>OU342632.1:10523506-11066043 GCA_910589415.1 Malachius bipustulatus
CTCTCATTTAAAAGGTAATCGGATTCTTTGTGCGACTGTTTATTTTCATCCGAGTTATTCAAGGTGAATAGTTTTCGAAATAGTTGCCAAAATTGACTCAAATAAAAAAAAAATGGGCTGCCTCCAGACACAAGTTGAGTTAATAAAAATGACACCTATTAAACAAGTAATAATATGCTTGTTTCTCATTTTAGTGTAGAAGATAGAAAACTAAAAAGGGCCTTGGACTTACAAGAATCTGTTTTATGAGCCATTTGTACACATTTCACGTAGGTATAATAGCTGTTGAGTATAAAATGCTTACTCAACATTCTCACCCTTCTGGTATAATTTTAGAGAAATGTTTAGCTACAGGTAGTGTAATGGAAGACAAATCCGAGCGGCAACACACTGTCAACCTGCAGTAAATGATATTCTTGTGAAAATGAAATAGTGTCCAAATAAATTCCCATGTCAATAATTATTATCTGCATAAAAATGGTTTATTTTTACTATTATTTTTGTACGGTACACAAATGCTTTTGATCCAAGTATTTTGTTGTGAGCTTCGTCAGAATAACACATAGGTATAAAATACGTAGGTAGGTACATAACATTATAAGGTTTCATATAGGTATAATATTACAATCGAGCAGCAATCGAGAACGTGTATCCAAGATAAAAGTGCACCTCGTGGGGATCTTGGAATCCGTGAGAGATGTAAATTCGGTTAAATTGAGAAAATGTAGCGAAACCGGAGAACTGTTGAAATGATTTTTAAAAGTTAAAGAAAAATACTCTTTTATTTTCGATTCATCTACTTTGAAAAAGTACAATATTTTGTACACTTCGCTATAAATAAGTATTTTTTGTGACTTTTATAAGCGTTCAGAGTTGACGATTACTCACTGTTCGTGGAGTGCTTCTAGCAACGTGGATAAAGTCTTTTCTACCCACTAGTGGTTTTTTAAACGCGTCCAGTTGGCTACATAGGAACTTACCAGGAATCGCATAATCGAAGACGTGTGATTAAAAATTTTATTTTGTTAACTCGTAAAATTGTAGAACCTTCTCATTTAGAAAATAGTCATATAAAAATTCTCAGCGCAAATGTAAAAGAACTAGAATTTTATATAAGTAGGCACTACAGTAGTAGTACTAGGCATCAAATAGAGCCAAGGAAACTTTTTTTTTTCTATTGTGTGAATGTGGAATCAAAATCATGATTAATGAATTAACAAATGATTATTTTCAACATGATGCAGCGCGCAGGCGGTAGCGCAGCGGTTTAGGTCACTGATTGAAGTTTGACGCTGCCACCGTTTGAGGTTCGAATCCCAGCTTGGCATGATTGTTTAAGTTTGTTAATTTAACTATTTATAAAATTACAATTTGTGTCTGGCTTAATGAGCCCGTTCTCGAAGCCACGTAGCCGAAATTACCAGAGTGGAGCGACTATGTCACCTACACAGTTAATACCCAGTGACTTGCGTGGCCAAGTGGTTCTCCGCTGGCCCACGAAGCTATAGATCCGCTTTACTTTTCAGATTCATTTTCGAATGTCTGTGAACAGTAAAACAAGCGATCGAACGTTTAAAAGGCAAATATATAATTTAAAGTGTGTGTGGCTAAAGAGTTCGTGCTCAAAGCCAAATTACCAGAGTGGAGCGACTATGTCTTACCTACACAGTTAAGACCGATGCTCCCTCTTAAAAAAAAAAAAAAAACAGTTAATACCAATGCTCGCTCTTTTTAATAATAATAAAAAAAATAAAAAAAAAACATGATGCAGCAAAGTTGCATTGCGAACAATCATTATAAAGAGGTAAATCGGTAAATTAAAAAATATTCATGTTATAAATCTCACAAGACAGTCTTTTTGGTAGGAATAATAATATCATCCGGAGGGTGTTGTTTTTTGTCTGATGGTTTTAAGGGCCGCTTAAGTGACAAGGAAATAACAATAAAAAATATCAACAAATTAGAAACAAATAACTGTTCAACTAGGACATTTTTATTACCTGATTTGGATAAACTAAGCATGCAAGCCATCGTTTTAAGTCCCGGACAAGATTGTCTTGTACTTTTGCAAATTTTGATTTCGCCCCAGGTACATCCATCCATCTTCCGTTAATTCCCTTTTAATTAAGTACGCTTAACGTTGCTGTCAATAGGAAATTTAAAACATATGTACCCACCCACTATAATGGATATTTCTTATTAATCTTCAGAGGAAAAAGGCTACTTGTATTAAAATGAAACGTTTTAGCACCTTGATCACTCATTGTTTGAATTTTTGTTTGAAAAGTGTTCGTGTAATATTTTCCTTCACTTTCCATTCCAGTTTTGGTTGTGTCTCTATTTTATCTATTGTGCTTGTTTTATGTGTGAATTAGTATATGTTCATTTCATTGCGAGTTTTACATTTATTTTATTTATTTATCTTTTATGTGTTCCATAGGTGTGGGTTGTTTGGAGTTGTCTTTGATTAAAGAAGATGCCTGTTTCCTGAAAAAATCGGATGTGGTGGTGTGTTGATGGGTTAAATTAGGCATCTTATTGTTTTTTTTTTTAATTTTGAAAATAAAAAAGCATCAAAGATGAATTTAAAAAAACGTCCTGTGATGACCCCCCCCCCCCCCCCCCGGCGATAACGTACTGAAACAGTTTATCCGCTGCTTAAGGGACACATGTATATCTCTAAAGTTTGACTGTTGTTTGCATCCCACAAAATCTTTTGATTTTATTTTGTTGTCTTTGAATCTGTCTCCTCATTAAATTTAACAGTTGGATGGGTTTTCATGGAAGTTTTCTTTTTATATGTATAGTTTTCCGCTTGATCCTTTTTGTTATGTCGCTTTTTGTTATGATAATTATTATACAGGCTGCCCAATATGCATGATATATAAAGCTTATATACGGATGACCGATTTTATTGAAAATTAGTTAAAAGAGATAAAAAGCTGCAAATAGTTACGCACACCGGTGTTTAAAAGTTGAAGTTTGTAACGAGTAATTTATGAGATTTGTCACTGCAGCGTGTCGCTAAAAGGAATCACCAACGCTCTACCAAAGATTCGCGAGTAAAAATATGACGATTTAACCGATATCTATGTCCAAAAGGCACCTTTTTCAAGATACAGCACTTAAAGGGCTTGAAGGCCAACTAAATAGACTTTTTCCAGAATAAGTAAAAAATGGATTAACTGAGAAACTTCAAAATTTCATTGCCTACTACTGTTAAGAACAATAAACTGACATAGTTTTACAAACATTGACATACTTTTTACCCCAGAACTTTTTTATCCGCGCGCCACTGATTCAATCTGTATTTTTATCCAAAGCATTACTAAACTTTTTGTTATCTTATGAAAGTTTGGTAAATATCTAACACGGTTTCCCAAAGGTAATTAATTTTTATTGATGGAACTTCACACCACAAAAGTGTATTTTTGAAGATCTCATTTTGAATAAAATAATTATTTTAATTTCACAGAAACGATTTTTTTGACATTTTTTACTGGCCTTGATAATAATCGTAGTAGGTGGTGAAAAGCTTTTTCATCTAATTAATTTTTTACTTATTTTGGAAAATTTGTATTCCAATCGCTCCTCTTTAAAGGGCTGTATCTTGAAAAGAGGGGCATTTTAGAATTGCGATTAAGTCGGCATATTTTTAACCCAGGAATTAGTGGTAGAACGTTGTTGTTAAAATTTATATTTAAATTAAAAAAGAGATTTTCAGTAGTGCAGGTTCATCATAAAAATATAATTATTACGGGAAAACTATTAACCCAGCAGGACCGGTATTTCGTAAACAGACCGGGGAAATCTATTTATTTTATTTTTTCAGTCGATGGAGTCGGACCTTCCCTGTCTTTTGACATGTGTCTTAGGTTGGATCGGGGTGAGGGGGAAGAGAGCTTTTAAAATTTACCTGAAAATGAATTTTATCGAAAAAACGGGTATATCTGAGCCGGATTTGATCTGACAAAAAAATTATGGTATCGAAAATTGAAGAGCTTGACTAAACACGGAAGTTCGTTCCGACCTGAACCCTTTAGCTCAACTGGTTCGTTAAATATTGCGATATTAAGGGTAAAAATGAATAAAAATTTAACTGACTTTTGCTCGGCAGGTGGTGGAGTTAGGGCGTCAATTTTTTGCGAGAGGAAGGGTGCCACCGAGTACTTTGACGGGCCGGAGGGAGGGGGTGGTGGGCCAATTAGGAGGGGAGATATGGGGGTGAGAAGAAAAATACGGAAACGCTCGTAAAAAGTTTATTTATTGACCTACAGAGACTAGGCACCGCTCATTTTCTTCGTTTTTTTATCTACTACCCAGTAGTCATGGCAAAAAAATTATTTTATTTATTTAAAAAATTTATGAAAAAAATTTGCGAAAATTTATTTTCGCAAATGCGCGCTTAGCGCGCAATTTAAAAACAAGTCCTTTTTTTCTCGCGTTTTTGGGGGTGAAGGAAGAGGGTGGGGAAATTTTTTTTCACCACTGAACGGCATTTTTTTTATCTTTAATATAAGCCCCACTTGAACCCGATCCGGCCATAAATAAGGGCACAACGAACCGGCAAAGTCTAGGCTTTTATTGCGGGCGAACGGAGAGGGGTGGGGGGGTTCTTGTTAGGCTCATTGGAAAGAGAAAATATTTATTTATCTATTTATTTATTTGTTTTTTTTTTCGTGCGTATCTTGCCCGCGCGCACGAGTTATACATGAAGATCTCTCTTTAAACCGGGCGAGAAAGATACCCGAGCAGCCGTGGGCGGAGCATACGCTCTCCGCTTGTCTATACTCCGGGCACGCACAGTCACGATCGGCCGGGAACGCGCGCTCGTAATTTATTTTCGAATGCTTGTTCGCTCGTACCTCGCTCAATTATGGATCGATTTTGAAAATTCTTGCTTGCTTTTGATCGCAGAACGATCGGGAATGAAAAAACAAATAAATAAATAGATAAATAAATATGTTTTCTCTTTCCAATGAGCCTAACAAGAACCCCCCACCCCTCTCCGTTCGCCCGCAATAAAGCCTACACTTTGCCGGTTCGTTGTGCCCTTATTTATGGTCGGATCGGGTTCAAGTGGGGCTCAAATTAAAGATTAAAAAAAATGCCGTTCAGTGGTGAAAAAAAATTTTCCCCACCCCCTTCCTTCACCCCCAAAAACGCGAGAAAAAAAAAGACTTTTTTTTAATTGCACGCCAAGCGCGCATTTACGAAAATAAATTTTCGCTAATATTTTTCATAAATTTTTTAAATAAATAAAATATTTTTTTGCCATGACTACCGGGTAGTAGATAAAAAAACGAAGAAAATGAGCGGTGCCTGGTCTCTGTAGGTCAATAAATAAACTTTTTACGAGCGTTTCCGTATTTTTTTTTCTTACCCCCATATCTCCCCTCCTAATTGGCCCACCACCCCCTCCCTCCGGCCCGTCAAAGTACTCGGTGGCACCCTTCCTCTCGCAAAAAATTGACGCCCTAACTCCACCACCTGCCGAGCAAAAGTCAGTTAAATTTTTATTCATTTTTATCCTTAATATCGCCATATTTCGCGAACCAGTTGAGCTAAAAGGTTCAGGTCGGAACGAACTTCCGTGTTTAGTCAAGCTCTTCAATTTTCGATACCATAATTTTTTTGTCAGATCAAATCCGGCTCAGATATACCCGTTTTTCCGATAAAATTCATTTCCAGTAAATTTTAAAAGCGTTCCCCACGAGGTTCCCCACCTCCCCCCCACCCCGACCCAACCTAAGACACATGACAAAAGACAGGGAAGGTCCGACTCCATCGACTGAAAAAATAAAAAAAATAGATTTCCCCGGTCTGTTTACGAGCTGTTTATTTTACCGGTCCTGCTGGGTTATATGTAATATAGTAAACTTTTATAAAAGGACAAAAAGTTTAGTAATAATTTAGCCTTTGAATAAAAAATACAGAATCAATCAATGGCGTGCGAATAAAAAAGTTTTGGAGTAAAGTGAGACGTGACATCAAAAACATGAACATCCTCTATGTAAATGATTGTAAAACTATATGACAGTTTATTGGTTTTAACAATAGCAGTAGGAAATTAAATTTTGTAGTTTCTCAGTTAGTCCATTTTTTACTTATTCTGAAAAACGACGTGTATTTGGTTGACCCCCTTCCCCTTATAAGGGCTGTATCTTGACAAGGGTGCCTTTTTAAACATGGATAATTTCGGTTAAATCGGCATATTTTTACTCGGGAATCTTTTGTATTTGTAGAGCGTTGGTGGTACCTTTTAGCGACGCCCTGTATATAAGATTTTCCATTTTCAATGCAGTTCACATTGAAAATGGCTCAAGATATCGAAAAACGGCTCACTTGCATACATATATCTATATTATTATTATTATTATCATTAACTTTTCATGTGGTATCCTATTAAGTGGATGAAATTGTTCCTATTGTTGGATAAAATTGTTAATTGATGAAAATTCCAACTACACGATTCAGCACAACACACGAAAAATTAAGATGGGGGACATGTAAGCCGTTTTCCAGTGTGCTGCATTCAAAATGGAACATCTTAATTTTCCATATTTTGTTTCCACCTTTTTCCTTTTTCATTTGTTTGTAACTCATAAATTACTCGTTAGAAACTTTAACTTTAAAAACCTTCTTCCTGAATTTTATCAGACAATTAGAAAATATAACAACATACAGGTGTTCTATTTAAAATGAAAAAAATCTTATTTTTTATGGCTTACGCTATATACCTCCATTGACGAAGATGTGGTATTTTTGTGTATTTATAAGGTATTTTAGACTTCAAATCGTCTTGGGGTATCATCGGACGAGTCTTGAAAAAGTCAATAAAACTTTTCAAGTGACTTTTTTCCTTAGGTGAATATTTCGGCAGATATAACCTTCTAAAGGCATTAACAATGTCAAACTTTACCTTAATAAAAAAATCAAGATTACTAGTTGGCACTTTATAAACACTTTCAATGAAAATTATTTTAAACAAGTTGACGAGTTCCAATGACGACTGTAATTTTGAATTATCAAGGGGAAAATCGAGTTGGTACTATGGAAAAAATTATTTCTTTCTGTAATTAGTAAGTAGGTTCATGCGAAGGAATCCGAAATTGACTCCTGTATACATACGACATCCACTTATCCAGGTTTTTCTGTTTTGAGGTCTTGAACACCCCTGTTAATACCAGTTTGTTCTAAATAATAATTATGTTGCTTGAAAAATTCAAAAGCGCCGTAGGGCTTTAATTAAAAACGAATAGAATTCGAATAAAATGTTAAATATAACAGTTTTTCATCAACGTAATTATTTATTTTATTTTCTGTTCAGCCACATTTTTCTTATACACCTAAGTTAAAAAGTCTTCTACGTTATTTTAAATCAAATACTTGAAATTGCCCCAACTCCCCAAGGCGAATATAGAAAGTGAAGAAGAAACCTTAAGAAATTGGCACTGTATAAAATATTACAAATCTACTCGTACTTTATACCTAACCTTATATTATAACATTCATCTGTTTTTCTGTTTATTTACACACCTAAGAATATAAAGTTCCTTTATAAGTAGAGCCGATAAATAATATTAATTTATTGTTGAAGTGTTTCAGGAAGCATTTTAAACACGCGAGAATGTTTAAACGCGAGATCGAAATTTGAGCATTTCATTTTCATAAGTGGATAAAATGCAAATAAAACGCGAATGCAATACGACGCTTTATCCACAATTTACTCACTTAGGAAGACAGAATTATGTATGGAGTTAATCAACCCAGAATGAAACTTCACAGTTGCAGCCATCGTTCTAGGAGACAATCACTGTATGCATTTGTTTATTGTTTCTAGGTTTAAATGCCATCATTAGTCTCAATATTTGTCTTGCATTACAGTCTTTTTCTATTGGTTTTCCTCTTTTGTCAATTGCTTTTCCTTATTTGTCAAATGAGTTTCCCCCATTTATTAAACGTCAGCTTGATTTTTCAATTGAAATTCCTCTTTTGTCAAATGAGATTCCTTTTATATCAAATGCTTTTCCAATGTTTATTATAATGTCACTGTACGAAAATGGGAAAAGCAATTGACATAAAGTGAAACTGATTTGACATAAAAGGAAATTGATTGATAAATCAATGACTACAATCGTTGATAGATAGAAAAATAAGAAAATCATTTGACAAATAAGGAAAAGCAATTGACAAAAGAGGAAAACCAAAAGCAAAAGACTGTAAAGACCATAAAAATTTACATTTTCACTTCTGATTTTGATCTGAATTATAACTTCTGTTTGTAATTTCGCGTTAGTTTACTTTATTTTATTTGTTTAAGAGTATGTGCTTGCAGATTCCGTTCATAATTCCATCTGCACAGTCGAGTACCTTACTCGTACAATCAATTTTAACATTTTCCACACCATTGGACCAAATGCAAGGTATCAAATTTTATTAACTGATTCTAATACTTTCGACTTGATATGGTAGCATTTGTCTGATTACTTAAAAATTACTTTAAAAAAAAATTCGCCGAAGTAATAAAAAAATCCTATAAGGGGAACCAAATAATATGACATCATATTGGAGTCATTCAATAATTTGTTTTTTGTTGGAAAAGAAGCATACAATTTTGAATTTTTTTCGAACGACTGCAATTATCCGAAATGTTGTTTCATATTCTTTCTTAATAAGTATAATAAAGTTATGCTCATTTTTTGCAAATAATTTTAACCGACCCTGTATTTTTTACGATTCCCCACATCCCATAGTGAGCCACGAAATAGCTATGATGACCCTGTGTAATTAAATTAAATAAAGGCCGGTTTTTCTAACAGGTTAACAGGTTGTATTGTGAAATAGATGACAACATGTACTATTAATTTTAAAATTATCGGACATGAAATTTCTGAAGTATGGGGTACTACAGCGTTGAGTTTTCTCACGTCGGTTGGTCAGAAAATTACCAGTGATAAGAGGGAATCGCACGCATCACATTTTCTCTTCCAAGAGAAGAGCTTTTCTCAATAAGAAGCAACGCTGCTTCAGTGTCGTGAACTCTACCATCTGGGAAATAAATTTTGGTCATTATTTACATCCGCTGCTCCTACAGTTTCACTATGGCACCTATATAGGGGTGGAGAACATACCTATAGTAACACCAGGAAGGTATTCATTAGCTTTGCAAATAAAAGGGAAGGCCACAAAACGACTTTTAAATTGATTTTGGGAGTGCAACGAAAGTACGGTCCTGACACAAGCGCCGAGAAATACCACTAGCCTCGGATCTAACTACGGATGAAACCACTTATGACAATGGGAACCGCTTCCAAACGTATACAGCCGCGGACTCAATATATCCGCTTTCTCATATCGTGAACAGAACACAGGATTTGATGTTAAAATAAACGCAAATTTGAAAATGAAAATCGTGCTACTGTTAATCTCGAAGATTTTCCTTGCCCTGAAAGTGAAGAAAAAAATAGAAATTCGACCGTAGTGCCAAAGAGGCCTTAGTTGTGACCTTAATATTAGTTTGCAACGGCTGTTTTTAGCTTCTTACCCACCCAGCACCCCTATTTCGCTCCTCGATCCCGAAAAATTGATGAAATTTAGGAGCCGCGGATGTAAACAATTACCTAAATTTTTTATTTAATTTTATCTAACGACAATAAAATCGGTAAATCAATTAAAAAATTAATAAAATAAAAAAATATGACAAAAATGATTAATAATCAATAATCATGTTATAATAAAAATGATAATGTTCTAGTGTGTTATTAAGAATAAAGAAGTTTACTTTTCACTTTAGCTCTTATCTCGGTTAATTTACAACAAAGATTTTCGAAATTATCTTTCTAGGAAGCATGTTCCATAGCGGCAACATGCATCTACCTATAGGTATTCCCAAACTTTTTGATTTTATTTACATAATCAATAATTAACAATTATTATTCCTGTCTTATTCTAATGCATGCAAACTGATAATTCCATTCCATTTATTGGGATTGTAAAACTTTATTGGGAATACAGGCATCTACTATTTTAAGACCCACCTTGTGTAGGTTAGGATTTTTATTTGTCATTTTAAGCTGTTGCATTTTTAATTTAATTTATCAAAAGTATTTTACTAGGTTGTATCTTGTTTTCAATCTTGGTAAATTTGATGGTCAATTTAAAATTTTCAAGTGCCTTATGTAGGAAGAACAGTGACGGCTCGTCAGGGACGGCAAGGTCGGCCCGGCCGACCCAAACCACTGCACCAGTAAAATAACATTATTTTTTAGAAAATAATAAAATAAACTTGATTTTAATTTCTGAGAGCTTTTAATAATACCCTTTAATGTTTTTTCTTGCCTAAAAATCTAAGCAAAAAGCAAAAGTGTAGTGTAGAGCAGTAGAGCTATTATAGTGAATAGCGCGAGTGATCCATAAGTTGAAAATAAATGGTAAGGTCGGCTGGCCGATGCTGGGCGCGAGAGTGCTGGTTAATCGACGACATACGGCACACAAACTGTGTCGCTTCCAAACCGCAGAGTTACAGTGCACGGCCGGCGTAGCGTATTCCACACAGGCACGGCCGAGAGCCTCCTGGCCGTACTTGGGTCTCTATCTATCAGGCGCTCTTCTCTTGGGTGATCCTCGCTGCATTATTGGGATGGTGTCGAACGCATTTTTATTAATATTTTTTTATGAAAATGCAACTTGTAGTAACAGAAACAAAAAATGTGTTTCTTGCTTGCCAAATTGCTTTTTAGAGATTTATTTAATTAATTTAGTAGACTTATTATTTATTAATTAATTATTTAAGATTAATTTATTAATTAATTTATTTAATCTCAGTGTGCGAGTTTGTTTACCTATTTTATGCAATTAAAAAAAAATAACTAAGTATTAGAATTCGCAAACTACCGATATTGTCAAGTCAACTGCGCACCTACTACACTTTCATTAATATTTTTTGAATAAAAAATAAACTAAAAATACCGTTTTACGGAAGGGATTCAATAGATATAAATTCCTAGAACGGAAAACAATAATGAAATCTTCAATGCCTGTACTTCTTTATCCTTATACCTACCAGCCAGCGCCAGTTAGTAGCCATGCAGGGCCAGGGTCGGCTAGCCGTACCGCGCGTGTTATCCATCCATATGGTGTCAATGCATGCATATAATAATATTGCATTCATTCAGTGACTCAAGCAAAAGCACATTTTTATTTTATTACGTTCTTCGTCATCTATTTTTCCTATTCGACGATTTTTCCTATTTTTACATATAAGTACATTTTGAACTTAAGGGAATTCGCGTGATCTTGAACCGTAAAAAAATCGCCTTATTTGCATTTTCCGCGGGGGCCTTGTCCCCGGACCCCCCCCCCCCCCCCTAACATAACGTCGTACATTTTATTTCCACCATTGGCTGGCCGACCCAATTTTTTGAAGCACGAGCCGTCACTGAGGAAGAAGTGCTTCTTCAAGATTTGTAGTTAGAATTTAGCATAAAACTAGGCAAGTCATAAATTCATAAATAACAGTTACTGGTTTCTGGAAGTATAAACCGAAACATTTTGTGCACACTCAAGACAGGTGATTTTGGAAACAGTTATCATACATATTTGTTATAATGTTAGTGAGGTATGACCACATCAAAGCAACATTGTCTTTGCGTTTCTCAGTTCTCTTTCAAAAACAGAAATGTTAACCCATGCACGTTTCTATAGTTGCTTTGATCTTTAATTATTTTGTGGGAAAGAGCAACTTCAGAAAATGCCCTATACGCTCTTAGCCTAATGCATTATCTTTGTTTTGTATCCACTAGGTCAATTTAACGTACGTTTGTATTTCAAGTATCTATACTTATACCTACGTACATTAATAATAATTATTTCTATATGCAGTAAGTAAGTATGTATATGCTGAGATTTTATGTAGGTAGTAGTGCAACTAGTGTGTCACCGCATGAGCAAGCAGGCTAATATTTCTTAAAAGGTGTTGCGGTCACCTCACTAACCTCAATTAAGGAGAAAAAAGATCCCGTTAGGTATATGGTCAGGAATTCTACAGGTGGGTAAGGAGACGTAGCGGATCCCTTCACCCCTTACGTTGCGCCACTGGTTTCGTATTACTTCTCTTTAACAATATCGGTCACAATAGCCAAGCTGCTAGAGTTTCGGTCAAACGATCTCTAAAGTGCAGCATGACTTTTCTTGGTCAGTACTTAGATGGGTGACCAATTATAGTGGTAAATAAACAAGTTCCGTGACCGATCGTGCTCCGGGAGGTACGTTAAAAAGGGGGTCCCGGCTGCTTCACAGCAGTCGTTAAGTTATGTCAGAGGCCCTTGAGGCTACTTGAAAACTTCTGACACTTGGGCTTTACCACAGCCATACGATATTTATTTATTTATTTATTTATTAACAATATCTTTTTTAGGTTTCGTATTTTTGTTTGTTTCCTAGATCGGATTGTGTACCAACCACATATTGTTAGAAATTAGAAACTTTATTACTTCACAAAGTAGTTTTTAAGTGATAAAGTTAGTTTTAGTCACTGAGTTTTTATTTTTCAGCTTATATTTACTGAAATATTAAAGATACAAAAAAGTTAAATTTGAAAAGAAAAAAATATTTTTTCCATGGCCTACCTGTTTTAAGGTAGAATATCCGATTTTTTCCATGTAACACCCTGTATCGTTTACATATTTGGATTTAAGTTAATTTTATCATTACAACGAATCATTCAACTTATGGTTTCTATATGATGGTGCTCCTCGTAAAACTGGATTCGCAATATAGGAAGAGTTTTATGCCCTAGCTGCTAGATCGCCTGACTTAATTGTCGACTTTAGATTTCTTTCTCTTAGTTTTCTGGAAATAACTTGTTTTTTCACTCATTCTCAGAATCTTCACGAACTCAAAAAATTATTCATGCGTGCTCAAGAATGTTTTAAAGTTTCATTCTTGTATGTAGTTTATAAGATTAATTACTTGGAATTACTTGGAAATGGTCGAAATGTGTAGAAATCAAGAAGGTTACCCAGACAGACAAATTCCAGATCCTATAACTTTTGCTGCTGTTCACGAACATCTGATAGAAACTGGAAGTGTTAAAAAAACATGCTGGATATGAACGGCCGCATGATCTTTATGTCCAGGTAGTAGAAGCTGTGCTGGACGAAGTTGAAAACAATCCGGCTACAAGTACAAGAAAAGTAGGTGCAAATTCGAATTTGTATACCACATTACAGTATGGAAAAATTTGAATAGGCAGCTGCTTTAACCATACCGTATTCAAAAAGTGCAAGCTCTTATACCGAGAGACTATCCTATCAGATTGGATATATGTCAATGTTTTTCAAATCAGATTGTCCAAAGTCCTCATTTCTTAGAAACCGTCCTTTTTACGGACGAAGTAAACTTTTCCCGCGATTGGATTATGAACTTCCATAACAATCATGTATGGGCTGTTGAGAATCCAACTGCCATTCAACACGCCCATCATCATCAGACGTTTCGGTCAACATATGGGCGGGCATAATTAACCAAGAAAGCACGGTTTGAAAGTGGCCAGCCAGGGTGTGCCCTGTATAATAATTGGTAGACGCACTTTACCTGAATTATGACGGTTCCAGCCAATAACTTTGTGGTATGTCCCAAATGATAGGGACACCAACCTCATTTCTCTATTGACGATTGCCGATCCTGAATTGACTACTTGTTTTTGCATGGTTAAGTGTTAAGTAGGGAATAGGGTAGTGCATAGAATATTTTACCAGTTCTATCTTCCTCGCACTTTCTAAGGTAAGTACCTACCTACTGAAACTACATTGACTGTTTTCGATTATGTAATCTATAACTAGCATATTCTCGTCAATTAATTCATCTATACATTTCACAAGAGTCTCAGAAAATTATTGTGCTTTGAGTCATTATTGATAAAACTGATTTGGACTTAGTGACTTACTTAATTGAACACAGGAACTATGATAAGGCAGAGTCAATAAAAATGCGATAATTGCAATCTACGCTGTTTTCAACATCATGACATAAATACACCATTATACCTCCGTGGGTGTGTATAAATGCAGTCATCTTCAGCTTTCATAGATAAACAGCGTTTCATACATTTTGGAAAGTAGGTTTCCTTCTCTACTGACTATTATGATAACTCCGCTACTATAACAACTTAATATAACTGAATTTTCATTTGAGATATTTCATGTCTGTTAAAATATCGATAAAAATTCATTATTTTTGGTAACAGCTTCTAAAAGTGCTTGAAAAGAAAGTACTGTATACAGGGCGTAAATGCCAAAAAAGTTAGGGGACCCTTTTCTTGACAACATATCCTGCTAGATACACAAATTTCGGTATTTTTTTTATAAGTATACACTGAATTTTTCCGCAGAAACAGGCAGGGTATACAAGAAGATGAATCATTCTTGCTAAATCACAGAGTTTCTTCGTGTCACGTGATTCAATAGACCAATGATCCAATGAAGCATTAGTCTTCCTAGATGGCTACCGTAAATCAGAGAACCTCTGCATTTCATGTGTGAAAACCAGAATTTTACTAAATTCCACTTCATGTTATGTAATGTACCTATGTAAATCGATTTAACAATGTACACCTACTTTATATACGACATCAATTTATTTGATTATAAATGATAAAAATCTACCCCTATTCGTAGTTGAAAATTATGTATTCTACAAGATACATTGCCCAGAATGTAGGCTTTGATATAATAATATGTAGACTATAATACACATTGCCAGGTTACTGATAAAAATGCATATGCATCTCTATACATTTGCATTGCCTGACTACCGAGTTTGACTCCTTGTATCTCTTGAGTACCAATGCCATGAACACTCATAACAAACAAATATGAAGTCAAAAAGACAATTGGTCTTTAGAAGTAAAGAAGTATTCTTGCAAATCAACTAATAGCTGATCACTCATCCAGAAAGAGGTTCATCCAGAAAGAGGCAAACATCATTGTAATTTTTTTACGAATTTAATGATCTTCGAGGTAAAACTAATGACAATTTAATTACATAGCATGATTTACATTGGTAGAAATTTTTTACAAATAATAATTACATAATCGAATTTAAATAATTTTTTCTTAAAGTTCGTCAAATTTGGGTTCAAAAAAATACAAGATGCCTTTATTATCTCAACAGGAGAATGGCGAGTATTTATTTTCATTCGAAAAATTTCTGCTGAAAATTCAACAATCTAATATTTTGCACTTATTCATTTACGCCATTTTATATCCATACAATTATTCAATTATTTTCGAGCTATAACTGGGGAGTAAAGTTTTGGGAATACGGGCATTAGTGAGTGTATTACATTTGGAACGAATCAGAATTTTTTACACGGTCTTACATTATTCAATATTCAGAGTGTTAATTTTCAAACTTCTCACCCAATATCTCTGCTTTGAGTGCTTTGGTATGTGGTATTGAAATTCTGCGAGACTGGTCGATTTCATTATCCAGGGGCACAGTTTTATGGGGTATTTACCTCGTTCCCAGGTCGACCCCCTGATGGGGTAGGTTTTACCCTTGAAATCTTAATAGGGAAGGAGGTTGAGTGGTATCTCGTATTATTGAAGCTTATTCAATTACTTTTACAGCAATTTTTATCGATATAGTTTCCTAAAGAATCTCCAAGAAAATCTTTTGCACTTTACACAAGATGGTTCTCTACCTTATTATTTCCTGCCAAATTTCTCGCTAGGTGAAATGGCAGAAGAAAGAGCAATCGAGTGACTGAAAGATCAATCGGGGCATTTTAAATTCTTATTTACAAATCCATAGCCTCTTGTATTGATGATCTTAAAATAGGAACTACAGCAGCTCCCATTAGAAGTATAGGTATTTCGGTATATTAGGTGGATGTAGCTTTTAAAATAGGTTTAATTATTACTTAGAACATGATGGACAACAGTCTGAATAATTCAATTAATAAATTTTCCTAATCGCACCACCACTGTTCAACGTGATGAAAAAAGAATAATTGCAGTATTCTCCAACAGACGGGAAGATTTATCTTGACATTATCAAATTGTTTTGTGATTGTGAACATGTCCCTCTTTAATTATTGCTTTAGATCCTACCGGCTCAAATTGTTCTCGCGTTTAAAGAATTCAGCTCCAAGCAAGTAATTTCTATAAATTCTGTATATTTCTGCGATTTTTATAATGTCCTTCCTGAAATTTTTCAGATCCAAACGTGATTAATATTATAGTTGTCTACTATAAAAATTTTAGTTCAATTTCTTAAAAAAATTGCCATAAAGGATATAGAAATTTAGCAATTTTGCCCCCATTTCCTTATACCTACTCCATTAGCTAACTAACACAAATTTTTTTCACTATAAAGGAAAACTTTCTTTCTAGCTTGTTTTTTGTCTTTCAAGTTTTGGTACTTCTTTACCATATACAGGTGTTGAAAATAATACTTATCATTTTTACGAAAATTAAAATTTTAAACGACTCGATCAATATTGCCAAATTCAATACCAGACCTCTTCCAGACATCTGACTCCTATACAAAAATAATTTCAGTTCCCTTAGTTCCCGAAACTGTAATCTGAAAGATAGTGATGAGAACGGGTTTGGGAGAAATTTGTATATAGGGACTTTTTGTAAGCATTTTAATGTCCGAATTCACAAACCATTTCTTTAATAGCTAGAAAATAATTAAATAAATGGGATGGATATATACAGTTTATACGCACTAGAACGAGATGGAGATAATTAATAATTGAATCCGTAATTATTTTGAAAAATCGTCTGTGAATACGGGCGTAATGCTCGTATTCACAAACGATAATTTCATAAATAATTACGTAATTAATTAAATGAGTGAGATCGAGATATGCAGTTTTTTTGCACTAGAATGAGATGGAGATAACTGATTACGTGATAATTTGGTAATTATCGTTTGTGAATACGGGCATAAGTCTTTTAATTTTAAGTCCTCTATTATCCCATATCCACCTAATTTTAATATAACACCACTAGAATTAGTGAATCTGAAATAGTGAGTTTCATTTGAACATGAGTTAAGCTCTTTTGAGAATTTAAAATTTTACGCTAAAATCTTTGAAAGGCGAAGTTGCAGAGCGGTTTTGAAAATGGAAAAATTGAAATTGAAAAGACATACATACATATAAACATACGCACTGTGTTCATTTCAAAAGTTTCTTCGATCCACCCTTTTTACGTTTGACTGACAGTCTTTGTCTTTGGTATTTCAAATATGGCACCCCCTACCTTGTGATCCGTAATTTTAACGAAAATTTCAGTAAAAAGCGAATTAATATTTTAATTCATTATTTTTCCATGCCGTAGAATAACACATGAAAAGTTAATATAGAGAATGTAAAGCGTTTTCCGATATTTTTGAGCCGTAAACTGCGCTTGAAAATCATCAATGACAATTTTTACTTTTGTAAAAAAGATCGATTTCAAAACCCGAAGAACCATTGCAATTCTACTGAAATTCCTTTTAAAATGACATATCACTAGGCAGAGGGTGCAGTTTGAAATTAATTTGAAAGTAGGGGTGGCTGGAGGTGAGAAGACTAGACCTAAAATGCATACCATGTTTGAACTTTCCCCTTGTTCATTAAATTGAAATGTTTTATAAAAAAATCGTAACATGTCAAAAGTTATTAAGTATGGATACATAGGTACCTACTTTTGAGATTAACACACTATATAAACATAAAATAAATATGTACATCGTGGGCAGGTGAATTTTGGAAAACCGCTTTTCCGTGATCTCTGAGTCACGATCGATTGACATTCGAAGGTCTGTTGTGATTTTCATCAAGATTGGGGTGTTCCCAATAATAAGTAGCCGTATAATTGTTTATTAAAACATCGTTGTAAAGATAATTGAACAAGCTTCAAAATAAAGTGCCACTTAACCTCCCTTCCTTTAATGAGATTTTAGGAGTTAAGCCCACCCCAGTAGCAGATTAATCTTAGAGACGAATACCTCATAAAGTTGACCTAGAATATCTCATATAAAACTATCCCTGGTGGATAATAAAATCGAACTGTCTGGCGGAATTTCAATTTAACCTTAAAAAGGGGAGACATTAAAAGGATGGGGAAGCTTTACAGTTATCGACACCCTGTATACCTATTGTTCTCGGGGCTACTTTACTTACAGTGACGGAATAATTGATCAGTTTTGTCGATTCCCAGGTGTTAGCCGCTGACAGATGGTTACGCTCATATATGTTCAGTGCCTTCGATAATACTCCAGCAATCTTACTTGCACTAAAACATAATTTTGCTAAAAAGACTTGCTACCGCAGGCGCACTCACAGGCGCACGAGAATTTATCAGTTTGAAGTTAAATTTCTTAAGTTCATAATTTTCACCGTCAGAAAGTTGGAAAATGTGTTACGTACTCTTAAATCTTGAGTTCATTTGGTTCATACAACTGACAGTTATGATAACATAACAACAGATACAGTAGCAGGATCCATTCATGTTCATTTTCGTACGAGCCCTAATATCTCGGGTTTGATGACCAAATGAGTGGAAGTCTTTATTTTTTTGTTATGGATGTAAATTTTTAGTCTTTGAAACTCCCTCGTTACTGTTTATTTAAGACTGCAACGGCTTAATTTGAAGCAGCAGTCTGATACTATAATTAAAGCTCAGTAACCTATTAATAAGGGTGGTAAATGAAGTTTACAAGGTCGGGGGAATTTAAGGACCAATTCTTGTCGAAGATCTTAAATAAGCCGAGACCTTGTAACTTAAGCGAATTTAACACGCGAGTGTCTGAGAGTATTTTTTGCACGGTCCGGTTGTTTCTGTAAATTATGTCAGCTATTTATCATCTAAAAAATCGAAATTCCATGACAGTTGCACTAGACTTCCTACATAGAAATCCTATCGAGAACAAACCCCAAAATTAGGTATATGGTTTTATACTTGCTCGAGTAGGCTAATAAATTATTATTCTGATACAAATAGTTTATCTTATAGTTTCAATCAATTACAACTTCTGATGGCTGTGGAGCTGTATGTAATAATGAATGGTTTAGCAGCCCTTAGGCTGTTAGTACAACACACTGAGTCAATAGGTACTATGTAAACTATGAAATCATAATTATGTATATTCACTATGAAATACTACCTATATACCTAAATCCCAATAAAAAAAAACTCATCAACTATGAACAATCAGTAGAATAGTTCGATTTCGCAAATAATTATTTTGCTAGTTGAAATGTTATTCAGAGAAAAACTGCATTTGAAAATACCTATAAAGTTGCGGCGAAACAAATAAGGACCAACTTCATAATAATAAAATTAAAGTCACTTTAAAACTTAAAAACACCTTAACATTTACATATTATATTATGATCCCGATCGGATAAAAAACTTATTGTAGTGTCAAATGTCTTTATATGCCAATAACGCCAGATTTTTAAATGGATATAAAAAAATTAGAGTCCATTTTATAATAAAACTGTTGAAGGCACATTAACTCAACGTCACTTTATAGCATATATTTTTTTAAACACAATAGGTGAAATTAAAATTTAAATTTAAAAGTGACTTTAATTTTGTTATGAAACTGGCTGTGAGTTTTTTACACGTGCTTTCATTATCCTTGATTCAGGCCATGTGTGAAATTTTTTACTTTTTTAATCTACTTTTTTACTTATGTTGTTATTAGGACAAACGAATAACAGTTGGCTTCTAAATTTTAACATTTCTTTCATTTATGGTTTATCCCTGTCATGTACAGGTACCCAATGGGTAATATTGGATCATCGTTGGAGTTGAAATATGAATATTGAAGAGGGATTATAATGAAATGGAGAAATTTCTTCAAAATGTGAAAATTAATGTTCAGAGGTTTTGTTTACCTAACCGTAAAGGACCCCGCAGTATCCTTATGGAAATTAGCTGCAGGTCAAACTTATAACTTTGGGGATCGGTATATAGGTATATAGTATTCCATGAATAGATGAGAAGCCTCCTTAGGCACAAGTCCTCAAAAACTCGTGTTCATAGAGATATTCACCTCTGAAAATGGATTTTTCTCACAGGACATTAACTAAGATTTCTTCCATTGCAGGTACATACATATTTGGTAAATAGAGATCTGCTTCTGTTACTGTAATTACATTTTTAGTCCGTTCAGCCAAGTTGTCAACTTTTAATCTAAGTTTAGTAATAATTCCAAATTTCTATAAATTATTTAGGTACATCCTGTTGAAATTATTTCCTGTACTCATAGTCTGCTTAACAGACTTAAAATGTAATTAGGTATACCTAGGTATAGTGTATCATCAGAAGAAACTTTTCATTATTAACAAATTTATGATCCATTGAACATTATTCTCTAAAACAATAAGGAGGAGCGTTATTTATACTAAATACATATACAGGGTTATTCACGGTATACGCCACGGAAGATTATGGCCGTGTCTCTGAATTTTAGGATCTTTTTATTTTTGGAGTGGATAGAGATCCGGCAGAGGTACGTTTTAAAATTATATTCATAATGTACAGGGTGTCCCAAAAGCATGAAACATATCAAAGGTATGTTTTTTTAAATGGAATGCTCCTATGTTATTGCATTTTTAGATTGTTTGAGAAGAAAAAAGAAGATTGGCTCTTACAGTTGGTGTTTAAATTCAAAAGTTTGTGAGTTATAAACAAGAGAAAATCGTCATTTTTCAAGTTCAAGGCCCTGTACAACGAAAACGGTTCAAGATAGAGAAAAACGGCTTACATGTCCCTATTTTAACTTTTTATGTACTATCCTATGGTGTAGAAACATTTGTACTTTCTTTGATTTTTTTATTTGGCGACGCGTGGAGAAATCTCAGAATTTTTCAAATTTTTTATCACCCTGTATAAACATTTCATCTACATCATAGGATAGTACATGAAAAGTTAAAATAGGGACATGTAAGCCGTTTTTCTCTATCTTTAGCCGTTTTCGTTGTACAGGGCTTTGAACTTCAAAAATGACGATTTTCACTTGTTTATAACTCAAAAACTTCTGAATTTAAACACCAATTGTAAAAACCAATCTTATTTTTTCTTCTCAGACAATCTAAAAATGCAATAACATAGGAGCATTCCATTTAAAAAAACATAACTTTGATATGTTTCATGCTTTTGGGACACCTGTACATTATGAATATAATTTTAAAACGTAGCTCTGCCGGATCATCAAAATGCAGAGATTCTACCAAGTAAGGGTTGAAAACATAAATTTTAAGTTACATAATCTAATGATAAGACCTCGGATAAGACAGACCTAGTCTTAAAGAAATAGGTTATAGTTACTTCAAAATAGTTTGATACTTAAGTGCCTACTAGTTTTGCCTCTACTTAGTGTTTCAAAGTTGTTGAAAATCAATCTGAAAGACATAATAGCTACTGCAGCTGTAACTCATGTGGGTGACTTGGCTAAGCCAACTTTTTGCTCTATGAAACTGATAATAAGATAAGTTCGATAGAAGATTTCTTGAACTAAAAATCCAGCTCCCTAGGATTTTCCATATTATCGATGTTTGACATACAAAAAGCCAGTTTGACATACATTGGTCAAATTGGTGATCAAAAAAGATATGAGGTAAAATTTATTTTGTATTGAGAATATTCTTATTTCTTTCAAATCCTTTAGAAACATTTCGTCGCTAATGGTTACGACCAACGCTATTGCTAAAAAATACAAAAAAATCACCCATTCCTTTTGTTCGTGCGAATATAACGTTCCATTATATCCCGGTTCTCTCATCTTCTCACTAATCCCTTTCATAAGTAAACCTTCCAAAATTCAACCGGTAGGTACCTAGACTTAGTTAACATACAAATTATTGTTATAGGAGCTTTGTTATCTTTCTAATTTAGTTATGCTTATATTTGAAATTATTCGACTGTCTTTACTGAAGTAATATTCCAGTATTTCTAGTGCAATTAGGTATTATTCTAATGCATATACATTATAGAGTAAAATTTGACGTTAGATATAACTCTATTAAGATCTCTATAGGTACCTATATATTTTAGGAAATCTCAAGGGAAATCTACTCTTGAATTTCGACTTCCCTAGTTTCCCAATTTAATTTTGATTTTAAGAAAATACTTTCTGTGTTTAGTTCAAAATTTAGTTTATAATTAATTAGTATCTGTTATTAGGTACTTATTTTATTACTATATAAGACTTTAAATTCCAAAAATAGTGAAATTTAATACCTACTCTGGTATAGTCGCAGTACTCGCAGTCTCAATTGAAATTCTATAAAAACTAAAACTCGACTGATACAATTGATAATTCTCAGATGAAACATAGGAGCCGGTAAAAAAAAAGAAATTTCATTGCGAAGGATTATTGCGAGTTTTATATGGTAGTCGTCGAATTTAAATTCGTAGTCAATAAGATAACTTAATTTTTTAATATTATCGTAAATACAGGCAACTTTGCTATTTATAAACAGGAATAGCTAAACAGGGTGGGGACTTCAAATGGAACTTTTTCTCTAAAAAATCAGGGAAAAGTATTTGAAAAAAATGCAAAAACAAGTCAATTGAGACATTTTGGAATCAAGAATTTAATTTTTTACTTTCTTAATGAGCTGAAACCTAACCTCACTTTTTTTGTAAAAAAAAATTGTAAAAAAATACAATAAGGATCGTTTTTACAGCTTGGACTTTTTTTTAAGCATACATCGAAAACGGCTCCAAATATCGGAAAACGGCGTACATCTCTCTATCTTAACTTTTCAACCCAGGATTTTTCGAGATTTCAAAACCGAAATAAATTTGGTTAGTAAAAAAACATGTAAAATTGTGCTTCTCTTGTAATAGCGAAGATTATAGAGTCAATCAAAAAACAAAATGCTACAAAAAATAGGGCTAGAGTTTATAGTGGCTAGAAAAATACAGTGCCATCCGACAAGTACCCACCAAATGGGATTTTTTTTATTAGTAAGATTAAAAAGAAATTGCGCATAAATTTTGTGCAAGCTTTAAAACTCATTTGACACATACTTGTTTCAAGTTACGATGTCAAGCATACAGGGTAGGACAAAAATTGTAAAAATTTTATAAGAGTAAAGTACCCTTGTTTGTGAAGATATTAAAAAAATAAATTTGAAACAGTTGTTTAGAATTAAAACTTAATGTCAGATTTGTAATTTATAGCTTCATTTGAATTTTTATTGGATTTTGTTTGTCACGAGTTTTTTGATGTCTAAAAATTTAATTTAATTTATTAAATGAAGATTTACTAATTTTATTTTAATTAACTGAAATTTAACTTCGTTAAATTTTTTAAATAACAAATATGTAGGTAGGTATCTAAAAAAATTAAAAAAAACTAAAAAATCTAGAAATTCAAATCTGACTTTCAATACCACTTTTTCTAATAAGTTTTTTAATATCTTAAAAAGCAAGGGTACTTTGGTCTTATAATTTTTTTTACATTTTTCGTCCTACCCTGTGTGTCAATTTAAAATAAGTATGTGTCAAATAAATTTTAGAGCATGTAAAAACTTTCTGCGCCATTGATTTTTTTATATTCTTATTAGTAAAAAAAATCCCATATGGAGCAAACTTTTCTGATGGCACTGTATAGTTCCAAGTTGATTGTTGCTTTGTTGCTAGAGAAACATACGAGTATATTTCTATACAGGTGTCCCAAGATTTCTTTATCAAGGGATATCCGCGTTATTTCAAAAAATAAACAAATGAAAATCGGGAAATTTCAACCATACCCCTAAAGCTTTGCAGCTGCACCCTCAATGCCGCTGTACGCCTTTCCACCCCTAAGTAATCATCCCCTACTTTTTTTTTTCAAATGACACCCCCATATTTTTTTGCTCGACAGGATTGTTGACTTCTTTCTGAATACAATGTCCGAGACAATGTCATACGATTTTTTTTAAATCGAGACATATCTAGCACGCCGAAAACAATATAATATCAAAACAAACGAGGGTTGTCAAGGAGTTGCAATTGCTTGTTTTTTGTGTTAATGTTTCCTCCAACCACCTCAATTAGTAATACCAGTGTTACTGGATATAGGTGTTAATAATAATATAGTAGGATTAACTTTAAAAAGTCAGATGTGACGTTACACTAACCGTCCGAATTAATATTTTTAGTTTCACCAGAAAATGTCAAACAGTTAATTGTCAAGTTGTGAACGAGCGTAAATTATTGAAGGAAATCATTCAAATATGAATTGAACCGCTTACGTCAGTTTGAGAGCCACTGACAACTACATAAAATTTATTCACGTAATGACATTCTATCCTCTGTGTTGTGCATTTAATTCTCATTCAAAACCAATGTTGACGTATACTTATTTATGCGGGATGGAGTGTTTAGACAAACTGGACGGTTACTATAAAAACCACGTATATGAAACAAAATAAATCGAACTATCAAATGGATGTGTATTCTTAATCGATACGTATGACTTTTTAGACTTTATTGGACTATAATTGCTGTGATTTTAATGTCATATTAAATGTTAATTGTTATTCCTTGACAACGCTCGTTTGTTATTTTGTGTTGTTTTCGGCGTGCTAGATATGTCTCGATTTAAAAAATCGTATGAAATTCGTATTCAGAAAGAAGTCAACAATCCTGTTGAGCAAAAAAATATGGGGGTGTCATTTGAAAAAAAAATAGGAGATGATTACTTAGGGGTGGAAAGGCGTAAAGGGGCATTGAGGGTGCAGCTGCAAAGCCTTAGGGGTATGGTTGAAATTTCCCGAATTTCATTTGTTTATTTTTTGAAATAACGCGGATATCCCTTGATAAAGAAATTATGGGACACCTGTATAGCTCACGAAATACTTGTCGCTCTAGGTCGCGAAATACTTCGCGCACGCTGCCGAGTAGTCATCAACATGTGCCGTTTTTCATTCGCAAATTGATGAAACATAATAACTACGATGGCCATATGAAAGTGCTTTTCAGAACCATAGAAAAAAGTTGTCAGTTTACCAAGAACTAAATTATGAATAATTTAAGTACATTCATATTTCATTAATACTTTTATAGTGGAGTCTAAATAATTAGTTTAATACTAAATTTTCATCAATAATTAAGTTTTGCTCAAATTTCATTTAAAATATCAATATGTGATGAACGATTTAGGTGAGCTTATACATAAATTAATCTGCAATTAATATGTAACAGTATTCTTATATATAATTTCCTGCTTCCATGTTTCCTTTTACTCGTATGCAACGAAAACACAAAGGGCATTATGTGAGGTCTCAACAATGGCTTTTGAAGCTAGTAGCTCTGCAAGTTGGCTGTATTATTTGATGCATGTTCAATGTTCATAGGAAAGTGGTTGGTTGGCAGCACGACACAAAAATTATATACGTAGAGTATAGAAATAAGTCTACATTTATGACTACCTCGTTGAAGTAAAACCTTAAATCTCAGAAATAATACTTTTAATAATACTTTTTTTAAGTTATTACGATACAGTCCAGTCGGTAAAGTAAAAAATGTATCAAAAGTTCATAAAAAATCTTATCTAAGATTTTCCTTCAATAATTCTTAAGGCCCAGTTACACGGTGCGTGGTTCGGCGAACCACAGAACTGGTGCGTGGTTCGCAGAGACTCGCACTTTAGCGAACCAGGGATGGTCACACAGTTCGTGGCTCGTTTAGTATTTTTTCGCAATCGGTTCGCCGAGACAATATGGAACCCAGTTTGTTTTATTGAAAGCAATAGGAGCGCTCTCCCAACTGTCAAGTCAATTATCAATGTACAGGGTGGGCCAATAAGCGAGGTAAGCGGCTGTATCTCAGAAACTAATGATCGTAGAGAGTTACGGTAAAAAATTTTATAGGTTAAGTGGGCAAGGGAAAATGCTGGAAATTATTTTCAAGTTTCCAAGATGGCTGCCAGAGGGCGTTTGCACCATCTTGAATTACATAAAGTTACGTTTCTTGTGATTTTCCCCAATGAATGTAACAAAAAAGTATTTGCGTTTTAATGTTATCTTAAAGTCATTTTTTATAAAAACAATTTTTCTCTATCTTTCGAAATAAAGTGGTGGGGGGTATTTGAATGTTGTTTTAAACAAATGCCTGTAACTTCGAAACGGCTTCAATGATTTGGATAAATTTAGTTTAATTGGAAAGAGCATTTCTTGGGCTTTTAGGTTTCTTGTGACAATGACAGTTGTGACCTACACGGCCGCCGATAGAGGGCGTTATCCGACATTATAACCAAAATATTGGATTTTCTCAAAAAATTTAAATGCGATGATATGACTTTTTTTAGACTAGAAAATAGACAAATGATCAACCAATAAGCTTGCGCAAACCGCATCTTAATATCTTTTTCCTAACTCAAATTATTAAAAAAATACCAAACCAAGAAAATTCATATATCCCCATTCAAAAATGCATCGGTCGCTTTCGATAAGAAGGCAATTAGTAGGCCATGGAAATAAAAGACAAACTCCTAACTTAAATATTGGCAAGTAACGTCAAACTTCTGTCACACACGTAGCCCACTATTATTGTTGATTGCATATAATTTGAGTACTTTTTAATCAAAATGCTTCTCACAAAATTAAATAATGAACCGTTGACATGATTGCGATTTATTTTGAGTGTTTTCAAAATGTAGCTATAGCTGCAACACAGTACGCGGCACGGTATCCAGATCGCCTTCATTACGGGAGAAGAATGTTTCCGCGTTTGGTACAGCGATTACGCGATACTGGAAGTTTTCGTTGTGCTAAACGTCGCAGGCGTCGCAATGGAAGGACCGAAAAAAATATTATCAATGTCTTGGCTTACATAGAATTTTATAGACATGTAGAAACTAGAACATTGTCTCTAGACTTGGGAATTTGTTGCACGGACAACTGTTAGAAATATTTTGAAAGATTATAGGTGAATAATTTTACCTTATTCCAAGTATCTTAGCACATAATACCCTCAAATACAAATTCAGTGTTATTCTCGTTTTATTATTTTTTACTACTGATTATGTTGTTTTCTACTTTTATATTACATCCTTACCACATAGTCTTGCACCGGGCGCTAAATAAACAAGATTTCGATAATAAATTAAATTATTGTCATAATGGATGCTAGGCATACTTGAGGAAAACGGAAATTTCTTAAAGGAAATTCTCTGGACCGACGAGGCTACCTTTAATAGTGATGGTAGAGTAAACCTTCATAATATGCATTATTGGTCCGCTGAAAATCAACGTTGGTTAAGAGAGAGAAGTGCAGCAGCAGGGACGCTGGAGCCTAAATGTGTGGTGCGGTATCATTGGGGACAGAATTATTGAACCTTACTTTTTTGATCAAGCTTTAACTGGTAACCGCTTCTTAGAGTTTTTGATCAACGACTTGCCAATTTTGTTGGAATATGTGCCACTCGAAACTAGGAGAACTATGCTTCTGAAATTAGAATGATGGTTGTCCGGCACATTATTCAATTAATGTCCGAAACCATATTTACTGGATCTTTCGAGAACGCTGGATAGGAAGGGGAAGCTGATTTCCTTGTCCGGCAAGCGTCCCCCGACATTACTTCTGGGGACGCTTAAAAGACATTGTTTTTCAAACTCCACCAACAACACGAATGGATATGGAAAACAGAATTCGAAACTCAATTCCTCAACTATCAGCGGCAGAAATCGAGGCTGCGGTTCTGCTGACTCAAGAAAGACTGGAACAATGTGTGGAATATGACGGAAGGCAATTTGAACACAGAAGGCATTAATCTTTTTTCAAAATGGGTCCTTTTCAGGACCACAACTTTATTTAAAAGGAAAATCGTTACGAAAACGCGTGAGGAGTTTAGCTTTTGTTTCCATGGCCTACTACTTGCCTTCTTATCGAAAGCGACCGATGCATTTTTGAATGGGGATATATGAATTTTCTTGGTTTGGTATTTTTTTAATAATTTGAGTTAGGAAAAAGATATTAAGATGCGGTTTGCGCAAGCTTATTGGTTGATCATTTGTCTATTTTCTAGTCTAAAAAAAGTCATATCATCGCTTTTAAATTTTTTGAGAAAATCCAATATTTTGGTTATAATGTCGGATAACGCCCTCTATCGGCGGCCGTGTAGGTCACAACTGTCATTTTCACAAGAAACCTAAAAGCCCAAGAAATGCTCTTTCCAATTAAACCAAATTCATCCAAATCATTGAAGCCGTTTCGAAGTTACAGGCATTTGTTTAAAACAACATTCAAATACCCCCCACCACTTTATTTCGAAAGATAGAGAAAAATTGTTTCTATAAAAAATGTTAGACTTTAAGATAACATTAAAACGCAAATACTTTTTTGTTACATTCATTGGGGAAAATCACAAGAAACGTAACTTTATGTAATTCAAGATGGTGCAAACGCCCTCTGGCAGCCATCTTGGAAACTTGAAAATAATTTCCAGCATTTTCCCTTGCCCACTTAACCTATAAAATTTTTTACCGTAACTCTCTACGATCATTAGTTTCTGAGATACAGCCGCTTACCTCGCTTATTGGCCCACCCTGTACACGTAACCACCGATCATGTCAGTTCGGAGAAAATTTCCAGGGACCACGGCAAAAGTGCCCGGAATCAATTACGATTATACCATTAAAAAGCAGTATACGAAGACTTGCTATCAATTTCCTAACTAAGATCACTTTTAATTTCCGCCTGTATGCAATAAAAGACACAAATTGTCATAAAATAAATTGCAAAACTGATCATTGGTTCGGGATATGGCGAACCAGCACGAACCGACGACAAACCTACACGAACCTATCGGTTCGCCCGCTTTGTTCTGTGCAAATTTACCGACTCCCGATGGATACAGCGAACCATACACCACGAACCGCGAGCCCATAGCGAGCCACCTATGTCACACGGTGCGTGGTTCGCGGCTCTTCGAGACAGGTTCGCCGAACCACGGACCGTGTAACCGGGCCTTTAGTGAAGATGTTATAGAACATAAATCCAAAAAAATCCGTTCTAGAGGTGCAGCGTGTCCCCTCCAAAAAAACACCCTTTGGTGAAAAAAGTTTTTTTTTGCCAATAACTCGTTAACCGTTGGAAATATGAAAAATACTTATTAGAAAAAGGAAAGCTTGGCGATTTCCTAAAACAAAGTATCTTGTAATTTTTCGTATATGTAATAGTTTTCGAGTTATTTAATATTTAAGGAAATGTAAATTTTGCATTTTTGATGCGCGCGAATTTTTCGTTTATTTTAAATTTTTGGCGCGCAGTCTATAGAAAAAATTAAATTACTCGAAAACCAAACAACCTATGGAGAAAAAACAAAATGTGTTTTGAAGGGGACTTGAAATACAACATTTCTTTGCCATTCTTATTGATTATGAATAAGTTTTAGTATATTATAAATATTACTAATATTGTACCTACAATATCTAATTGTCTGTTGGTTTTTGCTATTTTAAGTATTTGCAGGCCTAATAAAAATAATTGACATCAATAATAATATAATGAATGTTACACATGTATTATCTTTTAGGTCAACGCATTAATTACCTCACTGCTAAAAAACTTTCGACGGGGTAGATTCAATTATTTTTTTCCAAGGAGGCTAGATCAATTTGGAAAAAAAGTGCTGCATGCAATTTTTTGATGTATTTTGTTAAAAATGCATCTTTTTAATTTTTAAAATATTGCTTACGAAATATTGTTTTACGATAAAGAGAACCTAAAACAAAATTAGCTACATTTTCAATTTGTTTTGGCCCTTTTTTAATTTTTGGAAAATAATAAAACATTAGCCAAAATATGGCCATGCAACTTTAAAATGGTGGAAAAATTGCAAAATTGTTTTTTTTTTATTTTTAACTTTTTCAGCATTAAGGTAATGTTTTAATGTTTTAAATATCTTCCCTTGAAAACCCATTTTGATTTTTTTCATTGGTTGTTTGGTTTTCGAGTTTTTTCCTTGTTTCTGGAGGCTGCGTGCCAAAAATTAAAATAAACGAAAATTCGCGTGCATCAAAAATATACAAAAATTACAATTTCTTAAATATTGAATAACTGGAATACTATGAGAACTGATTTTTGAGGATTTATGTTCTAATTCTAATATCTTCACTAACAATAATTATTATTGAAGGAAATTTTAATAAGATTTTTTATTTTAACTTTTGGTACATTTTTTTACTTTACCGACTCTAATATTACAAATTACGATATTATTATAATGAGTTCGATTTATTCATAGTTTTTTTTTCGTCGTTTAATTCGAATGAAATCTTCCAAAAATCTCTTTCGTGAACTAGAAAAAAACTCAATTTTTTGCCTGTTCATCAATATTGTTTGTTAAATAATACTATTCGACGTTTTCACAACAATTAGGTAAGTACTAACAGTTTCAACTCCATTACTTTAAATTTATGATTACCGATTCGATTCACTCTTGCCATTCCGATAGTTTAACCCCTTTTAGTATCGATGCGATAATTGCATTAGTTATTATTGAAACATTTTTTCGAGCCCTGCCACGAACAATCGACATTTCTGTCACAACTATGAAGACTGGAACGATTGCTTTTTTTTTGTTTACTGCACGTACTTACTATTTTTTTATTTTTGGTACAATAATAGGGGACAAATTTGTATTTAATCAATGAGAGAGTAGTTCTACCGCTTTTTTCATCAGTAGGTATTTTGATAATAGATTATTTAATTTTTGATTTTTTATGTTATTAAGGAAGCGTTACAGATCATGTTTATCTTCTATAATTATCTATTATTTTATATTCTACCTGCTTTACTTTTTTTTCATTTTCTTAAAATTTCTGGGAAAAAACCTAACCTGACCAATGACCTGTCTAATCTCGGATATCATTTATGAATATTTACCCTTCACTTTTTATTAAGAGTAGTTAATTTTCTTACCGCAGTGCTGTAAGTTCTTTTTTCTACTCCTAACCTTTAATATGCATATTAAATATGAATCACCAGTGCTTTAATGGGTCTCATTAAGATACAAATTTTCATTAAAGCACTGGTCAAGCTATCCAATGGCAGAGGAGCATTTGCAATCGAATCGGTTCCTTTTCGCTCACAATCGGGTCGCTCCAAACCAACCGAAGTCACAGAGTTGTCATACTCACGACAAAAATTGCCTTGTGATATAAGTTCTGTATTTCTGAAAAAAAAATTCTGAACGTTTATTTTATTTAGAACATAAGTAACATTCAAAGAAAATTTATCAAGATTTTATGTTACCTTAATTAATTTGATAGGTAGGTATATCGTGTAAAAGATAGGAAGATAAAGTATTATATTATTCGTGGCGCTCCGTGATAGCATTCAAAGCGGCAACGCTGCGACCGTCGCGTTGCGCAGGTAAGCAATATCGTAATTAATGGCTGTCAATGTTATTAAAATTATTATTAATCTCAAAATCAAAGCGTAAAATTCGGAATTCGAACTTCGCATAATAAAAATTACGCAGTAGTGAGTAGTGCCCTTTAAACTTGATACTAAAACATATCTCAGCAGAATAATCTTAGCGACGAAGATAAAATTTGGTACCTAATATGCGTAAGCAAATAGCAACCTATCTTAACCTCAATGATCCGCAATTGTACACGGGTCATTGTAAAAATATATAATTTTTTAATCTTTTCTATGAAATAAAAAGGGTCGTAGAAAAAATAGTGTATGGAACTCGCAGATAATGGCTATTAATACGCTCTTATGATGGTTAAGATACGAGCCGTAAGCTCGTTGCATAATATACTATTTTCCAAAGAAACGACCACTTTTGTAAAAATTGAAGCGACAGCATTTCATCAAACATGTGTCAGTAAATTCGGGTTATACAGGGTGTTCTACAAGCTCTATGACAAACTTTGACAGATGGTAGGTTGCTTGATTTTAAACATTTTTTTTTTTAATAAACATGGGTCCGATTCGTTTTTGTTTAGAAGTTACAAGCATTTAAAGAATCGTAATTTTTTAATGCAGATCTTTAATTATAGACATTTCTTAGAACACGACCTTTTAGAGTTTATTGATGACGTGCAACTCAATATTATTCAAAATATGTGGTATCAGCATGACGGTGCACCACCACATAGAGGAAGACAAGTTGCTGCTTGGCTAAATGAACATTTCCCGAATAAATGGATAGGTCAAGGAGGTCCAATATCATGGCCACCTCGTTCTCCCGATCTGAATCCTCTGGATTTTTATTTATGGGGACACATGAAGCAGCTGGTCTACCATGTTGAAATCGCTACGCATCAGCAGTTACTTGAAAGAATTCAAGATGCAACTAACCAAATAAGAAATGATCCAAATCTCATTCTTCGAGTGACCGAATCTTTAGTTCGTCGATGTTGAGGCTTGCATTCAAGCTGAGGGTGGACATTTCGAACAATTTTTATAGTCTTAAGTTTTGTGATTATCATTTAATTTAAATTTTTATTGTTGATTGTTAATAAAGGTTAAATGCTTGTAACTTCTAAACAAAAACGAATCGGACCCATGTTTATTAAAAAAAATATGTTTTACCATCCTACCATCTGTCAAAATTTGTCATAGAGCTTGTAGAACACCCTGTATATTATTTTCATTATTTTTATTTCCATGGCAATTTAGTATTGTAAGTTGAATTTGGACGGTTGCCAAACGTCAAATTTTCCTCAGATTTAGACATGTTATTAATTATTTTTAACATTTTCAAATTCTCTGTAATAAAGGTTTTGTGGATTTTTTTTATCATGATGATTAGAGTATAATAATTAGCTTCAAACTTGAATAAGGGAAAATCTGTAACTCGTAAACTAACCATTGGTACAATTTTTTTTGTTAATCTTCAATTTTAATGGTCCCTATAATCTATAACGCTTTATGTATTCGGAATGCGCGAGTTTCTGACCACCTGTGTATTTCGATATTTTATTTATATTATCGCAATAGAATGTTGTAAAATTATCATGTATGAGAGTAGATCGTGAGAAAATTATACACGAGACAATAAGAAATTATTTTAATTAGTTAGAATATCAATAAAAAACTTTTGGAGTAGCGTAGCATACGAAGTAGTTCGTTTGTTTAAAACTTTTTCAACTAAACATGCTGGAGGAAAATAATTAGTTAGGGTAGGTACTACTCCGACATGAATCCCTAAGGCGATTTACATAATCTTCAATAAATCATGGTGTCGAATAATTAAGCATTATATCCTACAGTTTTCAACCAAAAACAAACGAGCTTTAAAAATATTTGTTGAACATCAAAAACTGTATAATTTTATAGAAGTGTGTTTAAAGATTTAATTAAATTTATCGCTAAAATAGCGTTAAAAAGGCCCTACATGTTTGACACAAAAATAAAGTAGACGAAGCAGCTTAACTTCCCTATTTTTTTCACAGAAAAGCAACACAGTGATTGGAACATACAGGGTGCTTAAAAATGGTCCGCTTATTTCTTATTTTAAATAAATGTAGGGGTAAAGTAGAAAATGATTTCATCCCTTATTAGTGGTGTATTTACATTCTATTACTGTAATAATGTAAAAGTTTGGTATTTGGTTTATAGGTACGTTATTATTATCTATTGTTTTAATATCGTTTACAATTCTCTTAAAATTCCAGTCACATATTTTAGTAGGTAAATAATTGTAAATTATTCTAATTTTATTCAAAAAACTCAACTTGTGAATATGAATTGCATTATTTTTACAATAATAAAAAATAATAATATTGAATATTTTAGCATCAGCGTTAGAACCCATAATGACAGAGTTTAAGCTGTCTTGTTTGGTGGTTAAACGTTTAATCGAGCACATAATTGAAGACCATAATTTCAAAAAGGTCTGAGTGCCAAAAATGAGAAAAATGAGCTTTGTGTAACAAATGGTTCTATAAACCAAGCCCAATAATATTCAATAGGATCTATGTACATAGAACAGCATAATCAGTTATGGTGTTCTATGGTATGGACAGCATAATCAGTTATGGTGTTCTATGGTACATAGATCCTATTGAATATTATTGGGCTTGGTTTATAGAACCATTTGTTACACATTTTTCAGCATTTCACATTTCACATTTTTGTTAGCTCATTTTTTTCATTTTTGGCACTTAGACCTTTTTGAAATTATGGTCTTCAAATTATAAATCGTGATATTTAATAAAAGCTCACATGTCAAATCACTTGCATGGACATTGAGAGAGCATTTTTACAAAGACAGGGTTCTATTATAGAAGAGGGACGTGCAGACTTTGAAATGAAGAATGCGAAGCAGATTTTGGAGTGACTGTTACTTAGTCGTATACGCACGTCCTTGAGCACCTTGGCCCCAGAGGTTTGCCATGCGACAAAACCTTTTAAAAGGCTACTAAACCTTGTTAAAGGGGCAACAAACCTTTTGATTTAGCTAAGGACTAGATAAACACGAAAGAACTATAAAATAAAGCCTTGGTGGTTGCAGCATCAGAAATTATATTATGCATTCTGACTTTCATTTTTCTGAAGCAAACAAAGAACTCGTCGAGGTAATTAGGCACTATACAGAATTACTGAATTAAATAATCGATTTTAACGTTGAGCACAAACGATACGCAGGTTTTTTTCGAAAAATTATCAATGTAAAAAGCGACAATAAAACATAAAATGTCACTAGTTTTAACATGTTCTAAAAAGCAACTTTTTATCAAAATAATCACTTGGATGGACCTTTTTAGATGTTATTCGTAATGATTTTAGGTTTTTGATACCATTTTCATTCGCATATTATGTTAAAATGACGAACAGGAATTCTAAAACGCTCTTTACAATGTCAATTCCCTAATCATACAATTTTTTATAAGTACCTATCTTATATTTGTCGTCGTAATTCCCCTTGAGCTAGACTCACTTATCCCAGCAATGTCCAACATTTAGATGGTCTCCTTCAAGAAGGCATATCTCACCTCTGCAAGCCACTAATTTTCCATGTTCGGGTCCCCTCTTCGTTAGTCGAAAGTAGGATAAGGGCCATCTTTCAGTTTGAGAAACAAACGTTAGTCGCTGGGGGCTAAACCTGGGGGATGCTCGGCAAGTTTAGAAGGCGAAGTTGTGCAACGTTCATGTCTGCAACTGAAACAAGAAACTTGTGTACTGGACATCTTGGCTTGGCGGTGCAACTATCATCTTTCCTCAGCTTCGTCCGTCGTTTTTCTTTTGATACTTCCCTCGTCATAGATATTAGGCGGCTTAGTGAAATGTTCAATTAATGAAACACCCTTACAGAGGCTATCATAACATTTTCGAATTTTATCTCCTGAATTGGAACCAATATAATTATTGAGCTTTCATTGCAGTCTCTGTAGATGCTATTTATAAAATCCCAGTCCAAGAAATATAGGACCTTGTTTTGCCATGTGCAAATAGCCGTGCTGACATATCGTTAGTTTCTTAGTTTTTATGTTCCCGTAAATATTCGTGGATACTCCCATTCATCATCTCTTGTGTTCTAAAACTGCAATCTAAAGGTTCTGGACCATGTAAGAGAGTGCATTTCTTGCCTTTAAGTAACTCTTTGCTGGATTCAAAAAATATTTTTAGAGAACAGGTAACTCCTATTAGGTACTTTTACCTCCACTCTACTCTCTACTCTCTACTCCATCTCTTTATCTTTATAATTTAATATAATGTTGCAATAATTCCTCAAGTTTGTCGACTTGATAGATTTATATCGGAGTCAACGTACTTGATAACATAATATTATGTTGGTCCATTTTGATACCGACCGAGCTTTAACTGAACTGAGGAAGTGAGAAACAGTATCTGCTTGCCGGGCTGTGACATAGGGAATGCAGGTCAAGACTAGCAAACTCAAGGAGCGCAGGAGTCAGACTTCTTTTACCTTGTTGTTTAATAAGAACTCTTGACTTTCAGAACTTTTCTTTCTCGTCCTCGTAATATTCAGGGTTTCGCTCTAAACCTAATTAATCTCGCTTCGACGTCCGTCTGTCCGTTAGAAAGTTATGACCTATTATTATAGAAGTTACAAATTAAAATTGTCAACAAAAAACTTCTTTGGTGGCTTTGAAAAAATTATTTAGCTGTTTTGTTTTATGAATAGCGAATTATGTGAAAAACAATGGAAGACATTTTTTAATGCACCCATGCACCCAAGATAGAATAAATATTTTTGTTAAATTTTTTTGTTAATAATTAATTTGTTTTTTTTTTGTTTTTGTTTTTCATATAAGGTACTTAGGCATAGGATCATTGAGCCTGTTTGCATTTAATTGGGGAAGGAATGCGGTATTGAAAATATTCGATTGTAAGCCGAAGGTGCGTAACTTATTGGATAGCTCTGTGTAGCTATTAATTGTCTTTGCGGGTTCACTGCGATTAATTATGATTGCGGATTGCAGAAGATTAGAAATGAGTAGGTATGTAAAACTGCGAAGAGCGACGCCGGAAGCCGCTTATGTAAACACTCTCATTGCAGAACGGAGTCAGTTGCGATCTCGACGGAGGACGAACTGCGAATCTTCTCATCAGTCCTTTTACTGAGAAGATTGGCGAGAGAATGTTGTTTTTTGTATTAGTTTTAAATTTTTATATTTTGTTATTAAATGGGTAATTCAGTTCACCTCGAACTTTACGATCAGTGTTTTTGAGAATGTCAGTTTGTATCTTAAATAATATCCTGCTCGTACCTAATATTATCAAATTTGCGTTCCTGACTTTGTCCAAGAGTCTTTCCTGGGACCAGCTATTGGCCAATCTCTCCGATGATGTCATCAATTTTGCTGAGTCAGATGATGTCTCATTCGAGTTTGACGTAACGCCGGATACCAAATCCTCCCCAGTTTCATTTCTTTTCATAACATAATGGTGTAGTGTGTAGTCATCCTGAAGCAGGCAATCTCCGCGACAGCTGACTTGCCTGTCTGGTCCAGGCCACAGTATCTCTTGTTGTGGATCATGCGGGTGTTGACGCTGCGGTTGGTCACTGCCTCCTTTGTAAAGTAAATACAGTGGTTTGGAAGTTCCGATGTAACAGCACCGCAGGAGCATGGGGTATTCTATAAACTCCAGCAAAAATGGGATCAGTAGGGTCTGTAGCTCAATGGAGAAAATTTGGGATTGGTTGAGTAGGTTTAAAGATGGTTTTGACGCTGTGGCGCTGCAGGAGTATACCGATTCGCTTGGTGACTTTCCTGAGGTACAGGAGAAATGCAGCTCCCAAAACTCTTGGTGACTGTTCAACAACGGGTCTCAGGGGGCTGCTCATTCTAGCTCCATTCGGTTGTTCATACTTCATAGAAGTCCCCATTCCACTGAAAATAGGTTGTCGTGAGCACATTTTGAAAGAGAGAGGTGATGCCACTAGAAAAGATGCGCTGGATACGTTGAAGGGTTTTGTCGATGAGCGCCATGGTGAAGAGGGCGACGACATCAAAACTGACGATTATGGTTTCAACACACATCAATAATTATTATTATTAGTTTAGGTACATGCTTATTTGAAGTCTTTTCCTTCAGTTTTTAAGAAATGTGGGTTCTAAATTAACAACGTATTTTACTAAAAGCTTTTTCAGAAATTGTCTCAGCGTGTCCATTCTTATTACTGGAACAAGGATCGTCGGTAGATGCCTTGACCCAAAATAAGATTATGAAGTCAATAATGTCTTAGTAAAAAGTGTATGCGCTTTAGTAAATAATGAGAACACAGAAACCATTTCTTTATCAGTGGCTTTTATATACGATTTTCTATTTAAACATGCAGAACATTTTACTTACGTACATTAGAAACTCATTTATTTTATTAGTTTTACTTTAGAGGTTATTAGATTTATGGCCCTGAAAGCAGAGATCTTTGTAAGGAACATTACTTTGGAGTTCTTTCGTGATCAGAAAGAAATGGCTGACAACAAAGTAAAGGGAATATGATAATAAAGGTAGAATTACACTAAGTATGTACGTGTAATTTTGACCTCCAGACATGCTGTTGTTTTATATTTATATCAACTTATTTTCCACAACGAACGCTAAACGCTTTTTATCATAATATTTTGTTTTCCGACCACCACCTGCGAAAATGATAAATAGCACACTACTTAGGTTGTTAGAAAATGACAAATATCACTCTATAGCGTTGAAAAGTAAAATATCACAGGAGGGTGATTTGTATATCAAGTACATATAAATGTCATTAGGTTTTAGGTTATAGGTACAGTTTTTTTATGGAGATTTAAACACTTACCTATTACATATTTTTATGGATTTTTATGTAATTAGTAGTTTAATGATGTAGACCCAAAACAGTAAAATCCAAAAGTTTTTCTAACGTTTTCGAAATATTAATTTCAATTTAAGCACACATTCATATTGGGGGTCAATCTTATGGCTATCCTCGATATACAAAATGACAAAATGTACAGATAAATAACAAAGAGAAATCTCTCTATTTGTTTATGCAAACTCCAACTATTAAAGTTGTAGTTACCTATACTGAAGTTTCAGAATAGTAGGCACTAAGTTCTCGGAAGTGGTCGTGACGTATAAGCGCTCAGTTGGAGCATTCAGTGGCGGACGCAAAATATCAAAATAGGTTCAGACAATAATGAATTTATTGAGAAATATAATTGTAAACTTCCAAATAATATAGCATATAGTAAATAATATAGCATATAGCAAAAATAAAAATAGCAAAGAAAATAGGAAAAAAATAGTACCTTAGTCATCGTCAGAAGAAAAATCGTCGGATGATGGACAACTATCCCGATCACCGTTATCGTTCAAGTTGATAATTAATGGCTCAACCGAAACATCAACTATTGTGTCTAGATCCCACATTCTGTCTTCTTCTTTTGTAGTATGTCGGATGCAGTTTCTCCATGTTTCAGCCGTCACATCTCCTATTGCAGTAGCTAGCAGGCGTTTCACTTCATCCATCTTGAAGGTCACGTTTTGTTTCGCCACTTGGTTTTTTATTTGAGCCCAAATAAGTTCTATAGGATTCAGTTCACAGTGGTAAGGAGGGAGGCGGTGTACAATGATGTTGCACTCGCGAGCCAATTCGTCGACAGCATATCTCTTAAAATGAGGTATTTGTGCCCTTGCGATGTTTAATAGTTGCACTTTTAACATGTTGTCATCAAATGGTATATTTCTTTGAGCCAGCCAGTTAATGATGTCACCTTTTCGCCATGCAGTTGTTGGCGATGGCTCCAATCGTCGACTATGGTAGGAAGCATTGTCCATTACCACGACCGAATTTGGCTCAAGGCTTGGTAAAATTTTTAAAAACCAGCTTTCGAATTTTTCCGCATCCATTTCCTCATGGTAGTCACTAGTTTTCTTCGATTCGAAAAGTAGCAATCCGTTTTCCAAAAAACCCGAATCACTACCTATGTGAGTTATTATGAGCCTCCGCCCCTTGCCCGCTGGCGCTTTTAGTCCTGTGGAAAAACCTTCAAAAAAAGCTTGTCGACGGCTTGTTATTTCCAAATCTTGCCAAATTTTCGAAACAGTATGACCTTGATTCAGCCAAGTTTCGTCTAAGAAATATATTTTCTTCCCTTCACGACGATACTCTCGAATTTTTTGTAAATAATTTCTCCGCCACAAAATTATTTCTTCTCTTTCTATAAGAAGACTTTTTCTCTGCCTTTTCATATGCCTTATGTTCATTTGTCTTAATGTCCGCAATAAGACACGTCGCGATATTTTCGGCATTGCGTCATCCGAATTGATTTCGGCAGCGATTGCTTTTAATGTTGGAATTTCATTTCGGAAAAAGAACGAATGAAATTTTCTCCGAACGGCGTATTTTATGTCATCATCAATGTCAATGCGTTTTCTCCCCCTTGTTTCAATATTTTCAGCTACCTTTTCTGTTCCGCCTTTGGACTCTTTGAAAGTTTTCAAGATTCGGTGTACACTCCTAGTTGACACTTTGGTTAAATCACTACACAAAGCAACTACATCGTTTACCAACATACTTTGATTCCTTTCACGGAGTCCACAATACACGTTGTATATAATAGTTTTTTCTCCTGTAGATAAATTCGTACGACGACGTTTACTTTGGCTGCTCTCGCCTTCCATATTGCTCACAACTTTAAATTTAAACAGTATTTCACTTCGGCACTCAAAGAAGCTTGCTTCTTTCCCGTTTACACCACAGTGAGAACTGAGAAATAAGATTCAGACAGGAAATCTGATGAGCGACCCTTAAAGCAACCAAGCTATCCCCACTAATTATGCACTTTATTGTCGACCGGGTATGGGTTTTTCCGGGATGGTAATTCCGTAAATTTCTTATAGTTAAACTTTTTCTGTATCCTGGAACTCAGTTCATTCCCAAAACAGGAATCATTATTGTATTATTATTTTACCAAATAATTAACTAATAACTAATTATTAACAAATTAGTAAGATATTGATTTTTTCTAGCTTGTATTTCTTAATTACTTCACAGATTGTCTATGAACAATATGAAATATTCAAAATTTTGTTGTTCCCGAGAGTCGAGAATCTTCTTCCCCCGGTAATATTAATTTTTCTTTTCTGACAACCAGAAAACAGAAAGAGAAAAATATACAAGTCCCGATCGACATCCAATAACAGCCCAAAACAAACAACTTTTCTTTTTGTTCAGGTTATTCCACTGCCGCGAATTCTTTTTCATTCATTTTCATGCGTTTTTTAATTTTTGTGATGCTTCAATAATTCAGCAAATATAAACATAAAAATAAAATATTAAGGATTTAAAGGAGCGATTAATGTTATATTGCAGCCCCTCACGAAAATAGCATGAACGATACGCCACTGAATACGGAGCTGCCTTGGACGGACTGGCAGCATGCTCGATATATATCCATCTTACTTTACCTTACTGCAAGTTGGACCTGCTTATCCTTTGTACTTGTTGACACTGCTGTAATGTTGCCATATATTATATTTTAAAGGACCGAACCTCATTGAAATTCTACATCTTTTGCTATTAAATATCGATGTTGTGAAATTATTATAGCAGAAAAATTACTCAACAAATAAAACACAGTATTTTTTATCCTACAACCATTTACCTGCATGTGAATGATAAAAATACAAAATGATAAAACACCAAGAATTAAAAGCTGGCAACAATGTGTTTACTTTAAGTCCGTAATATTTCTAAGAACTTAGTGCCTACTATTCTGAAACTTTAGTTTAATAATAATAATAATTATGTCCTACTTTCAATTTATACAATTCTAAATTGTTGTCATTTTCACTTGTTCTAATTCATTAAAATTATTAAAATATTAAAATACATTAAAATATGATCGTAGGAAAATAGTGTACATTAATTGTGTGGAAAGTGTCATTTCACACTCGTGGGATTGTCGTACTCGGCTGCCTGTACGATACCAATCTCCCAATCGTGTGAAATGGGTAATTTTCCATACTAGTAATGTAATATACTAATTATATACCTACTCTATAGTAAGTATAATATTCCCTCTGAACAAATTCCTGTAATAAAATTTGAATAGACTGGTGTGTCGCTATTTTTCAAAATCTAAAATTGAAGTGCTTTAAGTATGAGTCAGTGATTTGAGTTTTTCTTTAATTTTTTTGCAATAGCAAGTTATAGGTATAGGAGGCAAGTACAGGGGAAATGATAAATTGCAATGCACTTGCTTGTCAGCTAATGCACATTTATGAATAGCTAAAGAATTTATAACCTCTTTGAATGTGAATGCCATTCCGTCTCTGTCAAACTTGAAGTCTCTATAATAGGGGATGCATAATAATAGATGTTGCATTTTTTCTTGAAAGTCGGAAAGTTGAGTGCACTAACTCTCAATAAGTTTACGTAAAAAGGAGAAACCAACTTTTATGCGTATAATGATAATAATAATTTACTTATTTTTTGATAACTTGACGGTTATTACTCACAACAAAACGAAAGCTATCACAATTGTAATAGTATTGTAACGGATTTTCCGTTGAAAGATTCGTCTGTAAAATGTAAAGTAAATTCAGACCCTATTATTTATGATACACTTAAAGCTTAAACACTCTTGTTTACTATGATTTATTTGAATACGAAGTAGGTACTAATATTTATTCATATACACTGTTCCTGTTTATCTGCAACATGCATTTACTAACACAAGAGCTTATAACGAGTTTTATATACCTAACTGAAAAATCGAGGTTTCTTTTTTCAGGCATATTATTTATACCTAGGTACCTATACTAATTTGTGACATTTCGCTGTTGTCACACAATTTCAGGTCGCAGTTCAGTTATTGTATTCCGAAATTCATAATCGTTCTCGATCGTTCCTAATCTTTTGTAACTTTTTAATCACCCTGATTATTCGTCCATTATAAATAGCTCAGAACTTTTCATAACCAGTTAAAAAAATCAAATTTGGTATATTCTGTCCGTAACTGCTTTTTAGCCTTATAGATATAAGTAATTAATCATACTCCATACAATTATGATCATGCAATCCAATATAAATGTTGGACCTTGATGGTAATATTTTCCCTTCCCTATGCTCTGGGGTATTCTAGCAAAAACTAATAAATATTAATTGTGTCGAAATAAATAGGATTTCAACTTTAGCATACATACGAGAGGGACCCTAGAAAACTACTAATGAACGAGCGCAATGCTTCCTAAACCTCTCGTTTATTTTCATATCACAATTTCATCTTTCATTGGATTGTGTTCACTTGTTCATTATATTGTAGGTGACACTGTAATAAATTGGGAGGTTAACGCAATGAAAACTAATTTTGAAATGAAAGTTTTGCTGAATTACGTAGTATGGTTGATTTTTTTTAAATTGCATTCATTCTATACATTCTATAGATAATGATGGAAAGTATCGAATTCTGCTGGGATATTCTTATTAAAAATAAAGCAAGCATATGATAGAAGTTTATATCTTGTTCACTTCGGTGGAAATTTGCAGATTTGATATTGATTTTATTACTTTTATAATGTAGGTAGGAACTCGAACTTCTATATTTTCATTCGTGAATCGGGAAATATTTTTACAGCATTTGAGCAAGTCACCGACATGGATCGGTCTTAATGCTGCACAAGCACAATGCATGCATAAGAAATGTCCGGCGAGACCAATTTTGACTTGTTATTTCCTCCTTGGACGCGGCTTAATTATTAATGAAATATAAATATCAATTAGATTGAATTTATGGATGAATTATTTAATAATAAATTCAACTTTAATAAATTCAACTGTTGATAAATTAGCTAATCATTATTCTTTGAATAAATGGGCATGGAAGTCACCAGTGTCATGTTATGGATATGTGCTGATAGGTTTCAATAACGTGAAGGTTTCATTAGGTAAAAATAGAGTGGTAATTTGGGAATAGACTATTTAAAGAACTTTAGCATGAAGAAAAAAAACTATAGAAATTATAATAATATAACTTATTATATTTTAAAACAATTGATTAAATAACAAATATTTATTATTTATTATGATACGCTGTATAGGATTATAATATATAGCAGAAGTTTCGGATTCTGTTCTTCGGTCAAGCCAGCAGTATATCAACTGTGATAAACTAAGAGATTTATTATTATCAATGGAATTATCGATCGATAACTTCCTATGTAGTCTGGAAGATGAAAGAGAGATTTTTCTTTGTCTTTTTGCGTCAGGCTATTGACGTGTAATCCATTTTTCTCTTCATAAGTTACCTATTTGTGAGACGGAATTATTGTTATTCCCTTCGTAATTAATTTATGCCCTCTCCGGGAAAGTTTAAAAAAATCTATTTTGTAACGTTTGTGATTGAATTCACATCACAAAGCTCCCTGCATTGAATAATATGAAATTGATAGTTTTACGATAAAAATAATATGATTCGCAAACGTTATTCTTTGTGTTGATTTTATGCTGATTGTTGTTTATACATAATTTTATGAGATATATGAGATATTATGCATGATATAATCTCAAATTGTTTTATAATTTAAATTTAATTCTAATAACAGAAGGGATTGGTTGTCATATCATTCGCCTGTACTTATTCAGGAAAAAGCTATCAATTTTGTGAGAATAGAAATATTTTACGCGAATTTCAGTGAGCGTAACGCACGTGTTGTACCTATACGTTTTTAAATGTAAACTACCCAGGGATCTTTGGATCTCTTTAAGCGTTTTGACATGATTCGGATTATATGCGGTTTGCCGCATCCGGTGATTCGCCCCGAGGCATACGTAAGCTGAAATGTGAGTGAAGTTTTCCAGAAAAGTCCAACAACACGTCTACGCTCTCCAGTTAGAGGCACAGTTTAGTGTGTCGAACTGTCGAAGTATACATAAAAAGATGGAGACGTGTAATAATTGTAGCTCTGATTCATTATAAGAGAAAACGTCGGGAAGAAAGTAAAGTTGAAAAACGTAAATTCTCGGTAGACCAACTATCCAGAATCTGGATTGGTTTGGATAGTAGCAGTATGGTGGGTCGGGGTGGTGCACCCCAAGCGACTAGGCCACCATGGACCCTTTTCGCCGTACCCGAACCATGGTGGAACTCCTATTCGAACCTCCCCGACCTTTTGATAAAGGCCAGAAGGTTGTTGAGCCTGAGGCTGCTGTATACTTCGCATATACGCCTATATAATGGTAGGAGTCATCATCCATTCCGCATTTAGGGCAGACCGGGTCCCGAGTAATCCCCATAACTTGTAGATGTCTGTTCAGACTGCTGTGACCGGTGAGAACCCCGATTAGTAGTCTGAGTTCTTTCCGGTTCATTTTCGCGTAGTGGTCTGCTAGCTCGTTGCCTGGTACATCTGAGTGTGCGGGAACCCATACGAGATGCACTGATTTTCTGTCCGCCAGTCTGTTCAGCGCGAGGTTCAGCGCCTCGGCACACTCCTGGACCAGTGGGGAGGTGGTTCCGTGTGTGCCCAGCGCTTTCGCGGCGGCCTGACTATCTGTGCATATGTATATCGTCCGTTCCTTGGCTCTATTATCTGCTCCAATCTGGCTGCTTGCAGGATAACGTAAACCTCCGCATGGAAGACGGTTGTGGTAGACCCAAGAGGAAAGGATCTTCCCACCAGCTCGGTAGAGCCCTGCTCCTATGTAGCCATTTTTGTTCCTGGAGCCGTCTGTTGGTGTGGATAACTTCACTCACAGTTCAGATTCCGGATCGCCTCGGATTGCGTCGGGGCGTATTACCGGATGCGCCGATTGCCGAAGCTCATCGAAACCGGATCATGTGAAAACGCTCGTAGAGAAAGAGCACAAAAGACATTTTGCACAGTTAGGTAAAAGTCATTCATCCTGAAAAAAGCAAAGTTCAGTTTTTGTAAAACCCTAGGTACACTAAATACTAGGTACACCTTTTATGACAAAATTTTATATTTTCTTATAGTTTAACCTTTTTAATATGCTCCAAATTTGAACAACCCAAGAACACTCACGCCACGAGCTTCAACTATGGTGTTATTTTCTAATAAAAATGGTTTATGCGTACGGTATCATAAAGCGCATGTTTTCTTTCATATCTTTTAACGGTAGCGCCGTATTTCTAAATCCTGACTTAAAACTAAAGTATGTACAGGGATTAGGTTTGATGACAACGTTTGTTGTAACAAATGTTGATCTGGTGATAAAGCCCTGCTTACCGTTAAACCTGACTTCAGAAAATGGTCCGATTGGAGCTATAAGAAATGCCTGTAAATAACGTTCCTTGAAAAATCCCGCAGCCTGTGTAACATTTCGGTTTGTAAAGTTTTTTGTTGACGAAATTTTTTTCACTGCATTTATTTAATTAAATAAAAAAAGTTATAAAGTAACCAGATAGCTTAATAACAAAAGTGGCATCGATCACCGCAGACGCTGAGCGGCTCTTGGGGGTGATATTCTAGTCATGTGAGTTACGATCCACTCCAGTGACATGGTCACGTAAAAGCGCCTTCTTCGAGAGGGAACCCGAAAACAAAGGTACGCTGATATGCTGCCTAAAGATTCTGAGAAATTTCAGGCTGTGTTCTTTGGACAAAAATAATTTTTTTTCTCTCTTGGACTCCTGAAGTTTTCTTGTAAAACGCTTCCTTGGCCGTCAATATGACGGTCTATGAATTCTCTGTTTTGGTATTTTTTCCAAGAGAAGAAAGCAGTTCAAGGAAAAAGTATGTGGAATCAAAATAATGTGGAGAAATTATTGGTAAAAATTATTTTATAGGTACCTAAATTAAAAATTTTGATAATCGCCAGGCATATTCTTTGGATAAAGATAAGTCACTTTTGACTATTGGAGTTTTTTTAAACGCTCTCTTCACCCGAAACTAAAAAGGATAAAGGTGGAGCGAGAAAGGGCGAACCAATGCACCCAAAGCGACTTTTTTGCCAACCCCACTTGTCAGTACCACTCCAATCGATTTTTCATAAACATTCGAAAATGAATCTGAAATATATGAATTAGGTATATGATATAATCCCTGTGTGGTTAAATGGAAAAACAGCAGCGGAATTTTAAATTCCGCAATGTTGAATTTCGCCGTTTGCACTTACCTTATTTACCTTATACCTACCTACAATCAACCATTAATTATATAATGGATGTATATGCAATAAAGACTTTATTTATTCATTTAAAAGCACCATAATTTCCCGCTGAAGAACATGTTTTTGACAGCTTTATTGAAATAAGCGAAATAAAAAATCATAAAAATGAGGCAAGGGAATTTTTAATTTAGTTCGAAGTTGATTGTTGCTTTGTTGCTAGGGAAACAAATACAAGATTTCTATACAGTGCACGAAATTGTCGCTTTAGGTCGCGAAATATTTCGCGCACGCTGCAGAGTAGGCATACCTAAATAATGTGCCATTTTTATTCACATAATGATGAAAAAATGTGAACATGTTTTTACGTCTGTCTAAAAATTCTTTTTTTTTACCGAAAAACATGCCTGAATTTCTTCAGAATTAATAAAAAAAGTTTGAAATTTACGGAAATATACTACTTATTCTTGAAAAAAAAATCTTTTTAATTATGTTTCACAAGTAGAGGGTTTCCATTAAACTGCAATTAAAAAAATAATTATGACAACGTCATTGTCTAAAAATTAATGAATTATACGTAATATGTAATATTTCACATGTCAGAAGAAGATAATGATGATATTAAAAAAGAAAAACGGCCTCTCACAGCGATTTCCATATACTAGATTCGACCATATCTCGTATACAGGTTGAGATAATCGTACCGAATAAAAGGGATTTCATTATAATTTTTAAAGCTCTGTAACATTACAGAATGAAAACAACTTCCACTTCAACATCCCCTAACCCCTAAGCTATAGCCTCATCCAACCTTAAAAAATGAATAGCACCCTGTAAAAGTATATTTTCGTCTTTTCAAAACAAGTATTTGATTCTGTATTAAGCTGTTTTTTTCAGTTTCAAAATTGGTTCAGAAATGACCAAGAAAAGGTTCATCAAGGTGGTCATGACTTTTTAACTGAACTTTCTCTGAATGACTTTAGCTGTCAAAATTTATCAATAATTTGATAATTGACTTTTCTTGGTTATTTCTCAACCAATTTGGAATCTGAAAAAACAGCTGAATAGAGAATCGAATACTTGTTTTGAAAATATGAAAATATAAACAGGGTGCTGTTCATTTTTTAAGGGCGGGGGCTATAACTTAAGGGATGTTGAAGTGGGGGTTGTTTTTATTCTGTTATGTTATAGAGCTTTAAAAATTATAATAATATGCCTTTTATTCAGCTCGATTATCTCAATCTGTATATGAGATATAGTCTGGTCAATTAAGTCTGGGACCTTGTATATAAATAATAAACCTTACTTATATCAGCTATAAAAAGAAAAAAAATCAGGTCATAAGAATATAATTTTACAAATGTTTGCTACTTTGTCTACCGGTTTCGGGTCTTACCCCATCATCAGGACAACTAAAAATGATAACTAACAAACTAAATAACGAAAATATTTTCCTTGGACTTGACTGTCATGAAGGTCCTTTTAGCATTTTATCAATCCTCTTACAACTTCCTACCTCTTACTATAAAATTTTTAATTACGGTTGCTGTAGAAAAAGACAAGTAAAATTTCTGTAGACTAAATTTGATATTTTAACTATTTTATGTAAACTTTCAACAACTTTGTATTTTCTAGACTTTCAACTGTCCTGATGACGGGGTAAGATACGAAACCGGTAGACAAGCTTGTTAAAATTTGTAAAATTATACTCTTATGACCAGAATTTTTGACTTTTTTTGACATATAGGTAGTAGAGTATACCATGACCAATTACACGAATAAACCTTATCTAATGAGTGATGATGCCGTTTTTAAGAGACGAAACACTTTTATTAAGAACAATATAATGCACCTACAATAATTTTTGAATTTCCAAAAAGCGGAAGAACGAAGAATGTTGAAATACAGAAAAAATTACGTAATAAAAATAAAGCATAAAAAAATAAAGACATCATGTTCTTTAGATTTCTCTGTTAAAAATTCAGCCAATAATAATTTTTATGAATAGATTGACAATTTAACATTTAATTTGATTTCTTTGAAAGGAACAGTTAATAGTAATTATGGATTTAATTTTAATATTTCTAATGATACCTATTATGCAATAATCCACTTTCCCGTATCTGTTAGAAAGGCTCATTGTGTGAATTTATTCGTAAACCAATTACTTGAATTTATTTAAAGGTAAAATTAAATACTCGTTTCTTTTAAATTTGATGATGACAATCTTTTTTTATAATCTGAATTCATTTCGATTCTAATCTATTGGAGGGCCGGGAATCAATTTACAGCTAGGTGTTTCATTTTAAATGAGATCGACGTTATCTAAACAGCACTCCGGGAATCGTGTTTTTCCACCAATCGATTTTTTTTTGCTTTGAAAATGCTCTATTTTCAAGGCGAGATACAAGGTAGGTTTTTTAAATAACAGCTTAAAGAAATACAATGCTTTCGCATCGTGGCAGGGATTCCCCATCTACTAAACCGTTGTAGTCAGTTTCTTGATAATTCCCATTAATTTCCTTTCTGTGGAGGGTGACTTAGTCATAAGTTCCAAGAACGTATTGTGAATTATTGAGCAGTACAAACGAGAACGACTTACCTACTGAAATGGTAATATGTACTAAGTAGGCGATTTTTCGACAAAGTCACACAGTAGGTACTAAAATGATTTTCTGAAATATTAATTGGCAGTTAAAGTTAACTATGACTGCGTGTGTAGGTATTTCGTTTAGTTCACTGGCTCAGGTTGAATAATATGAGGAGTTTTTTATGTATCAAAGAGCTTTTTTCACCAAGCTTTCCACGTATCAAATGCTTTCATTCGATCATAAATAATTCAAAGAACAGTTAGTGATGTTGAAGTGCATTTTTCATTTATACCGGAAATTGAAGGTAACTTGAAAGTTGTTTTTATAAAATCTTGTAAGGTATCCTGTTGTATTTTTAATAACTATTGAAAAAGCTTCTTTTTCCCGCTAATAGATGTGCTTCTCAGTAAGTAAAACAATTTAGCGAAAACATCGTTTGCCTGTTGTTTGTATACATATCTACGTGTTATTTCTTTGAACATGCCGTCCGTTCCAATGAAATTAATCAAAAAGCCGTTACACATCCGGTACATATTTATTATTTTCACATTATTGATTCAGCGCGTAGAAATTAACGTGATTGAAATGAAAAATCATCCATTTGACATTAGATTAATTCGTTTTAAGAATTTATTGATTGAATTTAAATTACATGAATTGGAAATGTAAATCCAAAGACTAAATGAAAATTGGAACAGCCCAGGATGAAAATGTTAATTAGTAATTGATTCTGAAATATTGAAATTTTCTATCGGTTGACATCGTTGCAAAATTACCGTAGGTATTTGATCAGTTTTTCAGAGCTTTTATCAAATACCTCTAACGATTTCAAAATGTTCACGCTGATTGCACTTGGCATGTTTTGAATTTTTCTGTGCGATTCTCTTTTGAATACAGAAACATAAATTCAAAAGGCGCAGTTAGCTCAAACAGTTAGCCGCAGCAAATTTTACCGATCGTGTTTTCAGCCTAATCTGTACGTAATGAGTGTTTCTCACTAGATAGGGGTTTTAGCGTTTGCCCCAATGCCACTGGTACTTCGGACGGAGATTAACTTTATATAATGTAATTCCTTATATACTTAAGGGCGCTTAGGTAACCAGCACTGTGACAAATGGAGTTGTTAAACACCGAAAACCTTGTGGAAATTTCGCTGACCGTTTTGTAGCTTAAACTTTCGTGCAGCTTTTATTAAAGTTGCGGTTTCCCTAAATAGTATGCTTTTGTAATACCTAACGATTTTAAACTGTGCTGAACGAATTCGGTGTTCAATATAGAAGAAAAAACTCCTGGAAACTTTTACCCGGCTTGCCTTTTTATACATATTCAATGAAAATCTAAATGAAAAGAATAAATTTTCAGTTCTTTTATTAGCGGTTTTAACATCTAGTAATACTCGAATATTATGTAATTTTAGGCGTGTATTTACTTCCATAAAAAAGCCTTACGATTAACAAAAATAACTGCTATTAATTTTGAATTATTAAAATAATTATACATAAGACGGCTGAGGCATTAAAAATGTAGGTACATTAAATCTGACTGTTAAATAATTTTTATGATTTCTACATTGTTTAATTTGCTTCTTTTTACTTTTAAAAATCTAAAAATCTAAATTATTAAAAATCTCAACTGTGTATTATAAATTTCTATACTATAAGTAAATATAGATCTACTCTCTGTACACTGAGAGTTGTCCGTTGTCATGCCACACTGATTCTGACTAAACAATTTCATTTAATTCGATTTGAATCGTACACTTCTTTCTAAGTCGAACCAGATGTGGTATCGCAGTTCGTGTCAGTGGCGTGTGTTGAGGAATAATGAATATCCTATAAATATATTATTTCGACAAGTTATTGACGAAGTAGAGCCTTGCAACTTTTTGATAACAAATATATATAATGCAAGTAAATAAGAATGATAATAATTATTGTCATGATAGAAATATCATGTCACCTACCTGCTGGTTGCCGTTTAAAAGAAAGAATAACACCTCCGTTTTCTTATTTGCAAGTAAAATATTCCAGCAATTTTACCACAAGACCACGTACTAGGGAGTTCAATCGTTTCCCAGGCAAAACAAGGAAATAGATTTTTAGGCATTCGCGAAATTAAGTTACTCATAGTTTATCACACCGTACAATATAACACAGGTAATTCTGCTAATTTCGTATTAAAAACGTTTCAAATCACAACAAAAACCTTATTTAGTATATTTACCGCTGACACTGACACTACTGAGAGTAGCGACGACAATCTTATCGTAATATTGTATCAATCTAAGCGTATCAAGACGCGAGTCGATACTTCCGTCTCACTTTCTCTCATCTTTTTAGAATTGCTGACGATTCAAACGTATTTCTGACAATACGTCCCATTTTAACTCGATTGACTATGCAATGCAATAGAAGGAGTAAGAAACATAACGAGATGATGTATCCTTAGTTCTCACAACAGACAACTCTCAGTGTACAGACTTTATGTATATTGTATACCTATTTCTATAAATCTGACCATTTATAGGATCGAGACCTGCTTCATTAAATAATCATTTTACAGTATTTTCATCTTTACTAATAAATTTAACATGCCTTGACAGGAGCATTCTGTTTGTTTTCTGTGTAGGTAAAGTTATCTCTCCTGCAAAAATATAGAAAAATTTTATTTAAAAAAGTCGCTCAGAATTCAAAATTATGCACGCATACCAAATTTCATAATCACCAGCAAACTTTTTTTTGCTGAAGATAAACAAGTAAAAAACTTTTCCGACGACCACCTGCGAAATCTCACACGACAGTGATTTGAAAATTAAGTATAAATGTCATTAGATTAGTTTATTATACCCCTTATGCTAGGGAGTTTTTTTAGGGAAAATAGTGTACATTACTTATGTGGAAAGTGTCATTTCACACTCGTGGGATTGTCGTACTCGGGTGCTCGGCTGGCGCCTCGTACGATACCAATCTCCCACTCGTATGAAATTTGTCACTTTCCACACTAGTAATGTAATATGCTATTTTTGTACAGGATTTTGAATAAATTCAAAAGGAAAGTGGAAAAAAATTCTCCAATAATATTTGAAGATCAAATTGAAACGGAATTTCATAGCATATTTGAATGTTGTTTTCAATTCTGTTAAATTTTTTTATACATATAACAATTTCTGATAATATTGTCAAAAATAAAGGTATTTAACTCCTTGGCGAGATTCATGTTTTTTGGCAAACCTCGTATGCAAGAATTCGATGTCTAACAGCCAATATTATAAAGGCTCCATTAGGCTAACGAGCATATTTCTGTTCCCGTTATTAAAGCTAATATCGACGTTAAATGACTTTTATTAACATTTTTGTAATTATTTATAATAATAAGAATAGATAAATTTAATAAAACATTTCCACTTAGACTCGATACCTTCTTCAGAAATGGCCACTATATTGTAATACCCGCTGTAATTATTTCATTATTTTCATTTTGTGTTTTGGACCACGCACAACTTTTTATGAAGAATAGCTTTTTTAATAAAATTAATAATATTAATAATAAAAAGCTTTTCGTGTGGCTCTAGATTCGTAGTATATTTTTGTTCTTGAACTCTTATGTATACTGTTACTAATGTTCATGGAGAATTGAAGCCCTATAAATGAAATGATTCAGAATTCTGAAGAACTATTGCCATATGGGCAGAGAGGGGAATGCATGGCCCCGAAGTCATTACCATTATTTAGTCACCCAAGCGGTAATATAATGCCTATAATGGTGAAATTACATTTTTGATTCAATGAAACTGAGACTTTTTTTATTTGATTAATTTACAATACGACATATACAAGGTGTTTCATTAATTCGTACAGAAAAAGAGAGTGGATATTCCTTGTTAAATTATTTTAAAAGGGCGGTTTACATTAAAAAAAAAAATTCCAGCCTCCTCTGAGAAGTTATATCTTCTTGAAGTTGACAGAAATTCGCCATTATCTATTTTTTTCTGAAACACCTTGAAATAAAAAAAAACTTTCACAATACGCTGAACCATAAATAATAGTACCCCTTCGAGGTTTTTTAAAAGAACTTTTTCTTAATCATTTTTTATTTTATTTTCAAATTCATACTTTTTACACCCAGTTCATTTATTTTTGTCGCGTTAAAATTACGCAGAAACTTGATACTTCCTACTAAAAAAATAAAATCAGGGGACTTGCATAAATTTAAATATTATTTTATGTTTTTATCCAAATACCAATACAGTGAACTGATTAAATGCGTTATCAGACTTTAGGATCTTATTCATCGGCCATTTTTAGATAAAAATGTCCAATAAACATAATATCCTCCTAAATGGCATTATGTAATTTTTCTTCAATATTTTAGAAACTTAGGCTATCTTAGACCTATGTTTATTGGACCCTTTTATCTAAAAATTGGCCAAGGAATAATATCCTAAATATATCCTGAACAGTAATGCGAAATTTTCAACAGACAAAAATAATCCTAAATAAATGGGGTTTGAAGTTTGGATTTAAAACATCTTAAAAAAATTCTTGTAAAAAACTCTAAAAGGGGTAATTAGGGTAATTAACCACTTTGCAGGAAAGCTGATAAAATTATGATAATTATTATTATGAATGATTTTAGTTTTTGATTATCCAAGTTTTTATATTTTATTGAACCCGTTTCAGAACTTCTCCGGGAGGTTTGAAAAAATATTTTTTTTATGAAAACCCATCCTTAAAATTCTATTCTTAAAATTTATCAAGGAACCTCCAATTGAATTTGCCGTAGGTATTGATTAATGAAACACTATGTAGGTATAATAAATTATTACTTAACGTAAGCTTCCTCTGTAAATGCGAATAATTTATAGTTGGACCAGAGATATAACGAAACGACTTCTGTCATTTTATCAATTTTTGGATTATTGAAATATTGTTGAAGTCATAAAATATGACAGTTTAACAATTAGATCATTTCGTTATATCTCTTGGTCGACTTTACTTACAGTTAATGTAAATTATCGTGAACTCCGAGTTCAAAATGGCGGTTGAGTTTTTTTACCGTTTCAGAGCAAGCAAAACCTTTTTGTTTTGTCTACAAGCTTTCTCCTAAATTCGATTTCAACTCGAAAGCTACAATTCAGTAAAACTAGGTTTATACCCTACTGGCATCGAATTGAGTCGGTTTATTAACGAGCTGTTCTGGGTTTTCATTTCAAGTTAGTTTTTCTGATCGAATAAACTGACTTAAAAAAATTACCAGAGGATATAGCCTTGATTAAAGATTAAAGTACCTAATTTGGATTTTTTCAGTTGTTACAGAATTTTTCTGACGGTTTCTTTTAGATACATGTGTTTTTGGTAATCATCAATGTATGTTTTCGTTAATGGATTTTTTTTTTAATTTGCATTTAGATTTTTATGTGTAGAGTGCGCGCCAGTGAAATCTGAAGGGCAAGTTCTGCTGTTGTAATTATTATAGTCCAGTCAAATATTATGTCGTACTTTTAAATTGCGTTGATTTGAAGTTTAACGAAATTTTAATGGTAGGTATAGGTGGCGCCACTTGAACACTCAAGCCAAGTTTCCCCCCTCGGATTCCGTGTGGGAGGCCGCCATTTGGAATTGAAGGATTGGAATCATGTACCTCGTTAAACATCTGTTGTACGTAAAAAAGTGGTATTACAAAAATTCTTAGTGATGATATATCCAGCAACTTCGGTTTCGAATTTGGTTTGAACTTTCTTTTTGGTCAAAAGATATAAATTCTCGGAAATTACACTTTAAGGGGTGGAAACGATCTTTTCGATTTTACAACAAATAACTGTCAATCCGGAGTGAAAAGCGTACTGAACATAAGTTGTAGGTTTTCAGTTTCTCTATAATATGAATGAATAAAGGAAAATCATCATGCTTAGTACAAATATAGAGGGCGCCAAAAGTCGACCTGCTCTAATATTTTTAAAAATTATTTCAAGTCCTCTCGTTTTTACCAAATTAATAATCAGGGGATTTACGGAAACGCTAATAATTACATATTAAGGTTTCGATATAAAATGAAATAATCCGGAGTAACACGGATTCTTTTATTTTTTACAACATGCATATTGTAGAGAAACTCAAAAGCTACAACTTTTTGAAGAATAAGAAATTTCAAAAAAAAAACCTCCGAACAGAGGTTGCTGTTCTCTGCTTAACATTTTTTTCTAATAGTATGTAGGTACCTACTTTTTTACGCACAAAATTTAGCGAGATACACGATTTCATGCATTAAATTAAAGATGGTGGCCTCTTCTTACGGAATCCGAGGGGAAAATTTGGTTGGAGTGTTCTAGTGGCGCCCACTACCCTATTAAAATTTCATTAAACTTCTTATTAACGCTATTTCAGTCCTTTTTTTTTACTATTTGACTGGACGACTATTCCAATAGACGTCCATCTTTTCTTTTGTGTCAGATTTAACAATTTCCATCATATTAATTAAATGTTATAATATTGTTATTACATTTTGGAATAGTATTTCATGTAAATTTTAAATAGGTACCTAATCAACGTTGAAAAGGGGCTATAAATATTTTATTTGTCTTATAAACGTGACATTATCTCCTTGTTTCTCTTTAGTAACTAATACGCTACTGAAAAAAGCCTGATATACAGTGTGCCCAGGATAAGAATGGGGATCTCGGAAATCGTGAGAGATACAATATCGCTTAATAAAGTAGCAAAAAGTTGGACAATTTAGAGATCAATGATATTCCGTTAAAAAATTAAATTTTTTTTATTGAAAATGCACTTGCACTGCGGGGAAATCCCTATGACACTCTGGGAGAGGTGTATGAGTGGAGATATCGGTTCACATTGACTTTGAACCTTTTCGTTGCAGGTTGTATTCCTCGGGAAACACACCCTTTGGACTATCATTCCAAAGTGATGCGTTCTATACATTAAGAAGCCTGAAATGGGGTGGTACTAGGTGTAACGAGCTGAACCTGATAGGGATGAGCTTTGCGGCTCGACGTGTATTTCTGCCTAGCCTTGTTCTAGGTGGGACCTTATTCCTTGTTTCCAGGTTCCTTGTTCTAACGGGCCACGTCTTTTGAAATCATAAAATTATCTGTAAAACATACTTAGGTCAGCTACTTTTCTTCGATGTGCGTTGAAAAATTGAAACATTGAAAAATTTTATAGATTTTTTCAAAAATGGCTAAACAGACTTATGGAAACAGAAGCTACGTTTCATTCTTAAAAAAAATCAATTAAAGATTTCTCTCTAAATCTAAAACAATAGGTGTATAATTTATTATGGGAGCCAACAATTACCAAAGTTCTAGTTTCGATGTGATTATGCGGATACGTGTCATTATACGTATACGGAACAGATTATTTACACAGTGTATGTTTAACATTCATAGAAACGTATAATTAATTAATTAATCATCTCTAAGAATAGTTTCTGGAAGAAATTTTACTTCCATTGCATTATTCTAGGTAGGTACTAGGAAAATATATTATCCAGTAAAACTACATTATAACTTTTATTTGAATGAAGTGCACCAATGGCAATTGGAAATATAACCCAAACTGAAACTAGTTTTCAGAATTCTAACTTTGAATTTAGAAAGTGTTAACTCTATTTCATATTTTACATCTGCAGACCGGAATAATGGCGCAACCAAGAGTGAGATAATCGATCTATTGCGTGATATGAAAGTAAGAATACGCGATATAATTAATGACATAGGTAATGTTTCTTTCAACTGGTTCATTTAATAAAGAAAAATGGGATAGGTTCAGAAATGGCAGTGAAACATCGAAAATAAGATAAAAAAGTTGTCGGGTATTGTGATTACGGGATTTGAAACTTATCCGGAAATTTAATATGAACAACCACCAATCTAACTGACTATGGCGATTCTGAAAACCTATTGAGATTGAAAGGAAAGATTCTTAGGGCCATTTAAAGGAAAGAAAGCTTCATATGAACGTGTGTCCTTAATAAAGTCTTTACTTGGCCATATTGCTAATATCTGATACTGTAATTAATTATTATTGGAGTTCATAATATTAGTACTTATGTAGTTTTTTTTACGAACGCTACTGATAAAAAAGTTGTAAATCCATTAGATTAGAAAACTCTATTTGATGCATCACAGTTGTCAAAAAATGGTTTCTTTTAATGATTCAAAGAAAAGTTTTTTTCAATCTCCTCTACCTACACACGGTACAAATCATGTATAGTGTTACCAATTATTATTGTAAAGAAAATTGCTTATTTTAGAAACATTTTGGCACTACTTTTCTCAGCTTTAGGATTTTTTTTAAATTCAAGTTTGAAAAAAAATTATTAGAATTCAAATCTAAGTTTTCAATTGTTCTAAATATAGTAGGATTAACTTTAAAAAGTCAGATGTGACGTCACACTAACCGTCCGAATTAATATTTTCAATTTCACCAGAAAATGTCAAACAGTTAATTGTCAAGTTGTGAACGAGCGTAATTATTGAAGGAATCATTCAAACAATTAATTGAAACGCTTACGTCAGTTTGAGAGCCACTGACAACTACATAAAATTTATTCACGTAATGACATTCTATCCTCTGTGTTGTGCATTTAATTCTCATTCAAAACCAATGTTGACGTATACTTATTTATGCGGGATGGAGTGTTTAGACAAACTGGACGGTTACTATAAAAACACGTACATGAACCAAATAAATCGAACTATCAAAAGGATGTGTATTCTTAATCGATACGTATGACTTTTTAGACTTTATTGGACTATACCTACGTAAGTACATACTACGAAATCTGAACTAGAAAATAAAATTTGAATCATAAAATGAAGAGCTGAACTATTTATGAACGTTTCGAGAAATAAAAAAAAAAGAAAATAAGGATTATCAAAAGCATAAATTTTTAATTAAAGCCATAATGAATTGACAAATAAATTAAATGCAGCTTGAAACTTTAATTCGTCTTTGTAAATTCAAAAAGTCATGTACCCCCTCTCCCCGCGGCCTTTTCGAGTTGGACCATATTACCTGAGTGACTCTGAATTCATGAGGGGGGGGGGCGCTTTAATTTTAGGGTTCAGTTGGGAGGGGGGGCTTTAATTCTAGGGTTCAGTTGGGGCAAGGAATTTATAGGAACCGTTGAAGCCGGTGGAGACTTGGTTGATTATTTTCCGAGTTATTTTCGTACTATTGTATGACTACGTTGCCAGATTTGAAAGAAATTCCGGAATTTTACATTAAATTAAAATGAAAAAACAAATAAATATAATTAATTCTTGATGTGCTATTTTGTAAACTCTAGGAAATACATTAATAAGTCCTTAGTGCATTTCTTTTTATTTTACAATAAACAGCTGCAGAACCATGAAATATCAATAGAAAAGTAAACGTCGCTGCTACTATATGCTTGAATGACTTGAATGAACCGTAAAAAGTAATGAATACTATCATTGAAACTGATATTACATTTCCAATTGGCTAAGTTGCCTTTGAGAAAATTTGGAAAAACTTTTACCTTTTGAGTAAATTTTCAAGATGTTTTCAATTTCTTGTTGCAATAATTAGCTGTAACAACTTATTTGTTTGCAGAAGTCATTCAGTTTGTTTCAAATTTCTTATTTTTTGTTTACATTTTTAAGTACATAAAGTGAGAAAATACTATTACAATGAAACATTACTTCACCTGAAGGATGGTATTATTTGTTCGCGGAGTGGTTTTTTCTGACAATTCAAATAAATAACATGATTTTTTCTGGAAATAACATAAAGTTGTATTGGAACTGCCTTGATAAAGAATTATGTATTACTGTTTTAGTCAAAAATGTTTCCTAATTTTCGTAGCAGGTTAATGTAGCAATTAATGGCTCTTAATTATCTTACTCGTAATTCTGGAAAAATTATTTGTTTATTATTTCTTGGTCAAATAAATAGTACTTGGGTACCATATCAACAATTCGACAGGAAAGTCTCATTTTTATTCATAAAAAAAACGAAACTTCATGAAACATAAAACTTCGAAAATAATGTTGAGCCTATAAGAAATGAATTATTTTCAGGTCTACGGACTACGGAAATTTTAATTTTATAAAATTTTAATTTTTAGTACATACCTATTGCCATGCTGGTTTTGCAGCATCAAGAAACTCTAAAACATAAATTTAATCTGTTTGGAAGTTTCTTACGGAGTGAGGTATTAACTGAAGAAAAAATTGCAGATTATAGCTTTTTACAATTATTATCTAGTGACTTATGAAAAATGTTTAAATCTAAAAGGCGCATGGAAGTGTCTTCAAAAAATCGCAACTTTTTTCTCAATTTAACGAAGTCTGTATCTCTAACTTTTTCCGATATGCCAATACTTGTACCATGAAATAAGCATAACTCATTAGTTATGGTGTTATTCATTGGTGTCCCATTAGTGCGGGATTCTTCTCTGGCAGGTTCACTTTTGAAGCTATGAAAAAAGATGAGGGAGAAAAATTGTATGGTTTGAAGAGACCTTCAACCTAAAATAATTTTCAGCTACACAGGATGGCCCAATATCGCTGTACGCCTTACAACTTTGTTATTTTAAATAGGACACCCTATATATTATTACATTTTCAGATTATATGAAAAAAATCAGTAAGAATGGTTTTCACAGTTTCAGTATAATGTGAATAGTTTTTGAGTTATAAACAAGTGAAAATTGCCATTTTGCATTTTCAAAGCAGCTTACAATGAAAACGGCTCAAGACAGCAGAAAAAGGTTTACATGTCCCTATCTTAACTTTTTACAAGGTATCCTATGATGTGGATGAAATTGTTATACAGGGTGATGAAAATTTTCAGATTTTTAAATGTGTCCTATTTAAAATAACAAAGTTGTAAGGCGTACAGCGATATTGGGCCATCCTGTGTAGCTGAAAATTATTTTAGGTTGAAGGTCTCTTCAAACCATACAATTTTTCTCCCTCATCTTTTTTTATAGCTTCAAAAGTGAAGCTGCCAGAGAAGAATCCAGCACTAATGGGACACCCGGTATATTATAGTTAGACTTAGTTTCATCCGAGGAATATTTGTTGTATAAGTAATATAGAAGCTGTAAAGACATTTCAGTGACACCTTTATAGTATATTACTTGGAGCAGCAGCGTTTTCGAAAAAAAAGCTTCCAACGCAAGTTGTGTGGATACCGGGGGACGTGTTTAGGGGCAAAATCACCCCCCCTCCTCGCGGGGGATTGGGGTAAGTGCAATTTTTCAAACTCGCGTTTTTTATTGTAGATTCCGGATAAGCCTATAAAAAATATCCAACTTTTTTTCTAAAAATGTTCGTTAATAATTTGGACAGTGAAATGCTTAGAAATTTCTACTTTGAAATATTATTATAATTTCAACGCAGGTAGTGAGATTCACAAAAAAAAATAATGACAATAAAACGCTGCCACATTATAATAACCGGGTATAAAATAAGTTGAGCGGTTGTTTCAAATATTCATTGTAACAAATAGTTACATCAGCCAATTATTTTCATGAAAATATTATTATTAGTTTATCAATTATTATTGAATAGATAGGTAGGTATCCAATTATTATTGTTTAGAAAATGAACAAAAGTGTCGGTTTTCACAAAAGAAGAGATTCAGAATAATACGATAATTCCGCAAAAAAGAACTCATGTCTGAGTATTTATTTTGTTCCCAGTTTATTGTGGATGATATAAATTTGCATAGTTTGTATATCCGAGATAGTTGGGAAATTGAAGCTCAAAATTAGTTTGCTTCAGTCTTCCACAGAACAAAACGATTTATTTACAATACTTAAATTACTTTGGAAACAATTAGCCTTAAAAACTGAATTTAAGAAACGATTTGCATTTACACTTCTAAAATTTATGTTTTCAACCCCTACTTTGTAGAATCTTTGCATACTGATTGATGAGAAATAAAGCACTAATGTGTAAAAAAATTCTAATGTGTATTAATGGATAATATATCAATAATTTTGTTTACATACGTCTGAAGATGCTACTTTAAAAGTAGTGAAACACGTGTAACGTTTATATTATCAATTCATGTTTCTGTTAAAACTTCCTCTAATTCTAATTCTACAGAAAATTTGAACCTAATTTTCTGTGGTAATTTTATTTTAACCAACTGATTTTCTAAACAGTAAAATCAGAAATATTATGCGAAAAATAAAAAGAAAATTCATGGATTCTAGGCCCATGTTCATGTTCATCACGGATCTCATGCCAAAGACAGAGAAAAACACTGCTGAAGACTAGGATGGCCATTTCGCTCTTGTTGGAGCTCATCGGCGTGCCCCATCAGCAAGTGTAGTTTTCCATCTTTTGCGAAAGAACAGCCAACTACTTGATCTGAATATTCACACATGTGTGTGAAAATGCAGTCGTTCTGCCAACATTCCCAGTGGACTTGTCAAATCCTCATAGTATTTTCAAACTTCACTAGAGAAGACTTGTCTCTCTAGGGTAATAGCTTCTCTATAATGTTGGTAGTTACCGTCACCAACGTAGATGTCGTCTGTCCTTTTGCAAAAGATGGAGGATTGAGTTGATGGAACCTGCCGATGAGCTCTAACAATGGCGAAATGGCCATCCATGTCTTCAGCAGTGTTTTTCTCTGTCTTTGTCATGAGATCAGTGATAAACATTAATCTAGAATCCACGAATTTTATTTTTAAAATAAGAAATCTCGATTTTTTTTCAGCTTGTTTCAACAGTGAGTGAACTTGGCTTAAATTTGGTTTCAGATTCTTAATAAGTACCTATTAAAAAGGGAGGGCAACTTTTCTCTTTATCTCCGAACCTTATCTCTGGTAGATACTTATGAAGAGCTCATTTGCGAGAGAGATAAAAAAAGCGTTCTGTATTTTATACAGGGTGATCAGTAACTCGCGCACTCCGAATACAGGGCGATATAGAGCCCATTAAAATTAAGGATATTCTGCAAAAAAATTGAATCCAACGGTTGGTTTTCTTTCAAGTTACAGAGTTTCCCTCATCCGAGTTTGAAGGTAATTTTTTCAATAACCGTGATAAAAATTAATGAAAAATTCATAAAAAAAACCTCTTTACAGAGAAATTGAGAATGTTGTAAATTGATACCATACCTAAATCTGAATGAAATTTGAAGTTTGGCAACTGCATAAACTCAACTTGGAATATAAAATATTCAAATGCCTTCGTTACTATGGAAATAAAAATTATAACAATACCATCTAACCCGAACTTATTCACATGTTCAGTGCAATGTTGTCACTTTAATTTTTACAAAAATTGTCATATCTTTAGAAGAAAAGAACTTACAACACTGCAGTAAGAAAATTTACCACTTTTAAAAAGTGAAGTATACCGCAGCATGCTCCGAGTGCGCGAGTTACTGATCAGTATACTGACCCTGTATAATGGCATTTGACAATCACGAGGATTGTCCACCCACGAAATAATTAATAAATAATTTGATGCCAGTCGCATTACAAACTTTTCATCCATGGGGACCACAAGGTTTATTGTTTATTAAATAAATTGGAGAAGAGATCTGGAGAGTGACAGGTGATAAGCGATCCTCTAAATTCTTAATTTAACACATTTCCATTGCCATTTCTAGAGATGTAACATGACATCCATTTTTGGAATATTTCCACCATGTAAAGCATTGGGAAAAGTTTTTTTTTTTAATACAAACAAATATTTTTTGAATTTATACAGGTGTCCTCTTTTTCTGAGCTCACTATAAACCCTAAGAGATACAGGATCGGTTAAACTAGAGAAACCGTTATTTTCTGGTCATCTGGAATCCGTCATGATATACGAGTAGAAGATATCTGTGACCGTTAAAAAATTTTAAAGCCGACGTACAGGGTGTCCCAGGCTTAATTGACCAGACCATATTTCATGGACAGGTCAGGTTGAGGTAATCGAACCGAATAAAGGGGACATTATTATAAGTTTCGAAGCTCTATAACACAACAGCATAAAAACAACCCCCACTCCAAAATCCCCTAAGTTACGGCCCCAACCCTTAAAAAATGAACAGCACCCTCTATATATTTTCATATATTCAAAACAAGTATTTGATTCTCTATTCAGCTGTTTTTTCAGATTCAGAAATTGTTTCAAAAATAACCAAAAAATGGTTTTCATCAAGGTGGTCATGACTTTTTATCTGAACTTTCTCTGAATGACTTTAGCTATCAAAATTTATCAGTAATTTAGTCACGTTTTGACTAAGCAGGTGATAGTCATTATTAACGTTCATGATAGAGTGCTCTTGTTTCATTTTTTACAATTTCCCCATAAATCAGAATTATTATTTAATAATGACTATCAGTACCATCACCCCGCTATTAAAAACTATCACTAAATTATTGATCAATTGTAACAGAAATTATTGATAAATTGTAACAGCTAAAGTCATTCAGAGAAAGTTCAGATAAATAGGTCATGACCACCTTGATGAACGTTTTCTTGGTAATTTCTGAACCAATTTTGAAGCTGAAATAACGGCTGAATAATCGAATACTTGGTTTGAATATTTTAAAATATACAGGGCTATTCACGGTATACGGAACTGAAGATTATGGCTATGTGTGTTGATTTCAAGAATTTTTTGTTTTTGGAGTTGATAGAGACCTATTAGGGTAATTTTAAAATTATTTCATAATGTACAGAGTGTTTTAAAAATATGAAACATATCAAAGTTATGTTTTTTTTTTAATATTTCTTCTCAGACAATTTAAAAATGCAATAACATGGGAACATGCCATTTAAAAAAACATAACTATGATATGTTTCATATTTTTGAGGCACTCTGTATAGTATGAATATAATTTTAAAATGTCCCATTAATGAGTCAACTTTTGTTTTTCCTTTGGCCGGTATATTATTTTTATGTCCTACGGTATAAAAAAGTATTGGAAACCAAAAACTAATAACATTGAAAAAAAATTAAAAAAAAAACTAAAAAAAAGAACTTGCACCGAATATCATAGAACAATAATTAAAAAGTATATTAAAATAAGGCGGCCATGAGAAAAACAAAAGTTCATTATGAAAACTCTGGAATCTAGTCGGCTTTGAAAATTTTTGAAATGTCAGATGGATAACGACTAATGTAAGCCTCCAAAAAATATTTATTGATTTCCAATAAAAAAAAACGTTATGATGAAAGTAAGCAATCTTGATTTTTCAGTTTTTTGGGGATCTTTCAGGAACGTTTCGCGGATATCTTATTAATATTAAATGAACATTAATTTATTAAAAAATTCAAGAATCTTATTTGATATGAATCTTATATGATTTCACAACAGTGATGATGATACCTCTGCAATAATAATCAAAGACCGAGGTCGATTGAAAAACCGATCAATCTGGCCGAATCTCATCAAACAATATTTTTCGTAAATTATGCTTTTTAGACATTTTATATTTTTCACTATTAATTCTTCATTGTTCACTACATTTTCATACCCAGTCCAGTTTATTGCTTGAAAGCTTGACATTCCTTTTTTTTACAGGTGCAGAAGATGATCTTCATCGTTTCTCAGGAAATGATTCTCACATAGATTACTTCCGACTAGTGTTACAGGATGGAGGCTATTTAATTATAGGAGGAAGGTAAATTGAAGAATCCATTACCTACTTACTTTATTTTGTAGTTACTCTATATCTATTATCTATATACAGATCCGAAAAAGTGTGCTGTAACTGACGTTACCAAAAAAGAAATTTCGGAAAAACGGCAAACAGAAACTTAAGTTTGACAATTTTCTACTTGCCACTTCTCAAAAATTGCTTTTTTGGCACGGATATAATTATGTGTAGCCAGAATCAAGTTGAACCCTTTTCTATAGGTTGTAGTAAATATGCCAAAACTTTCATATCTATTTCTGTAATTCTCAAGGATATATTATTTTAATTAGCTAGTAGGTACCCAGTTTTTTATAATATTCCGACATACAAAAATCTTTATACAAAATAGTAATTATTCTAGATTTCTGTGCTTCCATTTTGTTTGGAACATTAAAAGTGTTCCAAAAAGGCTTTGAAAATAAAACTGTATATTATGGTCTTGCTTGACAATATTTTAGCACTCCAATAATCAATATTAATATTATATCGAAACAGACCGAAATATATTAGTTATTTGTTAGTCATGATGAAAGGGTTTTTTTAAGCTTTGAGCAAATTGTTTACGACTGGGCGTTTGTGCAAGCCTCAATTGTTTACGAGATTACTAAGAACAGCATGTTGACAAATAAATAATGAAAACTAGGTGACGCTTTGTGAGTTTGTTGTTTCAGTTTCCCCATAAAATAAGGAAAAAACATTCCACAAGATATGTCTGATGAAATTTCCGCAGATGAAGAACAATTTAATGCCAGACAAGTTGAGCAATCAATACGAACAGAAATATCATGAAAAGAGATTTCAAATAAATCAGTGAATGAATAAAAATTTTAGGAACTTCAAAATTTTGCTTGCTCTGAACTTTAAACTTCTATAATAGTACTTTGAAGTTTTCATGTAATAATAAAAACTACTGTAAGTTTAGAAACCAGTAAAAAATATAATATACTTTAAATTGAGCTAATGCAGTTGAAAAAAAAGCTATTCAATTCATGGCCAAGTTTATATTATTTAACAAACAATATTTATGGGGAAATGAATACTTTCATTAAGCTTTTTATGATCGCGAAATGACTGACACGGACAGCACTAAAGCATTCATTGTGGATTGGGTATTCTAAGTTCATTTACTTTTTTCTCCAGAATTGCTTCCTTAAGAAGATATGACCAATTTTGTTGAAAAAAAGTGACAACACTGCTCTCGATAGAAAGAAAAATACCGTGTAGTGTGTAGTTTAAACCCAGATTAAGATGTTACCATGGAGCCGTTCTCTCATCATAACTCGCAACTTGAACAACGAAGCCACATTGAGAAATTTTATTGAACTCGAGGAATAGGTATTTGAAGTTCCAGTATTCTGTTACCGATAAAAAAAAAATAAAACACAAAAACTGTGTAATAATGTTTGTGTTCAACTGAATTGCGGATTACATATAAAACACACTGTATATTAGATAATTTCATTTAAGTATATTATCATCTTCAGTTATTCACCAAAAAGTCATATGTTCGGCTTGTGTTAGGTTAGACTAGGTATCATTCTGTAGACATGTAAATTCGAGAATATTTGTACACAAACTTTCTGAGGGCTTATGAATTATTGAAATATGAAATTATCCTTTAAGGTGTTTTGTTTTGAGAAAGTAAATCAACTTCATGTTGTTATGGTTGTTTTGATATCTATGAAGAACCCACGCATACCATTATTTTTACCAAAAAAGTGAAAAGAAAAAAGTTAGTAGGTAGATGAAAACTTAATGAAACATAATCGAGAGCATAATGTACGAGCATTATGTTATGGTGGAAGTTTAAGATCTTTATTTTAAAACCTTTATTTTAAATCCAATTATCTTTTGAATGTTGTTTTTGGTGAATGTTAAAAAAAAATGTTGAAAGATAAAAAATACATAAAAAAGTTATTTCCATGACTGCGAACAAGACTTTCTAAACAGTGTAATATAATAGAGGTAGGTAGGGAGGGGCCTAGTTTTATTTACAGCTACATAATGTTACAGAAATGGACGTGAAAAATTTAAAAGTAAACTTAGATAATTATGATAACTCATTTTTACCAACAACTAAACCCCGAAATTCTTAGACCTCTCTTTGTTTGTGTTTTCTTTATTGAAGATACAAAATTCAGAAAATCTCACGAACTGATCTGCTGACTTGAAACAAGAGGGTATTTTTTTGGAAAACGGGTTGTTGATCATAAAAGTACTATTTAAGTTGAAAACAGAGACCTGTCAGATGGACATAGGTATAGATTACCTCTGCTAGTCATTCTAGTCACTGATAGTCACTGTTAGTCATCAACTGCCACTGATGTAGGCACAGGTCTTTGACTTTTATATGGCTATAAGAATAAGGTGTTGTTTTTTTAAGGCAATTGTGTTATTTTTGTGACCAAATAAAAATAAGTATGAAATTCATATCAGTTCATTTCATGGACATTCTTTTTATTCTTTGTTGATTCAAATTTAGTCTATAGTACACCTATATCTTGTGGTATTGGGAAAGAAATCCGAATTTAATGAGGAAATTTAACAACCTACCGAATGATGTTACAGTGAGAAAGAACAGATTAGCCTACTAAAATGTTATAATATTGATTAATTTATAATGTTCCTCGAGATCCTATGTAATGAATACTATACTATACACACCTGGATCTCCCTGGATTTAAAGGTTTCTTTCATTTTTCCTCAGAATAATTTATAAAACTTCCTTTAATTTTTGGTTCTTTTATAATACCAAATGGGCAACGAAAAAAAAAATTCACACAAGTTCTTGTTAAATAATCTATCAAGACATAACTTTACCTACCTGCTACTTTTTAATTTTCAATAATATTTTTTTGATTTTTATTATAATGCAAATATATACACGATACAGGGTGTTTATGGTCCTTGGGGGTGGGGTGAATTAGGGATGGGGGGTAGTTTTTATGTCCAACCAATGGCCCTTTCCAAACCAAACAATTTTTTGCTCCTGCAATTTTTCCCTGGAGGCCGTTGTTTGGTCATAAGAAAGTAAATGGATATTGAAAAATCGGTTTTTGAATTGCATTTTAGGGGATGCAACGCAAGAAAAAATGCTTCAGAAAAAAGTGTCTTAATTTTTCATCAAAATCATAATCCACAATAAATAACGGGGGTTCGTATTAAAGACGTCGAAGTCACCCCCATCCCTAAGCAGGACGTGAAGGGTAGGCGGGGGTGGTTTTTGGCTCCAAACGATGTTCCCCTCCAAAGTGGATAACTTGTCTCTTAAACTTTTTTTTCCGGATTTAATTGATTGATGATGCTCCTTCCCAATTGTAAAAAAAAAGATTAAAATGCACCCTGTACACTAACAGAAATTAACAATTATTATGTAATTAAATGTTTGTCATCTAAAAAATCAAAATGTCAAAGTGACCCAGAAAATTTAATCATGTGTTTTGCTGCCAGGGTCCACTTGGATGCTTGTTGATGATAACAACAATAATAATTACATAGAATCAATAAATTAGTATTCCCATAAGTCATAAGTTCCCAATTGATGTATTAAATTTTCTTTCGATTAATAGCATAGAATAGGTTTAAGGGGAGTAAGTATACTTACTTCCCTAGGGAAGTAGGTAAGTACCCTAACTAGTTCCCCAGGGAAGTAAACACAACTTACTTCTCGCAAATCTGTTATAGTAAGTGTCAATTATCAAGCAAGTAGTGGAAAAATGACTTATGTATAAGTATATCCATGGAATATATTATGTAGTAAATAAAATTCTATAATAATATAATTGTCTGTTAATTTTAGTCCAGATTTATTGTGTAACATATCTATTTTGCAAAGGAAAAGTGATAGAACTCAAAAATATGAGTTTTGTTTTGAGTATACAAATTACCACAAAAATTGTAAAAATATCCTTAAGAAAGAAAATTTTTGAAGAAATGAAAATAAATGAAGAAACATGGCTTTTTTTTGAGATATCTCACTTTTCCTATTCATCGAAGATTTATTTTTTTAATCGTACTAATTTATTTAAATTTCTCTTGCAGGAATCTTGTGTATAATTTAAGTTTGACAGATTTAAGTGAAAAACAAAGACTGACATGGTTTTCAAATGAACACGATGCAAAAATGTGTGTCATGAAAGGAAAAGATGAGGTAAATATTGTAAATTTGAAATCCCTTTTTTTGCAAAAATAATTTTGGCACTTGGATTGCCGAGTTGTGCATGTATTTTGAGACCTTCGTGCGATATAAAATTTTTTCTTCTCTTATTGAATAATATTCCAATTATGAGAGCTTTTTGGATGAATTATGCAGGTTATTATTCATAGGTGTTGAATCCACAATTCATAATATCCGGCTCTTGTCCAATCACAGCTTCTAGCAATTCATAATATCCACTCTTGGAATCAAAAGCTGTAAAATTGATAAACAGAGCAAAGCTGTGAATAGGACCGATAACTGACATTTCTCAGAATCCACTCATGCGCAGTCGGCACTAAAAAATTTTATATATAAAAGAGTAGAAAAAGCATAGTATGTATTACATTCGCGATTATGACCATTATTCACTTAATGATGACAATGCCACTCGCTAAAGCTCGTGGCATCATCTTGTGAATAATGGCTTCATAATCGCTCATATAATAATATACTATTATTTATTAAATTAAATTTTTTTCCATCTTCACCACCCCTATTGACACAATATTCTCTGACTGTCTGTGCATGATTGTAATTTATTTTGTAAATTAATTTAGAAGTATTTTATAATATCTCACATAAAAAGTGTAATTAACATTGCTTCAAGCAAAACCTAGTTTTGCATAATATTTTATAAAGTACTCTTATTAGAGTACTTTATTTAATGGCTAATTTTGGTAAAAAATTTATAGAAAGAATTTGTGAGAAGTCTGGTGATGAGAATACTATAATAAATTCAACACCCATTTTTTAAACAGATTGCTGTATAATTTGTTCTCTTTCCTTAATTAAACTTTAAAATTACTCCTTCAGGCTGTGAAATGTTGTTCCAGGTTTCAGACTCTAATGGTTTCACATTTACAGTCGATTCAAGTAATCAATTCTGTGTAATAGTGATTGTTATTAGTTTGAATATCTTTGTTTTGTTTTATGGGTCGATTCTAAGTAATTATTATTGACTGTTCTAGGAAACTTGTCAGAATTACATAAGGATAATGGCCAAAACTTCAACAGGGAAACTTTTGCTGTGTGGTACCAATGCCTTTAAACCTTTATGTAGAGAATATAATATTGGCAGCGGCAATTACTCAATGGACAGAGAGAAGTCCGGTCAAGCTGTGTGTCCGTACGATCCGCAGCACAACTCTACTGCGATTTATGCAGGTGAGTTAATCATACTTTTATTTTGTCTTCTGCTGTGAGGGAGATTTTTTCACTAGGCATATTGTTTTACCTACTCAATTTAATTGTATTAATTTACTCAATTCAAATTTATCCTTAAAATTTTAATTTTGTTGGGAGACTATACATTAGTATGGAAATTGTGTACAGTAACTGACAGTACTAAAAAAGCAATTTCGGAGAAGCGGCAAGCGGAAAATTTTTCTTGTAACGAAAGTTCCTGCTTGCCGCTTCTCTGAAATAACTTTTTTGGAAATGTCAGTTACTGTACACAATTTCCGTACCGATGTATAGTGATGAACACAAACTTTTTTTATATCTTCATTTCAATTCAACGTAGCATGTCATGTTAGATTATTTTTTACTTGAAGTAAAAGTTAGTGCAATATATTTTAATTTATTTCTATTAACTTTATTAATAATATTGTTATGTACATATATTAAAATATTTTAAAGATAGGCATTCATATTGCTTTGCTCTATACTGCCAATGGTGTATCAAACTTCTCGTTACTTTGTCATCTAAATTATTGCCAAACACCAAAATAGTCCAGTCAGCAAAGTAACAAATTTACCAAAACTTCATAAAAAATCTTATCTAAGATTTTCCTTCAATAAAAATTATTTTTAGTGAAGAGATTATACTTAATATAAAAATGAAAGCTTGAGGGATTCTCTAAACAAATAGGTATCTTGTAATTTTTTCGTATATGTCATAGTTTTCGAGTTAATCGATATTTAAGGAAATTGCAATTTTTTTATTTTTGACGCGCGCGAGTTTTCGTTTATACAGTGAGTTTCTTTTTCAATGCAACATAGGGATTTACATGTAAAAACTTTAGCTCGTGTACCTAAATGGTTTTCCTGGAGTAAATTTTTAATTTTTTTTCTCTGGATCGTAATACACATTATTCGAAACGACCTTTTGATTGATGGTCTGGTGACAATGGAAGCAATACGTTTTTAATTAACGAAAAAAGCGGACCGATTTCTACTGATTTTCAAAACTAGTTAGCTGATGTGCTTGTTTGTTTCACTGACGTCTATCAAATCTCTGACATTCCAATAATACATGATTGTGTAAATCAGTTTAAAATCTTGACCTAAGTCTACCTTTTTTATAAAATTATTACTAAAATAAAGAGAATAAGACACTACTTGTAGAAAATATTTCATTAATAAGTCAAGAACTATAAAAATCTAAAGCAAATGTTCAAATTGTCGCCCAGAAACTGCTAAACAATGACCCAATCTTTCGCGAAAATTCCTCTCAACATTCTGTAACTGTCTAATATCTATTGTGTTGGAAGCTTCAATTTTTCGATTCTTCAGTTCTTCTAAATTATTTCGCCTTTGTCTAATATTGTAAAATACTTAGCTGGCCATTTTAATGGCCCAAACCGACTAATCTATTCTAAAAACTCATTGCGTAAGCACTGTGTAACTTCATGTGTACTATGTGGGGGTGCTCCGTCTTGCTGGAAAGTCACTTGCCCATTCAAACGAAAAGAGCCGGAAACACTTTTTCTCTGAGTAGCTCCAAATATTTAACACTATTTAAAGACCCGTCAATAAAAAGGGTCCCATAATTTCGTTCCCTTGAATTCCTGCCCACACAATGAGTTTCTGTGGCCACTGAGTGTCAGTATCTTGAAAAATGTACTGATTTTTTTGTGACGATATTCTGATGTTTTGTTTATTGACACTACCATTCAACATAAATGTTTATTCATCAGAAAACAAAACTAAATTTTGGTTATTTGGATTTCTATTAATTCTTTCCATCTAAAATTCGCAAAATTCCATTCTCGGATATAAGTCACTTTCTAAAAGTTCTTGTGAGTTATGGACTTTGTAGCTTTAAATTTTTCCTGTTTTAAAGCCCTGTAACAGCTGCTTTTAGATACGGGCCTTCAAAAGATCGTGTAGAATAATGTGTATTATGATCCAGAGAAAAAATAAATAAAAAATTTGCTCCAGGAAAACCATTAACACGAGGTAAAGTTTTTACTTGTAAATCCCTATGTTGCATTGAAAAAGAAACTCACTGTATATACATTTTTGAGCGCAACCTCTAGAAACAATTAATTAATTGAAATTAATCGAAAACCAAACAACCTCTAGAGAAAAATCAATATGGGTTTTGAAGGGGAAATAAAACACAACATTTATTTTGCCATAACTCGAAAACTATGACTTATACGAAAATATTACAATATACCTTTGTGGAGGGGGACGCGCTGCACCCCCAGAACTGATTTTCATGGATTTATGTTCTATAACCTCTTCACTAACATTTATTGAAGGGAAATCTCAGGTAAGTTTTTTTATGAACTTTTGCTACATTTTTTACTTTACGACTAGACTAAAAATACCAAAATTATTGATGATAATTAATATCTACCAACAAAATTCGAATGTAGGTACTAGTATGTATTGATTCCACATTTACACAGAGTGTTTCGAAACATGTCAGAAATGAAAGGTGTGACTCCTTGGCGCTCTCAGAAAAAAGTTCCTATTAATATACTTACGTATGTAGTTTCGCAAACAAACCGTTTTCAAGATAGGGGAGAGTTGGGCAGCTTCGGACAGGGGGCACATTCGAACATTTCAAATTTATCACCTTAGAAGTGAGATAAACTTTTTGTGGTTAGTAATAAATAGTCAAAGTGGTAAATCTCAGTAAATCTGTTTAGTGGCAAAAGTTCTGTGCTGATGCTACTTTGTGTAGAAAAAAATTCTCAAAAAGTCGTGTTAGAGGAATCAGATAAACTATTCAGTGATGATTTCTTAAGCTTACACACCAAATATTTTTATAGATTATTTTCTGCAAAAATTCTGGTATACACATACATAAACTTACAATTTGTACCACCTGCGGAGTCTAGAAACCTAACCCTGATTTTATTACAGGTTTTTTCTGTTTGGTTCTATGTGGGGCAGATTCCGACAAAGTAGGTACTTGAGGCAGATTCGGAATAATTAATGCTTATGGCGTGAGGCTAAAATTTTACGATTCCTAAAATTGAAAATATGCTTTCCTTGTATTCCTAAACATCTTTCAGTTTTGACTACTAATGTACATAAATTCAAAGTGAATCTTTAAAAATGTTTTACGGGAAAAAGGTCATTTATACAATTTAAGTTTTTTTTGCGTATTTTACTTAATGTGCACAAATGCTGCTTCATAATAATAAAGTAAGTTAACTGTAAATCTAAGAAAAATAATGCTTTTTCGTAACTACCCCGCTCATGTCCGAAACTGCCTCACCATGAGGCAGTTTCGGGCAAAGTGCACTTTTTTTGTAAGCACATTTTTGAAAAATTAATAAAAACGTGTACTCTGATCAACTTCAAATAAAAATTAAAACCTTTGAATTTTCATTGTGAGCAAAAATTAATGTCTAATTATGTATGCCAATGATTTTCTAGAGGTTTTAATTTTAGTGTCTGAATCTGCCCCACTCCTACATGGCGCCAATAAAATATTTTCTCTTAGGTTTTTAACGATATCTCAGGAACCGTTTGTGACATATAAGTCAATTTTTGTACACATCATTATTAATATCACCTACTTTTGAGTGCTTTTTTTTACATGGCAGTGACGGAGAATTTAGAGTTGCGTTACATTTTGTTGCCCCTCTGATTTCAACGACATTATGAAAAATGACATTTTGAAAGAATATTTTAAACCTCCAATCTCTTCTATATAAAAAGGTGCCCCTGGTCAAAAGCTCTAACTGGACTATGTTTGAGAAAAACAGAATTTTACTATGAACATGCTTTGTTATGGATAAAAACATTTGTTTCTCATATTTTTTTTATAATCTGTTTCACTGCCATATGAAAAAATAATTTGAGCCCAAAAAGCAGTTAATATTAAATACATAATGTGCACAAAACCTAAGCTCTGTATCTGAAACGGTTCCTGAGATATCGTCAAAAACAGAAATAAATAATTTTATTGACAACCGTTTTATTCTTATTGTAATGGAATTTTTTCTTAGAATGAGCCAAGAAATCACAGTTTTAAATTTCCGACACATGTTTTGAAACTATGTTCAAATTAGAATCATTGCTTATAAGAAGAGGTTATGCTTACCACTATTCATTATATTATAGTTTACCAGTCATGAAGGTAATGACAAATATGTGTTCCTGAAGATTGTGAAACTTCCTGGAAAAACTTAATTTTTAGTAAATATTGAAACAATCAGCTAAAACTTGTGATTTTTCGAATTTTCAGATGGTGATTTATACACTGGAACGGTTGCTGATTTCAGTGGAATGGATCCAATAATTTATCGAGAGCCGTTGCAAACTGAACAATATGACTCTATGAGTTTAAATGGTAAATATTGCAAATTAGTGTAACTTTTTAGGTAGGTAGCTTATACCTGTTTATTTTATTGTTACAGCACCTGACTTTGTAAATTCCTTAACACAGAAGGAATTTGTTTACTTCTTTTTTAGAGAAACCGCAGTGGAATACATAAATTGCGGAAAGGTAAGGAACTATATCTTTAACACCTGCATAGCTACAAATAAATACATTTTTAGGCTGTATATTCAAGAGTGGCGAGAGTTTGTAAGAATGATAGAGGTGGTCCGCACAGATTTCGAAATAGATGGACTTCATTTTTGAAATCCAGATTGAACTGCTCAGTTACCGGAGAATTTCCATTTTATTTTGATGAAATACGTAAGTTCTTCAGAAATTTTATTACTTTGATTACTCCTTTCAGCATTGATGTGATACCTAAATATTGATTTCGTAATGTAATTAACAGTTTTTTTTTTGGAAACCTGATTAGTAATTTGAAAATTTAATGAAGAATTCTTAGAAGAGTTTTCTCATGTTAGAAGTGTCAGCGATGATTGTCTCAGTTATAATCTGAGGAAATTAAAACTTATATTTTCTACTTTTGAAGACTGCAAACCAAAATTAATAATTCATTGAATAGACCAACCCTTCCCTTGATATTGATTGTTGATAATCGAGAATCTAATTTAATGAGACACCTGAGAAACTAGAATAAAATAATCGAGTGTTCATTAAATAATAAAATTCTCATTTCGTCAACTGTATTTTAAAATGTTCCACTGTAATCTCTTTCAAGATCTACTGTAAAATTACCTACAATTAGCTTTCATAAGGTCAAATAAGAGACAAATTAGTTATGAACAACAGTGGTGTCTCGTGCTTTAAAATGGTAAAAATTTGAATTGCAAATTGATACATAATATTATGTCGGTACATAAATATTATGCAGGTACACATATAGCGACAATATGTATTAGTAGACTTGCCTTTTTAATTATTAGTTTGTACTAGGATGCATTAAACTACTAGAGGCTCTTTTTCACTATTTTTTCAAATATTTTACTTTCCGCATTAAGATTAAGTTGTTAAAATAATGATAATTCAACTAAAATGTTTGTTTTTATGTGTCCACCCTCCTGGACACATTTTATTTCGCGAGATCTCACCCCCCTAGAGTGCTTTGTAACAGTTCGCCGGATGTATCGTTTATCTCGATGAACTTCTCCTCTCGATTGCTTGACTTCGTTAACAGTCTCATAAAAAAATATCGAGTCCTGATGGAAATGCATGAAAAGAAATCATGCACATTCAAGTTTAAAGGATCTGGCTAGCTGTGGTATGTGTGTATTACGAATATTATTATTAACTGGTCCTGATGGAATTTCTGGAACTATGCTTTCTACAAACTGCATTACGCTTCATACTGGACCCTTTAACCCACATAATAAATATGTCATTTGAACTAGGCTTCATCTCTTGGCAATGGAAAGTCTGTTCTAGCTTTCCCATCCTAAAAAGGACTGGTCTCAGTGCAGATAAAATCACACTGAGTGATATTCGGCCCATCACTATCCTTGCATGTCTTAAAGTTGCTGAATCTGTTTTGAACTCTCACTCAACTGATTGAATTTGTTGAAGATCAAAACCCTCCTACCTCCTACTCAATTTGGTTTTCGCAGGGGGTATAGTACGACTACTGCTCTATATAATACAGTTGATGACAATATTTGTGCTATTGACAGCGGCTTTATCACGCACCTTACACTCTTCAACCTTACCAAGGCATTCGACAGTGTTCAGTTTCAGTTTACCCGACTTCTAAAACTCTTTGGTGTTCAGGATCCCATTTTGGGATGGCTTGAGTCCTATCTTTATCATCGCATTCAGGTCACGGTTGTCAACACCGGGACCGGGGATGCCTCACTGCGGTCGGATGGGAGAGAGTTGAACTCAGGAGTGCTTCAGGGTTCCATATTGGGCCCCCTTCTTTTCTTGCTCTACATAGCCGACTTACCTGAAGTTGTTGATCACGGTTCCATTCAGCTATTTGCTGACTATGTACAACTGTACCTGTCTTTTTCTGCTAGTGACTTTTGCAGTGGCTGCGAAGATGATTAGTCATGATTAATTATGTGCTCATCGAACTCTTTGTCTGGGAACCCAGCTAAGTGTCAGAGTATATTAATGGGATCAAGACATTTTCGGCGAATTATCGGGAACTTCGATGTCTTCATATCTGGTGAGAGGATACCCAGCTGTGAATCAGTTAAGAACTTGGGTGTTATCTTTGATTCGGATCTTACTTTCACGGGTCATGTGAGTCACCTCGGCCTAAAACAACTGCTGCCTTGTAAAAAACTACTATATAGACAGCGAGACCAAGCTATTGCTTTCCGAATCCCTTGTGCTGTCCATTTTGAATTATGCGGACGTGGTATTTGGCCCTTGCATCAAGCAAACCGACGACCGGCGACTTCAAAAGATGCAGAATATCTGTACTCACTTTATAACTTATATTCCTCCACATACACATGTTTCACCTTATATTCGTAGACTCAACTGTTTAAAATATGCAAGAGTGAAGGTTTCTCCATTATGCCTTGTTTCTTTTTAAAATCATTAACTCTGGCCGTCCTAGCTCTAGCTATCTTTTAAATAAATTAACTCTCAGAAGTGCTGCTCACGATCTTAATCTACGACGTGTCAGGTCCACCCTTACCACACCAGATGTAGTTTCTCATACTTGTCTGTTTACCTCTATAACAATTTTCTGAGCAATTATGACATGAATATTTCTGCATTGAGGAAACTTATCAAGAAAAAGATTTTAACTGATAGTCTTGGAAGTGTGAGTATTGGTGTGTTGCAGGTTCTAGAATTCGGTTGATATTTCACATGCTGTTTATCGTTTAGTTGTACCTACTTAATTGCTATTTCTAATTCCTCAAGTTAAGTTACGCTATTATTACCATGTAATGCCTACCTAATTTTTGTTATGGCTTTTCATTAATATTAGCCTTGCTGTCGTCAAGCCTTTTGGATATCATGTACGCTGTGTGTCCAATAAAGTTATTATTATTATACATATTCATTCAATTAGATTATAGAGCAAGGATCCATTTCGTGAAAATTCTAAATGATGAGACATCCTGTACACCTCACACACAGTGCTTCATCGGTTGGGTTTATCGCAAAATCCACCCTTTCTAATCTATGATAGTTTTGATTCAAGGCAACGTAAATTTCTAAAAGAGTAAAGTAAACTTTCAAAAGGAAATAATACCTTTTTTCATGATATGCTAAACCAATGGGACACCAACCTATACAGGGTGTCCCATAACATGTGGGCAATCTCCCGGATTTGGGTATATTTCGTAAAAATAAATGAAAAAATATCTATAAAATTAATTCCTCAGAGACACCCCTACAAAGATATTAGCTGTTGAAGTTGAGGGTTGAAAATCAATTTTTTGCAATAACTTTTTTATTTCTTGACCGATTTTGATAATTTTTGGTGTTATTTTGTATTATTTTGGACTGTTTAGAATAGTGTTTCATAATCTTTGGTAGCACATACATAGACCTCGGGATGGCATAACCCCCTCATTCACTTGAAAGAAAACAATTAAAATAATAATTTTACAATTTTTTAAGGTTAATTTTCCTTTTCTTTGATATTTTTTACATAAAAAATGTATCCTATTTTATTTCGATAGAGCGAACCGTTATCGAGATAAACGTCCTTCTAATAGGTGATGCGTCGCAGGAACTTTTCAAATTTCAAGTAAATTTTAACAAGATGGCTGACCTATGACAGTAAATTGAGCAGGAAACAAAACAATAACTTAATTAAATACACGTCAGTGTCAAAGATTTCATTTCATGCAGATTCTAACTGATTTTAAAATGAGTTACAAAAACGCTGAATACGCAGAAAATCAGTTAGAATTGAATCTACATGAAATGAAATCTTTTGACACTGACGTGTATTTAATTAAGTTATTGTTTTGTTTCCTGCTCAATTTACTGTCATAGGTCAGCCATCTTGTTAAAATTTACTTGAAATTTGAAAAGTTCCTGCGACGCATCACCTATTAGAAGGACGTTTATCTCGATAACGGTTCGCTCTATCGAAATAAATAAAGATACATTTTTTATGTAAAAAATGTCTAATAAAAAGAAAACTAACCTTAAAAAACTGTAAAATTATTATTTTTATTGTTTTATTTCAAGTGAATGAGGGGGTTATGCCATCCCGAGGTCTATGTATGTGCTACCAAAGATTATGAAACACTATTCTAAACAGTCCAAAATAATACAAAATAACACCAAAAATTATCAAAATCGGTCAAGAAATAAAAAAGTTATTGCAAAAAATTGATTTTCAACCCTCAACTTCAACAGCTAATATCTTTGTAGGGGTGTCTCTGAGGAATTAATTTTATAAATATTTTTTCATTTATTTTTACGAAATATACCCAAATCCGGGAGATTGCCCACATGTTATGGGACACCCTGTATACACTAGTTTACATTACCTAATAAAGTTTGTTCGATGGATCTTTGCATGTGTCCGAATTCGCTACACAAGCGCAAATATGCGCAGAAGCTTGTAATACGTGACTGTATATCTGCCGAGACTAAGACATCCGATTATGATAAGCTAGTGAGACAAACAAAGACACAACAACAAAGTTTCTAGTTCATAATTTTCAAAGCAGCAACACACTACAGTATGAACAATGGGGTACATTTAAATCACTGATAAGTGGTACCTACCTATACCTATTAAGCGACCAGCAATACACAAATGTTTACATGATTTTATTACCTGTTTAGTTATAAAAATACTGTACACCTAAAAACAACAACATCGGAACCACTATACTGACTTGTCAAAGTGGAAATTCTGAATTGATTTGGTTCATACCATTGACAGTTGTGACGTCACGCAAAGATCCATCGAACAAACGTGTATTTCCATTTGATGCATGAAATATACTGGAATGATCCCTCCATAACTATACAATTTTCAACAAAGAAATATTAACGAACACAATACAATAACTAATAAAATTATAACAGGAACAAGATAACTGAAATACCATCTTTCATTTTAGAGTCCACTTCAGACCTGATCGAGGGTAAATACGGTGACACTTCAGCGCAGCTTATCTATGGCACATTCACAACTCCCACTAACAGCATATCAGGCAGCGCTGTCTGTGCGTTTAGCCTTCAGGACATCACAGACACGTTTGAGGGTAATTTCAAAGAACAGTCAGCTCTTAATTCGAATTGGCTGCCAGTGCAAAGCTCAAAGGTGCCAGACCCACGACCCGGTCAGTGCCACAACGACAGCCGTACACTGCCCGATCTAACGCTCAATTTTATAAAGACACACTCACTGATGGATGAAAGTGTTCCGTCGTTCTTTGGTCAACCTGTTGTCATCAGGACAAGCTTCCAGTAAGTCTTTTTTCCCAGAATAAGATGAATAGAAAATACTCATATCAGATGAAATGTGTGTTATTTTTTTTACTCTTTTTTTTTCAGTTACCGGTTCACACAAATTGCTGTGGATCCTCAAATAAAAGTACCTGGTGGCAAAACATTTGATGTTCTTTTTATCGGTACAGGTAAGTGTTGAAGTTTTTAAAATAATAATATTATTTTAGCAGTATTATTATCTGGTGCCTTATATTTAAAATTCCATACAGAGGTACCCGAAGGTTTTCCTAGTAATTTGATTATGATAGTATTCTTCATGTCTTTTACACCTATAAATAAATCGTTTATCTGAAAGAAGAGGGTTACATCTCAAAAACTCTGATATTGAGATATACTTATTATGCAAAATTGTCTCAATTTTAATGTGGAAGAAGGTTCAATACAAGAAACTGCTGACGTAAACGTCGGCAGATAAAACTCTGGTTTTTAGAGAGATGGCATCATGATTCTTCGTAAGACGGTAACATTTTATGAGGCGTGTTTTTTAAGTAAGTACCGTCTTGCAAGACCGCGGCTGCAGCGCTGCGGTCGGCATTCTACGCATGCTCACTGGGTACCTACATCTCTTGCCTACGCACTGACACCATTACAGTCTGATTCGTCCACGTTTACGTTGTTTACTGAGTGTTTAAGATGCCTCCGATAATCGTGAGACTGTGAAGTACGGGCTTTTATAAGATTTCTTAGTGCTAAAGGCTAAAAAGCGTCTGTTTTCTCTCACCTTATTGTCCACTTCCTGCACCAAACTTTCATTAACGACCGAAGGATGCCCACTCCGTTGTTCATCATGCACATTTGTGTGGCCATCTTTAAATAATGCTCTCACCCACTTTCTTACCATTCCATCGCTCATAATGTTTTGTCCGTAAACTGCACAGATCTCACGATGAATATCGATCGGTTTTAGGCCTTTAGCACTAAGAAATCTTATAACAGGCTGTACTTCAAAGTCGGCGGGGCTCGCGATTATCGAAGCCATCTTAAACACTCAGTAAACAACGTAAACAAGGTAGAATCAGACCGTAATGGTGTAAGTGCGAGGCAAGAGATGTAGGTACCCAGTGCGCATGCGCAGAACGCCGACTGCAGCGCTGCGGCCGCGGCGTTGCAAAACGGTACTTACTTAAAAAATACGCCTCGTAGTTTTTTCCACACTTTGTAAGCAGACTGTTGGTGTTTCTCCCAAAGAAAGTTATATCTAGATTTATAACCAAGACAACTGTAAGATCTGTTCAAGAAGAAAGTGATATTTTGTGTTGTAACATTTTCGATAGGATACTACTTGTTATAAAATCTAATTTTATTTTTAGTGATTTTGTATAATGAGACTGCCATAATTATATATTTACGTTTTTGAATTGAGATTTTATCTTCGTCGTTAATAGATGATTATTGATTTTTTTTGCAATGTAACTAAAAAAGGAAAAAACAATATTTACATACTTTTATGAAAAGGATGATCACAACTGTCAAATTATCAAAAACGAAAAAAATGTCAAAACACCAACATAATATAATCTTAAAGTACGAGGTGAGTTATTAAGAATGACCACAGCATTTATTTCAGAAACGAGGAACTAAGCATCGTACAGCTTCAGGAATTTTTTATTTTAGTAAAGTGGCCCTAAAAATGTGCCTTTTCAATAAAAAAAAAACAGTTCGTAGCTCCAATAACAATAAAGTTACCAATGGTGAACAGAAAAAAAAAGTGAATTTTTCATCACCCTGCAAACATATTCACTTCGCGCCCATGGAGTCTTTTGATCGCCACAAACAGTTGAATAAATCATTTGAAGTTCAGCAATTTTAACCGAGGGAAGATTTCCATTTGATCCGTGCGGGGTCCAAACTCTGAAAATTCATGAAATAACTTTTCTGGCAGATATCTACAGTTGGGCAAAAGCTATCCAGCTGGTGTTTTCAATGACACCTTAAGAATTCAATTCCTTTTTTCACGATGTAAAAATAAATATACCATTCTGTTAAATTTTTTTATAGAAAAACTGCGATATTTGCAGATAACGCCCTCTAGAGGTTGCGGTGGTATCAAAATGAAACATTCATAAAATACAATTAACAGAAGAAGGAAAACTCTTTGTAACTAGACTAATCTTGTTAAATTCCCTTGAGGTTATCTGGAATAATCGACATGTGAATAAACCAAGTTTTGACGTTCCCCCACCACTTAATTTATAGAGTTATTAAAAAAAGTGCAAGTTAAAAAATTGTAGTTATTTAAGCATTACACCATGATATTTTGAATAACCCCAGTTTCGAAAAATGGTAAGAGAATTTCAATTACCTACTATTTTCCAATGATTTTTTTAGGACCACTTTTCCTGAAAAAAAAAATTGTCTGAAGCCGTACGATGACGCTTAGTTTCTAAGATAATCCCGGCGACCATTCTTAATGACTCAACTGGTATATTTAAAAGTACTCCAATAATGAAAAAGCGGTAGCTCAACAATATTCATAAAATCACAAATAACAACTAACAAGAAAATTTAAATCCTGTAAACTATCTTTTTTGAGATGTAAACCTCTTCTTCCGGATGAACGAAATATTGTATGTGAATGTGGAAATTTTTTATATACCTGTTACCACTACCATTCTACAGATTGAGGGCTGTATTTTTATTAATTGTTTTTTTTTCAAATAATAAATTCTGAAATTAATGTTTATTATTTAAGTTATTCTACCTCTTTTCTAGATAATGGTAAGGTAATCAAAGCAGTGAATGGTTTATCAGCGGAAACTCGTCATGGAGTTCGACCTGTTATAATTGAAGAAATACAGGTGTTCCCTGTCCATGTTGCAGTCAGAAGCTTGAGAGTGATTAAAAATACAAGGGGAGAAGGCAGACTTATTGCAATATCCGATTCGGAAGTACAGTCCCTGAGACTTCATAGATGTAATAGCAATAAAATATCAAGCTGCAGGTAAGAGATTTTATTGAGAATATTACCAGCTATCATTGTTTTTTATGTTACTTCTTATTACAGTATAGTTTAGTGTATATTTACAGGGAGAGAGTAAAGCTAGCACAGTGAATTAGAGAAAACTGTACCGTATTGAATGGATTGAATTATCTTTGAACTTTTTGTCTTTACATTAACATACATTAACATTTACTGTACATTTAGTTGAAAATTTTAGGGATTTATAGAAGGAGACTCTGAATGTTAGTATACTTCATTTAATAACTAGGAGGAGTAAATTTAAATAAACCGCCAAAAAAAGATGCTTCTCATTGGTCAATTCATAGGCAAAATTACACCCAGCAAAACTTGTACAGGAAATTGAATCTATGCAACGCTCAACACTACATATACGCTTGTTTTTTTATTGTTGTGTCATTATTGTTTACAATGTCAGTGTCGAATGTGACACATCAGTTTTATAATCAGTTATTTCCAAAACCCTATAAGTTGTTCTAAATAAGTTCTTTAAAAGTTATTTCAAAACCAAATAAGTTCTTTTTGAAGCCCATTCAGTTCTTTTTAGAGAAGAGACATCCTTTTTAGAATTTTGAAATTATTTTTGGCTTTCCATTTTCATCCTGCAAACGATTTGAAGTGCCATTATGGATAATCCTACATCAAGTACAAGTGAGAGGATGTCTCCTCCAAAGAAACGGGAAGAAAAGAGTGTCACCTACAAGATTTTGGAAAAACTACTCTATATGCGTACTTCACCAATAATTGAAGAACATATTCCAATCGAACAAGGTGCGGATTTAGACCAAACAGGGACTGCTGTATGTGATAAAGTTAATTTCAACAACACACTTTGAATCTGGTCCTACAAAAACTGAAAAATGCTGTTTATAATACATACTGTTTGAAAAAATTGACTTATCCACAAATTATATATTATTAAATGTAAAATAAAAACTTTATCTACGATGTTATGTGTTATATAATACATACATAAAATATATTATTTATATGTTACATTAAATTTGTCACATAAGTATTGCCTAAAATAAAGTACTTTCAATCAATTTAATATGAATGTTAATAATTATTATCCTTAATATTCTTCGAAATATCTATAAATTATTCAATTTCATTCTATTTATATTCAGAAAATCATTCAGCACTATAATACTGATATATTATGCAAATCACAATGATTTGTGATACTGCTGTAGAGTCTCTCCTGAAAAGTAGACTTCCTACACCGAAAACAAGTCCTATCTTCCTTATTAATAATTATTGTTTCAATTCAAATTTGCCGCCAAAAAAAATCTGGTGATTTAATCTGGTGACTTTTAGTGGTGTAAATGATACTTTGTAGTTTACTCCTCCTAGTTATTAAATGAGATATAGTATACAATTAGCAAAGGGCACAAAGGTTATTTTCATCTCAGAGATTTAGTTGGATCTCAATATTATGTTTACCATATTACAAATTTATAGCTCATTCACTAATATCAATAAGTATTTTTTTTAGGTTTCATAAATATTTCCAATGTTTTTGTTTATGATAAATCTTACTTACGGGGTAAACTTTCGATCTTAAGCTTCAGTTTTACTTAAAACGTCCAGATAAACTTATATTTTGACAATTTTGAAACATTGGAAATCTATGTTGCTCAATGTGCAAAAATTTCATTACTTGAAATCATCTTTGCAAGGAGAAGCAGAATTATTTGTAAAAATTAGAAATGGTCAACAAATAATATTATTTTATTGTTTGGGAATTATGGAGAGAGCGATGTGAAAATACGCCCAATATGTTTTGTATAATAATTTAACCAAATAAATTCGTTTTTAGACTAGTCCCACAATAATTAATAAGGCATCAGCTCATGCTCTCAGGCTTATCTCTGTAAGTTTTAGCAGCATTTAAAGGCATTGAATTCATTATGCATAATCCTTATGGAAATTGACTCCCAGTCAAATTTGTTTTAACTTATTTGGGAATTGGTAGTTTTTAATGAGTTTCCATGGATATTACCCCCGAAAATCGATTTTTTTCTCTCTCATGACAGTCCTTTACATTCAATCATATTATGTTTTCAAATATTGGTCACCCTGCTTGTTTTTGAAAGAAGTGTTGGAGAAATGTATCATTTGCTAAGATTAAAAAGCTGCTTTTAGCTGTAGTTAATTTCACAGATATTTATAATAATAATCTGAATAACAATATGTAATCCATATCAATTTTTGCTCTGTTCTATTTAATTTAGACGGACCATTACCTGTTACTTTTTGTTTTGCAGTGAATGTGTAGCATTACAAGACCCTTATTGTGCCTGGGATAAGCTCCAAGGCAAATGCGTCTCTCAAGGGACCAACGCACGTTGGGAAGAGGAAGTTTATTTCTTCCAGAGCGTGGCTACTGGTGAACATACGGCTTGTCCACCTTCCAAAGTGAGCAAAGATCCCAGCTCGGTCAGTGGGCTCAGCTCAAATCAGCCAAAATTCAGTCAAGACCACCAACCAAGTAAAGATCAGCCAGATGGGCAAGTGGTCAATATTATGCAAGATAATGAATATGAAAGTAAGTGTCCTACGCGATAGGACTTGATTTTGGGATTACAATGTGTATTTTTATTGCAGGTCCTTCCATATCTGCTAAGGAAGCCCATCCATCAGAATATTCTATTGAAACTCTGATAATGGCTGTCATTGCTGGGGCTACTTGTGCTCTTGTTGTTGGTTTCTTTGCAGGTTACATGTGTGGCAGGAAGTGCCATAAGGATGAGGATGATAATTTACCATATCCAGATACCGAATATGAATATTTTGAGCAACGCCAAAACATGAATAGGTAAGGAATTATTCCTCCAAAATCTCATTATACTCAGAGGCTGTTTCTTATTTCTCTGAGAAAAACTAATCTAATTAAAAGATACTAAAAAAAGTCTGATTTGCAGCAGAATCCAGGCAGAGCCAAAGCTACTGCCTCAGGAAGAGGTCACGTATGCGGAACCTGTTCTGGTGCCTCAACCCGCTAAATTGCACTCGCCCAAAAGCACTTTGCGAAAGCTGCCCCATCAGAATAACTCAGAAACACTATTCCAGTTCCAAACTGATACCGGATACAGCAATCGAGACAATTACAGAAGTCGAGATAACTTCGGCACCCTGCGGTCTCATCAGGTAAGGACGTGCTTGAAAAAATATATTTGTTGTGTTTAAAATAATGACATCTTATCGGTCAATACGCGGAATGTGCAAAAAATATCATAATATTTTAAGAGAACTCCATTTTGCCTTTATAGAGAACATTTTGCGATATGTATAAGTTTTCAGTCTGTTATAAAGTAGGGAGAAATGTTAAATGGCAATTTATTAATGGGGTATTTTTTCATGATGCGTAGTGGAGTCCAATAATTATTATTGATCTACACAAAAATTAATCTGTCATAGACCTTAAATAATCGCTCACTACTAAAAATTTTATTGCACAGGGTGATGGATACTCGAGTAAACGTATGGGCCTGGGCGTGGGAGTGGGCGGCGATGGGTTCGGCACAACTCGGAGTGTGAAAAAGGTGTATCTCTGAGACGGAAGCCGGGAGGAGGCGAGGTCAGGTGTTAGGCGGGCGCCCCAGCAGCCGCAGCCGCAGCAGCAGCAGCAGCGCAGTTCATCGGGCCACAGCGCCCTACCCACCAGCAGTGGGGGCTCATCCACCAGCTCCCCGTCACCTCCCTCCTCCTCGAGGTCGCCCACGCCGCCCCCCCACCACCACCACACTGCCTCTTACATATACAGGGCCTAGCCGGGTCCCGCTCCTCCCGACGACGACCGTGAGTAAAGCGACAGCGAGGGCACCTCTCTTTTGTACCGCATCTGCTACATATGTCCAATGATTAGGGAATTGTCTTTCTCAGCCTGGCGATGTTTTCCTGTGGGAACCGCATTGTGTTACCTCAAGAGCGCAGCTCAAATTGTTTAGAGAACAGACCTTTGATTCGTCGTAAATCTGTGTTGTCGACTTTTGACTTTTATAAATTTAGCAGCATAATTTTTGCTTCCAATTGTTCAAAAATTTTACTGATCTCTACTTGACATTGTTTGTATATGATCTTTTATCGCAATACATAATATTGAACTGCTGGTTAGCAAGAAGCTTGTTGCAAAATTTAAAGTAAAATGTACCATTTATTTAGTTGAAAAAGTAAAGACAACACAGCATTATCAAGCAAAATATTCGGGGTCGGTCCTTTGACAATTTTGGTATGTGTACTTCCCTGAAGTACTGTGTGTTGGCTAAGAATGCAAAGGCTGAGAAAACCAGACATTTGGAATTTGGCTCTTTTATCTTTTTGAAATCATGTAGTGGTATATCGCTGGCATTATTTATGTATTAATTATTATTGTTAAATCGGTCCTTGAGGACTAGGATAGGTTGATCTTGATGGTAGCTTATTGATTCTTCTTCTGATGCATTTTGTGTATTTTTTATTCTTTTTTTTTGCATAGGGTTGATTGATGCTGATTAGATGTGGACATATATTATAAATTGTTGAAATATGCCAATGGGCATTTTACTTTCTCGTTTCAAGGAAGGTTTAATTGACTTGACAGGCAATGTGGTTAAGTAGATATATTTATTTCCACAAAAGAAAGCAATTTATTTATCTTTAAAAGTAACCTAAAGTAAATAATAGTAAATCAGTTACTAACTAGTTGTTTTTTCATGTTGCCTATATTGTGCGTTTATTTTGTATTATAAACTATTGTTAGATAGTTGCAGAAAATGTAGATTATAGCAAAAGTTAGTATGATATAATTATTACCTTATTACACACATTTATACCAGTTGATAAGTCGAAACAGAACTATATGTTACTCCTCTCAGCTAAGACACTACAGATACATCACTACTTGATTGATTCGATGATCAGAGTCTTTGATTCAGTTGTGTTTCCTGACGCAGTGTAATTGTGCCATTAATCTCTTTACTTTTGCATGATCAAAAGTTGAATATGATTAAGTTTATTTAAAGAACCTCGTTTTCTAACATAATTTTTGTTGTCTATGAGAATTATTGATACTGAAATCAGTTAGGGGACATAATAATAACTGTAATAATTAACACCGCTGCTATTCGTACAACGGCCGTGACGCCATTAAATTTAGAAATGTGGGCACATCACACCTTTTCATGGACTTTGGAATGATCGTGATTTAAAAATTTAAAAGTTGATTTTTTCACATGGAGATGACCAGAAACTGATTAGAACCTGATGAGTCAGATCACTGGTCTTTGCCCAGATTCTCTCTGCCCTGGAGTTACAAGAAAATAAAATGGTCGAATTTGTTCCGTGGTCGTCGTACAAATAGCAACGGCCGATAGTTATTACTAAAATCAAGTAATAACGAAATGTTGGGAGTTGTTCCTGATACAGAACTGACCTTTGGCTGAAATATGCATATCAGAGCATTCTAACAAATTTTATAATAATTGAAATATACAGATTACTAAAGAATTTTTTATCTCTTTGCATCATGATATAAAAAAATGTGAATTAGAGTATGGCTGTTTTTTAACTTGACATTGGATGCGGTCAAAGCCGTCCGCTGCTGAGTTGATATCATAGTCTGTCTTGACAGCTGATATGTGTTTGTTGAACGAGAAAAAATTGTAGCTGTTCTACAGAAACTGTCATTACTTTCAGTTGTCAGTTACATGACCATAACATAACCAAACACTATATGAAATTAATCAAAAAACAAAGTATAAAAAACAAAAATGCTAGACCCTGAGAACTTAAGCAATTAAGATAAATAATTTAATTTTATTAGGTAAGTGTAGAGTGGTAAGGTAGTCCCACTATAGCAATCCTTATAGACACTCTTCTATCTAATTATTTTTCTAGTTTATAAAAAAAGAATAGACTAGGGCAGCAATAGTGCTGTTTCGAAGAAGCATAAATTTCAGCAGCTGGCAGGTGTTTTTAAAAACAGCTAGTCGTAAAATTTCCTACTAATTTTCTGCTAGCACTTGTCATCTTTGAATGCAACCATTTTTCGTTAGCAACTGTTACAATCAGCTTTATGATTTGCTGGAGCTTTGATAACATTATTAAGGGAGCAATATTAGGAGCCCGGACCTTAACCCTAATTTTTCGGGGTTTTTGAAAGTAGAAATAACCAAATTCTTTCTAAGTTTAGCTTTTAATACATTGTATTTTAGAGATGAGTATAAATATAGTGACATTAAGGATAAGTGTCAACTTCGGGTCCATGTCAATCAATAAGAATTCTATCTTACAATCACAGCCTATTCTAATTCATACTTTACTATTTGATGGTACAATTTATAATAAGAACCTTTAATGTGGCTCACATATTTATTTCAAAATTTTTCTAAAGGCCTTTTTAAGAATTTTGATCATTATAAATGCGAGATAAACATTTTCTATCTATTATAACTTACCTACTTTTATTGATATAAATAGACTTCAGGATCGGTTACTATCAGCCTAGGATGAATGGTTAATAACACATTATAACTGGTTACAAAATTTATGAATCTTACTGAATCTTTAGACGACCAACCCAACTGATACAATATTTTAGAAATGATACTCAAGCATTCTTCTCCTACACACAGTATATTATTTATCATACAAACAAAACCTTATTCTATAATAATTAGTACCAAGTTATGTATCATATAATTTTTTCAGAAGCTTTCCAGTTATGTCTGAGTTTTATGCCGAATTAGAATTCTAAAACAAGTATATTGATATAAATTTTTTGCTTTGACAAATTTGTAATCGAATTATATGCTACTGTTAATCGTAATTATAATGTTGGTTTTTATTAGAAAACCAGGCGTGGTTGCAAAAGTCAACCGAGAAATTTGATTTTTGAAAATTAATTCACCAGATTTCTCCTGTTATCAAAGTTTTTATATTATGAAAAGGAGGAGTGAAAATTACTGCTCAACAAGTGATCTGATTTTCAAAAATTACAAATTTTTCTCTCCAATAATTTTAATGTGTGGATTAAGTTCAAGTTATTAGAAAAAAATATTGAAAAAACATTGGAAATTGGTTTTAATTAAAGCGACGCCCTGGAACTTTTCATTGATATTTAAAGTAAATTTTTAGTGAATATGACGACCCGCATGCTTTTAGTCACCACAATTATAATAATAGAAATATCTCCAGTAACATTCCTTTTTCTTTATTTATTTTATAAAGTGATGTCTTGATAATAGTGAGAGATAGAATATTTATATTTGATAAAAGTTAGATTTGAAAAAATTGTTTTGTTATTTTTCAAGTGAAAAACTTTGAGACATGCTTGGAAAATTAAATTTAGCAAAATACATGAAAATTAATTTCATGCGATTATTTCAACAAAGCTATGTAGAATATTATAGGGGTTTTCGCCCCGAAATACTCGATTCCTCTGTATTTTAAGAAATTAGAATCTGTCTGAATTCTCGTAAAGGAATATTATAATTATTATTATGTATTGCTCTTAGAAATCCACATGTGATAACCGCGCCTGTGGTATGAGTATTAAATTATGTATAAAAGTTATTCTCCAGAATTATGTTCTCTTAAAGAACATTTATTCATTAATAGCCTAATCCTAATTAACGCCAGCGCTGATTAAAATGTAATATTTAAATCATAATAGATCTCTTTCTAAAATACTCGTATACATACACATTATAGTGATCTCACTCTTCCACTCAAAATAATTTAGGAACAAATTATGTTGTGTTCTTACTATGATAAGGCATCTTTTAATAAATTATTTAAAACAAGTCAAACATTGATTTGAAGAAACAAAATTATTGCAGCTCACTTGAGTGTTTTTGCTTTGTTCCTACCAGGAATATGAATCTATTCTTTGTAAGTTATCTTCAGAAATAAACTTATTCATAAACTCAGTGTCAATTCCTCTAAAGCACTTATTGATCATACTAATGTAATATAGAAAAGAACAACAATTCGAGAGACTCATTTCACACTCATACTCATTTCATCGATTAATTATTTAAGTTTTTTTTAGTTTCCTAATCGCACTTTGAGAAGAGTGTCAGAATGTTTTGTAGGTACAAAAATTTACTTTTAATAAAATACTTGATGGATTTTTTATAAACATATTCTCAATCTATGACTCCTCCTATTCACGTTAAAATTTTATTAATTTCTAGTAAGTTAAAATGTCAGCTAAACTCATACTAGATAATGATTTGAACTTGAATAACTTGAATAACCAGGGATTGAGCCAGATAGTTTTGACACTTGAACATCAATTATTGCATACAATGTAGTGTTTAGTAATTGTCGTTTACAATTTACAATACTGAACTTACTACTTCATTCTTGTCGCTTAGCACAATGTCACAGTTTAACAGCACTTGCAGAAATGGAAAATTAAGACATAATAATGATTAATGTGAGTGGGAAATTTTTATCAGTGTCTGGGTCTGCTTTTTTCAATTATTATTAAAGTGGTCAAATTGCATAAATAGTAAGATGTTGCTGATTAAATTGTTGTCAGAACTACTAATTTTTTGTGCAGTTGTTTTGGATACTTTCACATTATCATCAATTTGAACTATTCTAATCGAGAGTTCCTCAATAAAAAGAGTCATCTCATTGTTAAAATAGAAAATCTGTCCAGAGGCAGATGACAAATAATTTTTTGAGATAAAATAATACATTTTTATAAGAAAACACTTCTTAGTTAAGAACTTTTATAAATATTTTCTTGTTTAATAACTTACTCGCTCGTGGTTAAGTTACTTTTATAATCTAGTCGTAAGTTTGTAATAACATCTGCGTTGGAATAGGAAACTTATTTTACGGTAATGCTGATGCTTCCTGGGTTTCCTATTCTGTGGCGTTACTTAGGATTGAACATACCTGAACATATTTAAAATTGTAAGTGAATTTTAAAAATCAATAATTTGTAGTGATAGTTTATACATATTTGACACAAAAAAAGTAAAAAAGCATGAGAGTACCTATTTAAAGTTAGAAGGTGCATTAGATTATAATATAGGGCAGTGTCTTAGACATTGAAATATAAATAGACTTTTTAAGTATTTTTCATGATTCATAAAGTGCTTCTTATGAATGTGTTAGGTAAGAATATGCGTATATATATTATATAGAACTAATAATATTTAGTCATATTGAACTAGACTGTATTATTTTAGCTATAAAATTGTTCCATTTCAAGTCTGTTAATAACTAATTAAGTACCTAATATGTATAGATTTTATACTTGTTTAGCTTTTGTTTTATTGTTAATAACTATATTTTATATAAGAGAAACCAAATATTGTCATTTTCATTGACTTTTGTTATCATTTTTTTTTTATAAGTTTCACAACTTGAACGTACGTAAGACTGAAATATTTAATACTCATTGTCCAACTTAAGTCACCGTAATTTTTTTGTTTCTTTGTGTGTACTAAATTTTTTATAATTTTTCAATACAAATTCTCAAATTCATTAATATATTACTTTTTTACTCAATTTTTCCTCAACCCTTTCCTCTATATCCAGCATTCAATATGTATGACAATTCCACTCATACGTTATTATGGCTTGTCCAGTGAGTGTTGTCCGGTGAGATGCTACACTGATCCTGACCGTAAACGATTTGATTTTATACGTTTTAATTCGTACTAATCACTAATTATTTTAATTGTACGAATCGAATCAATTATTGTATTATAATTATTGTACGAATTAAATCTCATAAAATAAAATCGTTTATAGTCAGGATCAGTGTGGAATCTCACCGGACAACACTCACTAGACAAACCATACACCCATTTGATTTCTGAAATATTGCTGTTTGCTATTGGATATTTTGTATCGAGGAAGGAAGAGAGAATGCAAGTGGATAAATTTATCGATAATTCTGCTTGTTCATTTGTTGCCATGGCAATGGCTTGATTCCTTGGCACTCTATTACTAAATGTCAATTGATTTTATTATTTTGAAATATTTTATATGGAAGAAAAAAAGTTTCTCTTTGTCCTACCAGGGTTTGTTGAACCCGGGTGCTTTCGAACAACAATCTAGCAGCCTGTGCACTAGGCCACGGGAACAACAGTCTAGCAGCCTGTCCACTAGGCCACGGATGCTTGTCAAAAACGAATTCCATAAGTACTAATATACCTCTACCATTTCCCATTATGAATTTTATAAATATTAACATAAACTACACAAATTGTGCTTTTAACAATAATATTTGTCCTTTTTAAAAACATTTATGGTATTATTCACTGTTTAAAATTACGTTTAGTACCTTTTTATTCAATGAAATTGTCTCAACAAATACAAATCGACCTTACGATTTAGCGGGATATTTTTATATGTAGTTGTTTTCTCATACTTACTTGCATGTAGGCAATTTGTGAACTTTGAACTTTTACCTTATTCAAAATGGTATTTGGAAAGGTGCGTACAGACATGCAACAGAACACCGTAACGTAACTTCACCGCGTATCAAGTCTGGACGGCACTCTGCAACATCGTACCAGTACAGTAACAGCGTAACACAGTAACATCGCAGCGTCCCATCAGTTGTCGGTATTTCGGCGTCACATCAAAGAAATGTTCGCGACGACGTTGCACTATAGATTTGCCGATTTGGACGTGTCTGCGAAACACTTGCGTTGTTTTGATTATTGTGTTGGTCAAATTGATCAAAAATTCAAAATCAGTTGGCGTTATTCTTGTGAAGTTTTTATATAGGCCACTCACTGACTGAAAGTTTAAAATCTCTTAATAACTGACGACCGCCGTACACAGTTCTACTGGTGTATAATTGATTCTGCCACCAGCGTCTTGATCTGTTTTTTCTTCTGCACTAAAGAGTGCATAACTATATATGCTGCAGCCGCAACGTCCATCTTTTTCGAATACACTCGTGCAACTAATTAAAAATCTGGGACGCCTAAACGTTTCGCGTTGATGTTTCGGGGCGATGTTCTGTTGCACTAATTTTTTTTTTAAACCGGGCTGACCACGCAACATCGCCGCGTACAGAAATGATACGCGGCGGTGTTACGTGACGATGTTCTGTTGCATGTCTGTACGCACCTTAAATCTTAAGTGGCCAGGGTTATGGGTTTATTGTTTCTATTGCACACATTAATGTCTTTCTGAATCCGAAAAGAGAAAAAAGCGAGTTCATAAAATAAAGCCACCGCAAGGGTCCAATGTCTGTTAAAATAAGTAGGTAACTGCAAATTGAAACTAAGAATTTCAGTATTAGAATAGAATAGGTAAAATTGTTGAGAAAAGAAAAGGTGTTTAGGATCTTGCATAGAAAACTTGATGAATGTCAAACAATAATAATATGATAGAAGATCGAAAATATTAACGTTTTATTTTATGAACACAATAAATATTCAACACTCAAGGTCATTATCAAGACCAAAAACATCCTGTATATTCAAGCATAATAATTATATAAAAACAGTTTATTAAAAAACAATACACAAATACGTACAATTACATACAATAAAAAATAAAATTTGCGTTACGTTTAAAAATCACACTTGTAAAATTTCAAAAATGTATTTATCTGACGTGAAGCAATATTTACCATTGTATACCTGAGGCCAATTTTCGTAGTGTAATGGTTGTGCCGAATACTTTGTCCCATAAGACACTGCTTATGCCAAAACCTGTAAAATAATTTTGTATTAAGTTTTTTTATGTTTTATTTTTAGAAAAATACAGTCAAAGTGATCCAAAACTTAGGAGTCCTGGGTTGGTTTTGACTGAAATACTTTTAGTTAGGTTTTATAAGTATATAAAAAAATGTCGATTGTCTTGGAAGATTTTAATTTTCTTTAAAAACAAAAACTTAATTCAAAAAGTCAATCAAAAAAACTTACCACTCTCATGGTGCGCAAAATGGTGTTGATTGTGATACCGCTTCAGATGGTATAAGTAGCTGTTTTCTTGGGGAGCTCCATAATGAAGATAAAAGTGAATCATGTCATAGCATACATAACCTGTAAACATAGTTACTATAAAAACTTGCATAGGTGAAATAATGCTGTGAAGTACATACAGTATGATACAATTGAACACTAACTAAAGCAGCCAATGTTAGAAAAGCTCAAGGTAGAAAGAAAAATAATTTGCAATCAAAAGTTGCTGAATACCTTCAATTTAAGTTCCACTGGCTTTACCAGGTGTCTACATTATTTTTTGAAGACTAGTTGTCTTCATTAAAATACGGATTTAGATATTTTCCAGAAGTGACACAAAAAGTCAATGTTTATACAACAGTGAAGACTCAAAATAAATATTTTTTGTTCATGGAACATGAAATGATACATTCTATTTTATGATATTTTACGTCCTATTAGGCACCCCTTATAGCTAGAGTACCTGGATATTGACAGATTTATATTGTATAAGAGTACAGAAGATTAGTGTCATTTTCGTCAGATTTCTCTTTTTACGTTGAAGTTACTTTCTCACGTTAAAGTTGGATCACCGGTTCTGTACGGTTTCAATCGAGATTCACAACTACTGTCATTAACGTGCATTTTAATAATTAGCATTGCTGTTCCAAAGGGGATAAGTGCCAAAATTTGAAAAACAATGATTTGTACATCAATAGCTTGTAAATACCATCAACTATAAAGGAGGATAAAGTGCCTTGCATTTATTCTAAAGCTTCAAACTTGCTTGTATCTCCATTGTATTTTTTTTGACAATTTTATCAATATCTCTGAAAGAAGATTTTGGCACTTACTCCTTGTGGAACAGCAACTCTACAATTATTAAGTATGTATTTAAAAATTTCCCTGATTATAGTTGACCAAGAAATATAACGAAATGATGTAACTGTTTAAGAATTAAAATTAAACGCATCGAAGATGAATATGAAGAGGCTTAAGGAATTTACCATAGAAGACAAATTTGTCAGGTATTTTTTTGTATTATTAATAAATTATAATAATATTATAAATTTTCAGACTCATTTTTTAATAGTAACATCATAAGTGATTAAATTTTCGCGATAAGTGTGTCCATTTATTTCTAACGAAATTGAGTTGCTTAAAGCAAACATCACGAGTGTCAAAGAAAACGCTTAAAAACATCAGACTCGTTCTGAGGACTCGTGGTGTTTCCAAGTTGCTTCTGACTCGTGAACTGTCAAAATTTACATCGTTAAATGATCCATATATTATTTTTTATAACGCAAATTAATTAATTTTGAAATAAAAATTTGCCTATGTATTCGTTCGATGTTCGCTCCAGCACATAAATCAATCATGAGAAGTAACTAAAAAGTCAAGTGAAGAGAGGTATCCTATTCTCTTTCAGATCGCTAACGATCGATCGGAAAGAGAGGAAAAATTAGCTCCGTACTCTTTATCATAATTTTATGTCAAGGTACTCTACTTATAGCAAGTTGCTACCTACTCGTATTACAATATATCAGTGACATCCTCACCAAAGAGGAGGGGAATTTTTCTTATTAGTAAGATTAGAAAAAAAAATGGGCAGAAAGTTTGTGCATTCTCTAAAACTTATTTAACACATTTTTAGTTACACAGTTTATTTGTAGCATACAGGATAGGACAAAAATTGTAAAAACCCTCGTTTGTAACATAATTTAAAAAATTAATGAGAAAAAGATGCTTACAATCAAATTTAAAGTCAGATATGAATTTGTAGCTTTTTTACTTTTTATGCTACACGGACCCAGTACAATTTTACTGTTCATCTGTGTAGGTAAGACTGTCAGTGATAACTAATAATTATTAACTTCTAGAACGTACTAAATTTCAATATACCGTGTGTCCCCGGATAGGTGAAACGACTCTTATAAAAGACAAAAATTTTTTGATTTTAATTTTAATTTTTTGGGGTTTCACCTATCCGGGGACACACGGTATATTTTTGTGACAGCAATTTATGTATTTTATATTGTTTATTTCCCAAAAAAGTTTTTTTGTTATTTGTGATTTTGTATTTTCACAATTTTATAAAATTTGAATTGTAGATAATTAGTTATTATGAAAAGTTAGTAAATTTTTAGCAGCAGGTAGCAGGGTTTTTTATTTATAACAAAATGCAAACATAACATAACTACATACTTACAAACTTCAAAAAAAAGTTATAAATTCATATTATGTGACTTTAAATTTTAGTTCTGAACAGATTTTTTCATATATTTTTTAATATCTCAACAAATAAGGGTAAAAAATTTAAGAAATTTTCACCTATTATGTATGCCACGCATCGTAACTTGAAACAAGTGAATGTTAAATAAGTTTTGATTTTTATTTTTTTTTCAGAACAATTTTTTATTTTTTTTCTAATAAAAAATTCCAACTTGGTGCATACTTTTCGGACGTCTCTGTATATGTTGTATTGTGTAATATGATCCCAGGTTAAACTTAATTTGAAGGTGACAAACTGCTTTCAATATCTTACATATAAGCGGAAATACCAAGTTAGAGTATCTTCCAGAAATTAGTATTGTTGAAGCATTTAGAGCAGAGTTGAAGCAATAATCGATATTAAAGTGAACTGATTTTTTTGATAAGAAAACATGTTTCGTTCTTCTTCAATACTTTCCTATTCTATTTATACTGGTATGCTAATATTTGTTCTGACATCAATAGTATGAGGTAACAGTCTATATAAAATAACATTTAAAAAAAAAAAAAATTGGTACTTATTGCAATATTATACCTTATTGCACCAAACCACTTTGAAACTTTTCGATATTCACTTTGTATGTCACTAATAAGTTTGCAAACTAAATAATTCTGCCCCACAGAAATTTTACATAAATGCACTTTCCACTTTGCAAAATTTTGAATTGCATATTTTTGAAATTTATTCAGAGTGAGTCAGTTTTTTGTAGCAGGACTTACCAGTTTGTAGAAGACCTGTTTTCAGGAGTTAAAGTTCCCAAAAACATTTGTCGGGAAATGCTTGGAAACAAAGATATAGGGTGTTGAAAAAATTATTTTTTTTTTCCGTTTTTACCGCATAATTTGGACATTTCTTAATATTTTAATTTTATAACGAGGTTATTGATTATAGTTTAGAGCACATAAAAACGAAAAACCATCGGTGAAAAAATTCATCAGTGGCGTAGAAACAGGTTATATGATGACCATTTTTCGCTCAACAACATCTATGCCCATGGACTTACAAGACCTTACTTATCAGCGTTGGATTCCCTATAAATTTCTTACAATAAAAAGTATACTTATGAATTCACAAAATTCCCCATAATTTTTTTAAGTACATTGAGTCTAAACTTCCTCATACCATTTATTTAGCTATACAAAATCGTAAATTTTTTTAATTATTATTTTATATCCAAAAATAACGACTAATATCGAAAAAAATGAGTTTATTTGAATTGGAATATTCATTATCATTATTATACCTTTTTTCGTACGAAATCTACAGGGAATTCAACGCTGTTAGGTAAGGTCTTGTAAGTGCATGGGCGTAGAAATTGTTGAGCGAAAAATGGATCATATACTCTGTATCTACGCCACTAATGAATTGTTTCACCCTTCGTTTTTCCTTCGTTTTTGCGTTCTCTAAATTATAATAGACAACCTCTAGGTATAAAATTAAAATATTGAGAAATGCGTCCAAGTTACGCGGCGAAAAAGTAAAAAATTAAATAAAAATTCAACACCCTGTATCTTTTTTCCAAGCCCGGACATATGTTTCTGGGAACTTTTACTCACCCTGTATTTGAAATTGGATTTCAACTCCAGAACGTGAGAAAACTTTCAAAATATCAATCACACAAGGCTTATAACTTCTTTCTGAAAAGGTTGACTAAATAAACTGACCATAGGCTAAATGTGAAGAGCCAAACATAAACAAAAGATAATTGGCTCAACCTAGATTTTAAGATCTCGAATCTTGATTTTCTTTAGGCACTAGTTTAGAGGAACCTATGGAAGAGCCTGCACCAGCCAAGGTGCAAGGCTAAGGTGCTAAGGTGATTATCCAAGCTTTGTCTAAGATTTGTCTTCATTTTATTTCTTCATTATTCCACATTATCCGAGGTTGCGTCAAAAGCTGTCGATAATATACGATTTTGAGCGAGCTCGCAATGGGGAAATCTTGTTTTCAGTCGGGCTTTTTGTAAAATAAAATACTGAACGTCCTTCTAAGAAGTACACATATGCATAAATCATGCAGCATATTATACAGGGTAACTGGATACATTCCTTTGGTGATTTGATAAAACAAGAGGTAAGGAGTAAATTAACCCTAACATGCACTATACAAAACTCAAAAAATTTGGAGATATTTTGTTGAATTTATTTTATTTTATTTTTTTTATTTTACAATTTTTTTTTTGAAATTTTTACATGATCGAAATACTTAGGTATATACGAAATAAAATTCCGTACATGCATTTTCTATTCCAAACAGAAGACCATAGTATTGAACAAGTTTTCCAGCGAAAAAAATACAAAACGTTAAAGTACATTTTTTAAAGTACAATTTTTTCAAGAAAAATTGAAAATCGAAATATCTTAAAATCTATTGAGTTTTGTATAGTGCTGTTAGGGATAATTTACTCATTACCTCTTGTTATATCAAATCACCAAAGGATTGTATCCATCAGTTACCGATAACCCTGTATGTATAGTTCTAGATAATTCTGAGTTATCCGAGGCTGGTGCCACCCACATTACCTCGGAAAACCGAGACTCTCCTGTACTACTCGTATATCCTAGAACAACATCACAAGGAAAGCGCTCCCAATTTTAAAATTGGCCGCACCTTGAAGCTCTATAATTAGGTGCACATCTATAAAAATAAAAATATTTTCTAGGTTCATAAATTTTATAAAATTATTCAATTAATTTCGAGATTTGGCTTTTGTCCCTCTGTTCTTTAGGTGATAGGTGGGAAAACTTCCGCCTGGTTAAATAACACACTAAAGGAAGTTACGCCACAAATTTCTTCTTCAACTAGAAACTAGAGCCTCATCTTCCTTATGTGATCAATACAATATTATATGACCTTATGAAGTTTTATACATTAAAAAATGGGTGACTTTTAAGCCAAATAAAAAATCCGTTGATTTCTGTTTTTAAATTCTCACATTTTTTGCAACCCTTTCCCTCAAACTTCAACCCACTCAGAATAACAACCCCTCTGAAATTTTCAAATGAAAATGGGCATCATGTGACATGTCATTTTAAATGTAATTAAATTCTTTATTCAGCAAACACATAAACTTTTTGGATGTTTTTTGGTCCATATTTTTTTTTCAAGAATTTTATTTCAAAATTAAAATTTCAAATAATTTTGCATCACCTGCATAAATGATACAATATTGAAATTTTTACACCGAGAATCTGTAGTCAATGAATCTGTAATTTAATGTTAAGATTTGAGAACCGGCCGTTATCTGTTACGTGTATCTAAGACGAGACGGGTTTTTCTGATTTTGCTGATACACAGATTAAAAGAAAAAAAAAACAAATTGACGATTAAAATTCAAAAAGTTTGTTTGTTGAATACAGAATTTATTAATTACCTTTCAGATTACATGTCATAAAACCGCCAGGTTTGAAAATTTCAGAAGGCTAATTAGTGCCTCTCCGAGGGAGTTGAAGTTTGAGGTTCTGAGAAAAAAAGTGACAATTCAACAAGGTAAATCAGTTTTATTTGCACTATGAATTGAAATAGGCACTATTATTTTTGTATTGCAAGCATCAGTTACGATGGATTATCTACAAATCCAAATAATTATTCATTTGCATTTTAAAATAAAAGTTGTCATAGTTTTCTCTCAAGCTGCAGCCTGCTGATCTGGTCATGGTTTTATGCGGAATCACTACTGTCAACTTCTCTTTCTGGAATTTTACAATGACTTTTGATTACTACTGTTAATTTCTTATTGCGAAAACAAGTTTAACAAAGCTGAGAAAGTAGATTAAAGAATCAATTTTTCACTGCAACGGATTTAATTAGTTTTTATTATTTACTTTGCATTAATAAATTTGGCTGCCAAAATTGATGTATCTATCTAACATTTCTTGTATGAAAAGTGAAAAGTATAAACTTTCACAAAGTAGTTTGGCTTTTAAGTTGACCCATGTTTTCATTGCAAAGTTCTCTCCAGGTAAGAATTCAAAATTCTATATGGTGTTATAAAAAAATAAAAAAAATAGGTAGGTGTAGACAGCAAAGAATAATAGAAGTAGGTACCTACGTGATAATAGTTTCAAACATTTATGTGCTAATATTCGATTTTTAGGCAGGATGAGTGATGTATGGTAGGAAAACGTGTTAATATTTACAACAGCATTATAAATTATTATTGTACACAATTATTTCTTTAAATATAAGAAATGGTTTGTTTAATGAAGAAACAATACTATTAATAAACAACGAATACATGTAGTACCTATATGTATGTATGAAAGAAGCATCCCTTTTACATGAATGAAATAAATAGAAAGCAATGATATATGTATAATTTGAAGACTGATGGAATAATATAGAGGCAATGAAAAATTTCATAGAAAATATTCGTAGACCTCATGACTTCAAGTGATTTTATGGAAAATGAAATAATCACCAAGTAAATTAACTGGATCATTAACCAAAATAATATGCAAAATTTGATAACGAATTTCTATATGAGAAGTCATAAAAACTACACTATTTAACTAAAAGCACATAGCCAAATTTACAGATGATAAAAAGACCCAATATTAATTTTTTCATTTACCTAAAATTCCACCAGCAAATACTAGAAAAATAACGGACTCTGGAATTACTCCTGATAGAATTGTAAATAATGTATATCCAATAACGGCAGCTGGAAATGGTGGGAATACTAATCTTCTAGTATCGAATGGCACCTGAAATTTTCATAGGATACTACAATAGTTTCGAAATAATTAGGTATAGGTGCTTTTTTAAAATTTATTTCTTTTATTATACTACTACTTATTTTTATGAACCAACAAAGAACCTGTTCGGTTTTATAACAAGCTTTATAAATAATGTACTTTTATTCAAAATTAACTTCCTTTTCTAACTTAATTAACTTCAGTGTAAATTATAAAGAGTTTAACTGAACGAAGAGTGTGTACTAAATTATCACTTGGAAACCACTTTATTAACAAAAATTCTTATAGGCTTGCCACTTAAGTACCTAATACCTATCTGAGGCTTTACGGCTGCAGCACACCCTCAATACAACTTTTTCCTTTCAACTCTTAAGTAATCATCCCATACTTTTTTTTTCAAATTACACCCTAATTTTTTTTCTCAGTAGGATTACTGACTTCATTTTGAATACAATGACATGCGATTTTTGAAAATCTAAGCCTAAACCGTCTTAAAAAACAGCGTTGCCAACGAGTAAAAAAGTACACACCTTGAGGTCGTTTCTAAATGAAATTATGCTGTCGCAAAACTTTTATTCCCATATGATATGGTTACACTTGACGACAATAAAGTATGTTTTTAACTATAATGGTAACAAATAATAAAAACACCCAAGTCGAAATGCGACGTTTCGGGTTGAAAAGGAATAGTTTTTTGTAAATAATTTGACAGTAGTTTGCTAAAATTAATCCAACTTTAGTTCTTAAAATTCTTCAATTTCCAAAATTTGCATGTCATATTATTGTATTCAGAACGAAGTCAATAATCCTACCGAGCAAAAAAATTAGGGGTGTAATAAAAAAGAAACATAGTAGGGGATGATTACTTAGAGGTTGAAAGGCGAAAGATTGAATTGACGGTGCAGCCTTATAGGGGCATATTTGATGTTTCCCAAATTTCATTTGTTTCTGTTTTGAAATAACGCGGATATATTTATATCTCTTCATTTAGAAAATTTGAAATTTGGGTCATCTGTATAATATCCATGAAATCTGAAATCTATACAAACTGGCGAATGTCAGTTTCCACATTCATATACCTAAATTTGTTATGTTTGATAACAAAAGCTAAGGTCTTGGTTCTGATAGCGTAAAAATATTGGTCGTGGTGGGTTTATTATATTCAATGACCGAATTTACGTGAACATTTTTGTGTTGACGTTTATAAACAGCGTAGTATTCGCACAGCCTCAAATCGAGATTAGACAGATGACTTGATTATAAAAACACGGAAGCATCTGGTCTACATTTCTTTAAAAATACTTGAAAACACACATGGCAGGACTCAGCTGCACCTGCCAGCTTAACGACCACGAATGCAAATAATGCAATTCCCAATGCCCGATACAGTTCATTGTTTGCGTTATGGCGGTCACATCGAGTCATTGATAAATTTAGATATACCTAAGTCGCTCACCTACTTATTGCAGCTTGCAGATTGTATGTTTTTCCTGTTCCCTTACGCCGGTCACATACTTATACGACATTTTGTTTCCGACATGTCGACGACATATTGCAGACACGTCAGGACATTTAAAATGTCATAACAAAAACTTTTACTTCGCACATCTACAATAATATACATCATGTCGTCCGACACAGAAATAATATTATAATAAACACAGAAATTTCTATTAACGTGTGTCAGGAAATGCACCGTTTTTGAGATACAGGGGGGTGTCAAAAAAGATAATTTTTCCAGTTTTTTGAAGATATCTGGGGAACCGTTTAAGATACAGAACTCAGCTTTTGTATGTTATATCATTGATATAAGCTACCTTTTTTAATACTAATTCAGTTTTTTTTTTCATGTGCCATTTATGGAGATTTTAGGGAAGATAGAAGTTTTTTGCCCTTCATTTTCCGACACAGGTGTTGAAACATCAAAAGCGAGTTTTCATCGTAAATGCCCGTTTTTCTCAAAAACGGCTCATGTTAGCAGTTATGACCAAGAGTATAATAATTTTTTATGTAGAAAATATTGACGGTTAAAAGTATGCTTTTAAAATATCAAATTTTCCGAGTGTCGCAGATATTAGGGTCGAAAAAAATTCCACGCAACTCTAAAATCTCCGCCACTTTGTATATTATATGAAAAAAAAATAGTTAGCATTAAAAAAGTTGCCATTATCAACGATAAGACCTGTACGGAAGCTGAATTCTGTATCTTATACGGTTCCCTAGATATCTTCACAAAACTGGAAAAATAATGTTTTGTTTTTGTTAACGTTAATAGAATTTTTTTGTCTATTTTTGACCAAAGAGTATTCCATTAATTTGCCGTTAAACATTTTTTGTGGGCGACAAGTCTCTTCATGTCTGCAGCGTGTCTGCTTAGTATAAAATATGAACTATGAATCGTCATTGTAATCAATGTGTTGTAAATGGAGCTACATGCTGACAATATATCGTCGACATGCCGAAAACAAAATGTCGTAAAAGTATGCGACCGGTCTTAAAAGTTATTAAGGATACAAAGGAAGGTTTTGGTTTTATATTAAATCGAGTCAAATAGGCGAAATTAGATCGCTCCTCAATAACAGGTGCTATACAGGGTGTCCCATATCGTTATGTTCAAATCTTGTGAGCATATAGTAGGCTTATTCCTAAGCCTAAAAAACCCAAAAGTGGTAGGTCTATCTGCATTCGTTACGAAGTTAGAGGCCTAAGAAAATAATGTCAAGTAAATACCAGATTTAACTTCGAAAACCACATAAAGCTTATTTTATTGACCACATCTTTAGTTTATCATGTGTTAAAAATGTCCTATTCCTTGCTGAATACAAACTTGTGCTCGGAGGCCTATTGCAGAAGTAACAGTTCTAATTTCTCGTCTTTTTTCGCGACCGATCTCTTGACCAGCATGCTGAATACGATCCAATAATAATTGCTTTTTGGAATTTAGTTACAAACGCTAATTCCGAAATATGTGCTCCATATATTTGAATCCAAATGCCATTTTGTATGAGCAGGAGAACCTCTTCTAATGTTTATTTCGATGACATTTACTAATGTCGTTACCATAACAATTAATTATTAGCCTAAACCACAACACATGTGGTTGTATGGTCTTCAAAGTTGAATCTTTGTTATTTACTAGTCATAATTTTCTTAGGCCTGTAACTTCGTAACGAGTAAAGATAGACCTGCCACTTTTGGGTTTTTTGAGCTCAAAATTAAGCCTACTATATGCTCAAAAAATTTGAACATAACGATACGGGACACCCTGTATAACCGAAACCACATAAACTAAGAGCAATAATTTTATACGAATTGGTTGAGTTGGGTTAAGATGGAAGCAGAGAGTTGGTGTGGGTCTCTCTTGAATCTCTTTGACAGCGGCACACATGCCATTTTCAGTAGGGTATCCCATATTGTTAAATTTAATAAGTTTACAATTTAAAATAAGTAACAATGCTTCGTCACTTTTTCGATCAGTCTAAAAAATTCCGAGAAAAATCAATTCTCAAAAAAATGTTGCCCTATTTTTCCTCAAGTAAACCCATTCAATCCAGTGAGACTTTATTTTTTGTGGCACAATCTTATTAAAACCAAGGTGTATCAATTAACATCGTCTCCGGACCTTGATCGCTTTGAAGGAGACAATAATAACTCGCAGGTAATTGCAACCGTTCCCCTTATAAACTTTGAACAATTTTAACGAGAGACGTGGAAGTTATATTTAGAGGTCGTCACTTGAGTGAGTGAATTTTCAAAACTCGTTAATTTTAAATGGCAATTATAAGGTGTAATTTGTGCGTAAACAATGTGTGTTACTTTTTAGTTAGTTTTTTATTAACTTTTATAATCGGGAAGACCTTTGTAAGTTAAAAAAAGTCAAAAGTTGATGTTATAAAACTTATTTTTTTAATTTCAGGAAGAATCAATTCTGAGGGTAAATTTGTGGCAGTTAATATTTCAGAATTTAATTCATTTTTCATGTACATATATGGCTTACATTACAACATAATCGCCTGTCATCGGGCTACTCATTCCTTTTACTAACTACCAAAATAATCAACATATCGCATGCATCCACGTGTGGGCGTGATTGATATACAAATATAGAGTAATGCGCCAGTCATTAGTTTCTGCTCTAAAAGTCAAGTAACTTTGCAACTCAACTTTAATAAAAAAATTATTGTCATCCTCCAAAAATCTCTTGGCTCTGGAAAATCGACTTACGTTTCGTCAGTTGGTCAGTTGGTCTATACGTATATACATATATACATACATATCACCTATGTGTGAAATAATTTCAGGATACGTTAGCCAGATCAGATTTTGTTATAAAACAAGCTGGATCGTGAAATGTTCGGTAAAAAATAGCAATAAAAGTAGATAGGTATCACCGCCACCGAAGTTTGGTCAAAATCTTGCTATGACATCTAAAGAGTTTAGCTAGTTCTGGTGCCTAATTACCTTAACATTTTAAACCGATATACTTATTTGAAGAAACTAAAGGGACTTTGGGTGGGGTTATATGGAGGATTTTGTAGAGGGTCCTAAGTATCAAAACACATGGGGGGTTTACTGCCAGAAGGCCGTATCAACCAAAACATGATTTTTCAGAAGGTGCAAATAAAACTTTTTCCAGTAGATTCCGTGTGGTAATAATTTTTCATACGCACAAGAAAAAGACTATGTGGAGCCATTGTCGTGACAAAATTATGATTCTGATTATCATCAAAGTTATCTCATATAACGAAAATTGACGTGAACGTGAAATACACTGACCTGATTTATAATTGACCCGCGTTGATTTATTATTGACCTGCGTCATATTTTGGCTTTTTTCATGTTATTTACTGTTAAAATTAGCTGGGTACATTCATAACCAGATTAGTAAGCATCAGGTGTTTCCCGGCTAAGTTTAATGTTCTATGACACAAGTGCTGGTGAACTCAAAATACTACTTAACTACTTAGTAGTTTACTATTTTACGTACACAGAAAATGCATTCATGAATCAGCTGCGCTATTATAAAATAAATGTTTCGTTGGATAAGTTAATTTATATGTTTGCTACTTTGCTTTGGTCCATTTTTCGTTGATGACCTTTTGGCCGTTCTCTCACTATAGAGTGTCGACGTCAAGGCATATGCCGATGACTTGGTCATTCTGATTAGGGAAGATCTGAGATGACTATTTCTAGGATTCTTCAGGAAATACTCGAGGTGACTTATCAGTGGTGCGAAAGGGAACACCATGTCAGTCAACCCTCGCCAAACTGTCATGAGTACCGTTTTCCTCAAAGAGAACGTCCGGGAATAATGGACTCAAACAAATATACTGGCTTTATGTAATGGTCGTCAGACCTATGATTGCGTATGGCAGTACCGCTTGGTGGTCAAAAGGTCAGCAGGTCATGGCCAAAGCAAAGCTCTCTCGCCTACAGAGACAAGCCTATCTGGCGATCTGTAGTGCTATTAATACCACACCGTCGGCGGCTATGGAAATCCTCTTCTGTTTACTCTTTCTTAATGAAATATGTTTGCCATTAAACCGAGTTCATGAGAAATGCTTTAAGTCTTCAACTTCAAAAATGCCACCCTTTTACAATTTGGAATAGGGTTTTAACTTTTTTAACGATTTTCAATGTGTGCGTTACATTATATTTTATTCTTGAACGTATATTGATAAAAACTTTCATAGGGATTTTAAACTTATCGAGATTTATTACCCCTCTTATCTGGCTCTGGCCACGTCTACTTACATATTTTATTTAATCCCGTTGAGTATACTATGACCAATCACATACATTATAGAATGCAATAGATGGCAAGAAGCTTATAAACGCTTATAACTTGCAGCGAAACAGATTACTATGGATACATAGAAGTCACAGTTTACTGGGTACGTCCTTGGACATAATGCCAAGACTATAAGGTCATTCTCCCGGAAAGAGACATGTGAGAAGTCGACAGAAAAGAAAACAGATTGCATGGTTCACCGATGGATCTATGACATCCATGTTGGAACTGTAGCCGGGATGTGTAGCGCTGGCTCGAAGAAAAGAGTCTTCTCGAGCCTGGGCCTTCACACAACAACTGTTAAGACCGAAATTTATGCCAAAGAGCTCTGTGCGCAGATGCAGGAAAAGATGCACTACCAACATTGGACCACTCGAAGGCCTTTATATAGGGCAAGTCTAAAAGAAGGACAACAGAACTATTGGAGTTTAACAGGAAAGAACTGAGAGGCTTAATAGGCATATATACAAAAAAAAATAGCAACTGGAAGGAACTGGCAATTGCTCTTCTTTTTATAGTCAAGTGTCCCTTTATCCCTGCGAAGGTGATTTTACTGAACCAAAAGTGGTTAACAAACTATACTAGTGTTATAAGTTATAATTTTTTTTTTTTAGTAATAATAAAGTAGTAATATTATTGAACCTGCAATAATTTCGTACACACACTATATTGCAATTGATTTTTTCCTAGTTACTCTTGTTTTTATAAAGAAGAGGAGGAAGGGGGAAATTCTACAAAGGGTCATTTGATAAGTATATTAAATATTTTTACTTTAACCCAAGCCATTCACCATCCTTGTAATACCCCACCATCCGTATTAGAGGCACTTACCTAACTATCTGACTGATTTTTTAAAGAAATAACAGGTGGTTGGAAAATGTTTTTGCACTCACTTTGTGATGGAGTCCATGAAGAGCAAAATGTACAATTATCATAATTTTGGAGTATCCAGAAGGTTCCAAATGAAAAACCCATCTATGTAACGAATACTCTATCAACGTCCATAAAAGTATACCACTTACTATACTTATGATTGCTGGCATTACGATGGGTTGATCTGGAAATAAACTTTTTTACTTATAGAATTCAAAAATAGATTCAATCCTTACCATAATTAATTAACGTGTATTTTTTAATTCCAAGGTATATACAAAAAAGAGCCACTGGTAACCATACGATAGGAACAATATACCACGGAGTGGTCGTCAAAAACTCCAATACAGGGTTACCAAAAAGTCTCAACTGTCTGTCAACTGGGGATGACACCCATTCGGAATACTTTGGTCCTAGCCGAGGCACTTGGAAAAGAATTGGCTCATCCCAATTTACTAGTTTCTACAACAAACCACATGTGTTTATTATTTTAATGTAAATAATTATGGACGAATGATTTCCACCTCTACAGGAGTTTTCAACCAATCAGATATTAGCACAGAATTATACCTTGCAAAGCAAAAACTTGTGAATATGGGCATTAGTATTATATTAGTCTCTTATTTATTGTGTATTTTCGTTTTAGTTCATGCAAAAAAAATTTACCATAATTTTCAATCTCATCAAAATAATAATTATTGCTATACCTATATGTATGTGTCAGATTGTTATAATAATCTAATAAATAACCAAGAAAAGTAGGTACCTACCTCTAAGTCTTCGTTTTCGTGTGTTGCTTCGGTATCTCTGCCACCAACTTTGTACTCTCTTAATAAATAATAGGCAGCTTTAGAATGTTCCGTGTTTAACATGCGATTGGCTACTTCTTTACCTTCATAGGGTTTTAGGTAATTCACACCACCTGGATGATTTTCCAAAAATTTTTGTATGTCATACTTGCTCGTAAGGTATTTCACGTTAAACTGATTGTCTGTTTCCTTCATGATGTTTTCTGTTTTCTGAAAAAGAAAAATAAATTATCAACTAAAGATTTTGGGAAGAATTTTTGCTTTACAAGTATTTTTATTTTATAAGTAATTAAGAATTTTATAATTTTTTGCTTCCGTTTTAATTAAATTAAATAATTTATTACCTACTAATACTCAAAAATGAATTATTTTGTTAATACTAATAATAAATAACAAGCTAACATATTAGTATCAATTATAGTAGGTAGGTACTTTGTAACTTATCTACTCCAAAGTGCAACTTATATAGCTATTAAAAAGTAGTAAGTTTATAATTAATGAGTATACTATTATTTAATATAATTTATTATTGTATCTATATTCGCTTAGTTATAGGTAGGTACGTTTAACTTTCTGCAAGATTCAACTCCATGATGAGGAATATTCCCTGAACAGCACTTTACAAAAAGATGAATTTCAATAATATTTTACTAATACGTATAATGATTAAAAGTACTGGTTGAGTTATTGGTACTAAATAATAATAATTATTGCTATCCAGGAAAATAAAGTAGGTACATATACAAGTGCGGTGATTATATTTACCTATACATAATAGGTAATAATACAATAATTTAAAAAAGGGTTCTAAACTATAATAATAGTTACACATTTATGAACCTACAAATCCATAATGCCTATTAAATTCATTACCTTGGGTAGTTCAAATAAAAAAATTGAGCGAGCACCACTTTTATACAGTCAAAGCACAAAAACCCTAATTTATAATTATTTTCACCCGAAATAAAAATATAAAATTCGGACAAGTTTACAGATATTCAAAATTCTGAGTTACCTTCAAATGTTAAACACCACACGGGTTATACTAATATCACTATCATGTTTCCGATGATTGATACGTTATCTTACTTACCTATATTTATTTATCTATGATCATCGGTTACGTGAATTATTGTTAACAAAAATTCACCGAATTTTGTTGTAAGTAGCACAATGTAATAAAATTAAAATTTCACATGTCGTCTAAATAATAAATAATAAATCTTAGAAATAATCCTAAATAGTCCAGTCGGTAAAGTAAAAAATGTGCCCAAAGTTCATTAAAAATTTTATCTAAGATTTTCCTTAAAAAATTATTAGTGAAGAGTTTATAGAAAATAAATTCACAAAAATCAGTTCTGAGGTTTCAGTGACCGCCCCCCTAAAAACAACCGCTTTGGTGAAAAAAGTATTTTTTTGATAATAACTCGATAATCGTTAGATATATCAAAAAAAATATTTAGGTATTAAAAGAAAGGAAGCGTTAGTGATTTCCTAAAAGAGAGGTATCTTGTAATTTTTTCGTATTATGTCATAGTTTTCCAGTTATTTAATATTTAAGTAGGTACATAATTGCAAATTTTGCATTAGAGATGCGCGCGAATTTTCGTGCATTTAAAATGGTTGGCGCGCAGCCTTTAGAAAAAATTAAATTTCTCGAAAACCAACAACCTGTAGAGAAAAATCAAAATGGGTATTGAAGGGGACATAAAGTAAAACATTTTTTTGCCACTCTTATTGATTATGAATAATTTTCAGTATATAAATATTACAATATGTTATAAATTGTCTGTTGGTTTTTGTTATTTTAAGTATTTGCAGGCCTAATAAAAATAATTGATATCAATAAATTGTTTTAGACGTATTGATGTATTGATGTAACATTATATTGATATCAATTATTTTTATTAGATCTGCAATAATTACTCAAAACAGCAAATTACATTATAAAATTTGTTCATAATGTAAGGGATTATGGCAGGAGTGAATTTGGTGCGCAGAGAATGCAACATGAAATAAGCTATTTGCAGGCTTAATAAAATAATTGAAAACAATATAATGTTATACAGGGTGCACCATGTATCCTTCTCTGTATTGCTATCTCCTGAACGCTAAGAGATACAGGGTCGGTTAAATTAGAGAAAAGATGCGCAGTTTTGTGGTCATCTCGAATTTGTCAAAACATGCAAGATATCTGTGACCGTTCCTGAAATATCCTGAAAAAACTGAAAAATCGAGATTTCTTATTTTCGTCATATCTTTTTTATTACTGGAAATTAATAAATAATTTTTTGTAGGCTTACATAAGCCGTTAAGAGCTATCCATCTGACATTTAAAAAATTTTCAAGGCCTACTAGATCCAAGAGTTTTCACAGTCAACTTTCGTTTTTCTTATGGCCGCCATATTATTTTTTCATGTCGTTCGATATGAAAAAAAATAATGGAAACCAAAAATTAATAAACATCAAAAAAAAAGTTTTTAATTTTTATTCTTCTTTTTTCAAAAAAAAATCTAAAAAAAATCATAGAAAAACGTCAAAATTTGTAAAATACGCCGAAATAGTGCTTGCCTTATGGTTTTTTAATTTCTCTATGATATTCGGTCTAAAAATGTGTCTTTTTTGTGAAGAAAAAAGAAGAATAAAAAAATTTTTAATTTATTTTTTGAAGTTTAACAATTGTTAGTTTTTATGATTTTTTTTATATCGAACAACATAAAAAAACAATATGGTGGCTATTAGAAAAACGAAAGTTAACTATGAAAATTCTGGGATCTAGTCGGCTTTGAAAATTTTTGAAATGTCAGATGGGTAGCTCTTGCCGACTTATGTGAGCCCACAAAAAATTATTCATTAATCACCAATAATAAAAAAGATATGGAACAAATAAGAAATCTCGATTTTTCAGTTTTTTCAGGATATTTCAGGAACGGTCACAGATATCTTGTATGTCTCGACGGAATCGAGATGGCCACAAAATTGCGTTCCTTTGGACTTGTTTAACCGACCCTGTATCTGTTAGCGTTAGGAGATAGCAATATAGAGAAGGATACATGGTGCACCCTGTAGATAGGTTATCTTTTAGGTCAAGGCATTACTGCAATGCTGAAAAAGTTAAAAATTAATAGTAAAAAGTAATTTCTTTTTTCCTGGAGGATGCGTGCCAAAAATTTAAAATAAACGAAAATTCGCGCGCATCATAATCACAAAAAAAAATTACAAAATATTCTTTCTCTTAGAAGATCACTCAAACTACCTTTCTTCTAATAAGTATTTTTTTCATATATCCAACGATTAACGAGCTATTAGCGAAAAATTACTTATTTCACCAAAGGGCTATTTGGGGAGGGGGGGAGGGCACTGCATCCCCAGAAGTCTGAAGCCCCAGATTTTTGTGTATTTATGTTCTATAACCAGGGGCCTGTTTCACAAAACACTATTAACTATTATTAACAGTAAAGCTCGATAATGAAAGCTCATAATATGAGTGATAATATTTTCAATAGTGTTTCTCAAAATAATTGTAATAATCTACTAAGTAATAGTTTAAATAACTATTAATAATAGTATATTTCAATTATATTAGTCGGTCAGTGTTTTACAAAATTTTACATGATAGAAATAGACTATTATTAATAAATAATAACTCATATTTTTGTGAAACAGGTACCTACATTTTTTACTTTACCGACTGGACTAAAAAGGATTTCTAGCTTATTTTTAAGTAATTGGATAATTATTATTTCCCATCTTATTTTCTAAAAAAAATGTTCGAGCTAGAAAATAGGTAAATGAATTCTTAATCACTATCTTCTTAATCATCGACAGAATATTATTGTGAATTATGTAAATATTTTGAAATTTTTAAGCCATAAACAAAGGAAAGATGACTTTTTCTTTCTTAATAAGACTCTTTTTCGAGGGATTAACGTTTTCAGGTCCCGTACGAGTCCAATAAAGGTTTTAAAAAATGGCGATCTGTCTGTAGGCATCCTTAAAGGCCAAACTACTGGACGAACTTAATCGTACAAATTTTCAAATAGTATAGTCATCGTTATATCTTGGGCTAGGAGTAAACACATAAATTAGCAATTTTTATCGAGAACGGCTCAACGATTTTCATAAAATCTTGAAAAAATACAGTCCATCATATGCATAAAATTCCCATCCCTACAAAAGGCGAATTTCTGTTGAAATACGAAATCCAGAGTTGTCAAATTCAGATAGCTCAAAAACAATTAACTGAATCAAGCTGGACGAATTTTTGATAAAGTTATAAAATAATGAGGAAGCCTTACCCTTGGAACGGAAACTCAAACGCGGATTTTTTCGATAAGTTACCCGGAAAGATTAGTCTTTCCGAGAACATCAGTATATTTTCGAAAGATTAAAATAGTTTTAATTAATTTTGAAACTATGTATTTGCCTATAAAATATTCTAGTCAAATTAGTCCAAGACTTCTTTATAATTTAAAACTGGAAACAATTTATTTTACGCCACTCGATAAATTAAAGAGCGTATTGAGGTATATATTCCGTTTTCTGCATGGAGTTCAGATCTGCAGCATTTATATAATTTACCAACAATACGAACAATTTAACAACAATAATTATTTAAGTTGAAAAACTAAGAAAAAATCAAACTTTCTGGCATCGACGTCTTAATTATGACAGAATTAAGTCACTTGCAGAAAATATCCACACAAAACTTTTTTTTGTAGACAATAATAATTATTATAAATGCTCTACAAAAACTAACTCCTAAATTAGAGTCAAAGTTTTCGGCAAAAAAAGCAGTAGTCCACGATTATTTACGGTTTTCGAAATATATTTATATATTTTTAAATAAAACCCAACACAGTTCGGTTTCACACTTCACCGAAGTGCCTTAGATAACCTTGTCATGTTACAAACTGAAAGTGCCGAAACATTTGCCGCAAGACGTGAAGTCATAGCTGTAATTTTTGAGAGATCAATCTATCCGGAAACATTTGAACTTTTCTGGGAAACTTTCTATCCAACAGATCATCAAAAGTAGCTTCCAATGGGAAAATCTCCTATCCGTTTAAATTGGAGAACGGTGTTTGAGCCACCCTATGAACCACGCTATTTCTAATGACAATAAATGATGTATGTTCTTATGTAAGATAACTAATAAGGCATGCCATCTATGCTGACGATCTGGGCCTTTCTGCTCAGGAAAAGTCTCAGCAGTCACATGTGATGACCTACTCCAACAATCTGTAAAAGAGCTACTTCAATGGGCGCACAGAACAGGTTTAAAATTTTCCTCTACAAAATGAAAAGTTATCAAATTCAGCAGAAGGAGAAACAACCAAACCCCAATGGAGAAACCCTATAAGTAATGGAATAACACAAGTACTTGGAGTAACTTTCGACAACAGATTAACACCGAGGAAACATATTCAGGGCATAAAAGGAAACTGTCTAAGTCGGTTAAACATCCAAAAAGCGCTAGCAAACCTTCAATGCATGGGGTGCCGATGAACAAGACCTCAGAGTAAACAGGGTGTTTCCAAACATGTGTCGGAAAATGAAACGTGTGATTCTTTGACGCGTTCTGAGAAAAAAGTTTCTGTTAACATGGATCCGCAAACCCTCCGTTTTCGAGGTACCTACCTACTGTGTAAAAAAAAAAAAAATTTCAGGTTTTTGACGATATTTCAGGAACCATTTGAGATATAAAACTGAACTTTTGTACTATCAATGATATTATTTACTTTTTGAGCGCTAATTCAGTTCTTCCCATATGAGAGTGGCGGAGCTTTTGGGGTTGCGTGGGATTTTTTAGCCCCTAATTTCTACGGTACTGCGAAATTTTGCATTTTGAAAGAACAGAAACTGTCAAAGTTTTCCACATAAAAAAGGTACTCTTGATTAAAAGCTTGTGTAAAAGTAAGATGTGTAAAAAAGCTCAGTTTTGCATCCTGAGATATCGTGAAATAACTGAAAAGTTTTTTTTCTGTATCTCAAAAACGGTGGAACGAGGCATTGGGTCACACAGTTTATTTTTCCGACACATGTTTTGCAACACCCTGTATACAGGGTGGGGCGCGACGAAAACTCGGTCTGTGCAGCCTAAATCGTGCACATATTAAAAAAAAAATTAATTAGGTCTCATACAGGGTCGTAACTTAAAATTATTTTGGATTATACAGAGTGTCCCATATTAGAGTGGCATATCAAAGTTATGTTTCTTAAAATAGAATGCAGTACCTCTGGATGACGTAGTACACAACATCGCACTTCGCATCTGTCCCGGAGCCTTTAGGTCCAGCCCCGTCGCATCCCCCCCATCTATGCCGTGATCAACTACTCCTATCGTACTCAGCCAGAGTATCAGCAAATCCCAATAATCCAGTTTTTCGCATAATTACCTCAGCTCAGGAATTGCACGCCAGTTCTTTCAAAACCTTACAAAAACAACACCAAAATCATCCCGGCCCTAAACATCTCATACCGAGCAAACACAGGAAACATGAAACCTCCAGCATAACTCTAAAAGGCAAGTCTTCTTGGAACTGACGCACTCCGAGTAGTTTAAAAAAATCCACACCGATACCTCAAAATCTGAAATCGATGTCAGCTACGCTGTCACCACGGCTAATGCCACCACATCGACTCGACAAGTCGATGAAAATTGTTACAAAGCCATCGCGATACATAGAGCAAAAAAAAAATTTTTACATATTCTCAGACACGAACTATATCTCCCTGCCAAATTTCAAGTTCAAATGAGGAAATTTCCCCTCCCCCCCTTTTTTCAATTTTTTTTAGAGCTTCTGGAAGAGCTCTTTGCAAATATCAAATCGGATGAAAATATTTTTCCGGTAATTGGGGGTTTGCGTAGATGCCCTCCAGTAATTTTCATCCGTTTGGGAAATAATTTTTGGAACCGCTGGGCAAAATTCGGAAAAAATACTATAGCCGCCCAACGCCGAACGCCAGACCCCTACTCGACAACACGGATTTCGAGAACGACATTCGAACTATACAAAACCGTGCTTTTCATCCGTTTGGGAGTTGCAACGCACTTTTGTCACCGCGGCCCTAACTATAAGTGCCACTTCAAATTTTATTAAATTTGACGAGAGAAAAAAAGAAAATTTTTATTTTTTAAATAGGTTGTTAAGTACATATTACAACATGCGTCAATTTGTAATTATTTCAGGGTACAATACTGAAAACTTTGAAGAAAAAATTGAACAAACCGTAAGTTTTTCATGGACCTTTGAGACTTTTTTATAAAGAATTTAATTGCCTGCAAACAGGTCCTATAGAAACTTTCTGCAGGTAGATTAATTTTGCAAACGTTTATTCCGAATACCTCATTTATCTCCACAATATGGAATATAATTATTATATAATTATTGGGACCTTAATCGAGTGGAGTGGCACAAGTCAGAAATTGTAGGATTCTTCTTCTTCAAAACAATATTTTGAGAGATATAATAGTAATGTATGTTCGAAAATAGTGTCTATGTATAAAAACATTGACGATGAAATTCTAAATTCTCATAACTCATTGATGACGGTGTATAAATTCATTAATCGATACGTAAAAACTATATCTCACCTTATCGAAATCTCATAAGTCCACTTATTTAAAAGACTTAACATTCCATACAAACAATATTCATTTGTATTACGAGAATAAAATTATCTATACACATAATTACAAGTAATATATTAGTAATTATCTATACCTACCTACTTGATGCATAAATGCACGGAAATGAAAATATTACACATACTTTTTCCTGTTGCATCGTTATGTACAGGGTGAGTTTTTTTTTTAATAATGCAATGCGATATCTCGAAAACGGTTCCAAATATTTTCATGAAATTTTGGTGACATAGTAGGTAAGTACGGGTAAGGGGGGGAGGTTGATTAATAAATATTAAAACCTCTGCTGAGCAGTAAATACAGACAAGTTGTTTAGACATGAGGGGTGCTTACCGTTCTTGAAAAAAAATCGAAACCAAAAACCCATCTCCGATATAGTAGAGTGAAATTTTTTTATCGCACAGATTATCCGATTATCCGCCATAGCGTCCACTGAATCCCTACAAATTTTAGCAAATTGACGCTATTATTTGCTGTTTTTTGCAGTTACCCAATAGTTGTGGATACGTAACTTGAGAATGTGGTACAACTGTAGTTCCATCGAGTTGTTTAGAGCTGCAGTATCAAAGATAACGCCAACGTGAATCGACATCTCCGCTCATGCACCGCTCCCAGAGCGTCATAGGGATTTTCCTGCAGTGCAGTTAATTTTAAATAAAAAAAAGCTATGATAATAGCCAACCTTCTCAAAGGAGATGGTATCTTAAGAAGAAGAAGAATAGTTCTGGAAACCAAACTTTTATTGTTCTTTAAACGTATGTCACCTTATCTGACGAATTTTTGCATTCGTTCGCATTATCGTCGTCATGGTAGAAACGAGAACAAGGTAACAAGTTCTCGCTGACATACGTGATAAAATTTGTTCGGCAATGCGAACGAATGCAAACGTTCGATCCGATGAGTTACCAGCATGGACGTGATCGAGCGTATCCACAACAGGTTTTTGCCAATAATTAAACAGAATTACTGGAACATATTACTCTATTTTTGATAAATGTAGATCAACAGGTATAAAAACATCATAGGGTTGATTCCAGACAGGATTATTTTGGACAGGGATGTATGTCTACATCCCGTTACTTATCTGACGAATGTTTCCATTCGTTCACCTTGCTGAAGAAATTTGGTCATTCATGTGTAGGAGGATGAGATGAGCTGGGTGGCGAATTTCTGCTCTCATACGTGACAAATTTTAATGGAAAATAATGCAAATGTTCATTACATAGGTAAGTGACCGGTTTAATGTGACAAACTTCGCATGGAAATGGAAGTTGATATCAAAAATTTGACGATTCAATTCAAGCGCGAACGAGATTATCAGAATTAAGAGATAGCAACGTTAATTGAGAGACCACTTGGTTTCTTAAAATATGCCGCCGATAATTGATAATAATTCTGCATCCTCTGATTTTGGCTAGAAACTCTGAAAAAATATCGTGAGTAACGCGAGTAGATTTCGGATGTAGGTAAAAGAAACCGCGTTAATAGACAATAATAATTGAAGCCGCTCGCATGAGAAGTCGGTAGATAAGAAACCAAGTATTTTATTGGCTGGTCAACCACCAGTCTTCTATTGTTTTCATTTGAAGCTAATTGAACAGATAATTACTATCACAAAGGATATGATAATAATCAGAGGGTGATAAAGATAATATTCAGACAGTCAAGCGACTCTAAAAGCCCTTAGCTCCAGCTCTGCAAGTTCAAGTTGGTCTGGAACTGTCAAGTAACCTTGAATGCTCCAGCAAAGAACAACGAAGTAAGTCTGATCTGGACTCCGGGCTATGCCGGACATGGAGAGAACGAACTTGCCGACTCTCTAGCCAAGAAAGGTGCGGAGTCCGAATTTATCGGACCAGAACCAACATTTCGGATATCACCGAATATTGTCAAAACAATAATACGCAACTGGGTTGAGAGTGGAGTTCTGCAAAAACGGGCAGAGCTTACCCAGAGTCGAAGGCCTTTATACAGAGCACGTCGAAAAAAGGACCAAAGAACTATTACTGGAGCTTAAATAGGAAAGAACTAAATCTGAACTGAACCATAATCTGCACAGGATGGGCTTAGCGAACAGCGCTGAATGCCGCTTGTGCTTGGAAAAAAAAACAGTAAAAAAACATCCTATGTGTTTTTTTGTCCCGCTTTGGGAAAGACCAGATTAAAAATCTTCGGGAGAGACTTCCTCACACCGGAGGACAAGGACACATTACCAATAGTCAAAATGGTCAGCTTCCTCAAAGTTGTTGACCTGATGGGGTTAATGTAGAACGACCAGATGTGAGCACAATAGACCTTCCGTCGCGGTGAAGTTGTCACAACGGCCCACTCACGAAACCTATACATTTAAATCTAAATCAGAGGGTGTTTCTCACCTGAATACAAACAATTATTTAAACGCAGATTGAATATTTATTTATTATGTACCTAAGTAAAAAATTACTAGATTAGTGACAACATAACAATAATTTTACATTACGGTATTATTTTTGCCGTTTCAGTTTGAAGCGCTGTTACATAAGTCTATGAAGGTATACATAATACATAATCAGAACCAAGGGCGGAAAGTAATCGATATTGTAGGTAAAAGTATTTCTATTGATAAAGTTACCAGACGTCATGAAGAATGGCGAATGGCATATTATATCAATCAACCACTTGATTTTGGTTTTGATAATGTCAGAAGTCTCGCTTTATCCTTTGAACTAAACAGGATAAAGTTGTCAAGAATAATTGTAACGTTAATGATGTACCACCAGTTTCGTTGTGGATTATTTTCATTTCGACTTTCTCCATGCCTTAACACCTCGTGATAATCAATAACTATAATAAAATATCTCTATTGAAGTAATGTTCAATATGACATTGATGAGCTTATTTACTAATAAATCGAACTTATAGGTAGGGCAGAGTTTGAACAATTTGTATGACGAATCCTAAGGGCCAAAAAACTGGGTCAGGAGAGAAATACCGACCTGTTGCTTCCGTAATAATAGGGAACTTGCTCTTTTTTACTGCATAAAAGATATTCCATACCGTTAAAAAAGTAAGTGAGGAAAGCATGACTCTACAAATATCAATAATAATTAATTCATAATAAGAAATTGAAGCCACATGTCCACTATATAAAAATTGGAAGATCGTCTTTTCGAGAAACTTTTACCAGCCATTCTGATAAATAATTTACACTCTCGGCGAGGCTCTAAAAATTAATCCAAAATCATGCATTCCAGTTTTTTCATTCGTAAGGTGAGATTCAGAACAGCGGAAGTCCAAAATTTGATATTTTCATCTGCGATTGCAATTTTATTTTAAATACGAAGCGGCAGAAGTAGAATTACCTTATTTTAAGCCACTACTTAGAGCTCACCATGCATGCAGCACTAGTGTAAAAACACCGCAAGTCCTGGAAAGTACAAGTCCTGGACGTGTGTTGTTTTTATTTTCACCTATTCATTCATAGTTGAATTCTACATCAAGTGTGCACGTTGCACCTGGTATTCAAATTTAATGAAATACCAATTTAGATATAAATAAGTATTCAATGAACAAACCAATTAAATGAGCCGCTGCATCAGGTTTGGGGATATGCATGCCTACACACAAATACCAAAAAATAAAAATCGACGGACATAATACGGATATGGAACGGAAAAAGATTTCCCACATCACAAGTAAATGATTTGTTGATATATTTTTATTTGGAAAGAAAAGATTGTCTTGATTTTTCAAGGGTGAGGACTTTTGACTTTCAAGCTTATAATATGGATAATGTTTCTCTTTAAAAACTTTAAAAAAGTTTCGAAAGCCTATTATTATTAGCCTCGTGATTGTGTATGATTTATCGGATTTTATAAGTTAATAATGTGAACTCATAAAGTAGAAAAGTTTTAGTTTTCTCCTGCTTTTTTCATAGCATGAAAGTTTTATATTGCAGCTTGTAGCTCGTAAATTTTTATCGACCTCTTCGGTAATTAATAACCTATTTGCGACCTTCTTCAGCGACTTTATTTAGATCGTTCTTGTTTCAGTTTACGCTAATTATGATTTATTTTAATGACGCTAACTAATTATGAAAACCGCTTTCTATGACACCGCTTTCAATTAACTTCGCTGGCAACGCTATTCAAAGTTTATTTCGTTACAATTTAAAATTTATATTGCATGCACTGGCACATTCTAAACTCACTTCCAAAGTGAGAGGTTTTTTTAGTTTTTTTTTTGCGTTAAAAAATCACTTTCGTTCTTGATCAAACACTACTATTTCTCGACGACTATTTAATCAAACGTTCATTATCCTGTTGATTTCAGTTTAATAATAACGTATACTACAATCCTCATGCAGCAAGATAGTCGACGCACAGCCACTCATGAAAGTCAATGATAGCGCAGCCGGTGAAATAATGAAGAAAATACCCCTAAGAGTGAATCGCAACTCTCAGGGACAAGAAAACACGGCATCGAACGTCTTCATAGCACTGGCAAAATACATTTAAGAAGTTAATGACACGAACTTGATCTTACTTCATTAAGTCGTATTTTCAATTAGCACTCTATTGGACCTTAAAAATACAATCTTAAAAAATTATAAATCTACAGCTATTTTTTTATTATTTATCATTTATTAGCTGAAGCTATACATATTATATTGTAAAGCTGAAAAATATGAAGCCTCAAAAAATATACTTAATAATAAAAAAGTATGATTGTTTTTTTCTTGAAATCGTAGAGAAAATTTTATCTTCATCTCGCGGAAAATGACCATTCCTTGGACGTTTCCTTAGACGACCATTCCTTGGACATTTCAAATCTCGCCTATGGCACGTGTTGGTTTCGTTTGCTGTTCGAAGATGTTCGTGTCATTAACAAAAAGACGTATGTATGTGTTTTGCCGATGATATGAAGGCGTTCGATGCGGTGATTTCTTGTATCTTGGAGTTGTGATTGGCTCTAACCGGTGATTTTTCTTCTATTATTTCACCGGCAGATCTGTGTTTGACTTGACTACGTGAATGCGCGTCTCTTATCTTATCGCATGAGAATGCACTTACGTCATTATTAAACTGAAATCAGAACGATAATGAACGTTTTATTCAATAGTAGTATAGAGATTATTATGTCCATACGTGCATTTTCTATTATTTTGCTAGTAAACTTACAAGTCAGTTTTTTTCACTCAGTTACCATAACTTTATTTAGGTAAATTAATCTGAAAGTTTTGAACGAAAATCAGTAAGAACACTAAAGAACACATCAAGTTTGCAGACAAATCTGAGCCAGACCCATTACGTTTCGATTGTTCGTGTAAAAATAATTGAAGCAAAAACAGAAATAGGATCTATTTTGTTAAATTACCTGCTTTAATATATCCTGAGTCGCACCAGATAGCTGATAAATAATTATTTGAGCATATAGGTATTGTTATAATAATATGCTATTGTTCTCTAAAGAATAAAAACAGTCTCTGATTAACAATATTTTTCCTTAAAGTGTAACTTCAAATAATTAGCAGTCACAAAAAGTCTTGGAAAATCGATTTGATGATAATTTGAAGCCAATTTAGATAAATGTAACATATACCTACCGCCTTTATTTATTGATCAGGTGCAATTATTTCAACGAGCAGTCGTCAATTATATTATAGGTTTACTGTACAGTAATTACGTAGGATCATTTATAATATGACTACAGAGTCCAACATTATTACAGCAGACATAATAATATGAAAAGATAAATACTTAAAATGCTTATAGCCTTATATAGGATGGGCCAAGAAGTAATGCAAGATTTTTATATCCTCGTATTTTTATGAGGAGGGTTCCGAAGAAACGTATCCAAATATTGGTCAGTTTTTGAGAAAGACAACGCACCAAATTAATGGTCGACAGTTTAGCGACTGACTTAAAAATTTGAAGAAACTGCTTCAGTTGTCATTAAAAAAAATGGAAAATAAACGCTGGCCAGGGTGGTCTCTCAAAATTATTTCTGCAGTGACTGAATGTGTTACTGCATGAGAATTCAACAACTGCGACTCACCACCAAGCACGACTATAAGGCTGCACGAAGAACCAAGCGGCAAATACGCGGAGCTTGGACATAACAGAATAAAAAGTCATGTGTTAGTGGACCTGCTAGATGCAAACACAGACCATATGACTCCAAAATTCAAATTCCAAAAGAACTTTGAGGTAAGGATCATGGATCGGAAGGAATTGAATGAATCTACAGACGGCAACAGGCTGGTCGGAACAACCTGGTATACAGACGGGTCAAAGACCGATCAAGGGACTGGCGTCGGCATAATACAATGAGCTGGACAACACTCAATACAGTATATCTCTTGGGCAGAGGGCCACTGTATTTCAATCAAAAATATATGCCAAACTACACTGCGTAAGAGAGAACAACAAGAGGGCCTATAGAAATAGGCCGATCAACATATTGACAGTCAGGCGGTTCTGAGGGCTATAGAAAGCCCCAAGATAACTACTGTGGGAATGCCGTGATGACCTCGAAAGCCTGGCAGGACGCAACAAAGTAACCTTTATGTGGGTTCCAGGACACAGCGGAATCATAGGCAATGAAAAAGCCGACGAGCTGGCAATAAATGGATCCTCGGATAAATACAGGATGATCCCGAAATGGCGGACACGGAATACAGGGTGTTGTAGAGGATGTTCAGAAAGACTGTAAATTTAACACAAAAATGTGTTCCTCGGCTTCGTTACCGAGATATAGGGTGTCCTTTTTCTAAAATTTAAATCGAAATGGCGGTCAAATTTAAACAACCTCCACTGGCAAAGCACCACATGATTTGACATAACTATTACGATAGTGTTTGCTTTTTATTTTATTTTTTTATTATCGGGAACGGAATTACAGGCATTCAAAGTTTACCGATTCCCTAGTGTTCAACAAAATTTTTCAATTTGGCATCGTTGTTCGAATTCGCGATTTTGAATAAAATTATCGAATTTGTATCCGCGCAACGATTATTGTTTTGAGCTTTGTTGTGTTTCCATTTCATATGTTTCCATGGTAACATCAATCTGGGTATTATTGTAGACCTACACATTATTTTTCTGCCTGAAGAATGGTATCCAGTGCAGTGTTGTGACTTTATTATCTGCAAAAGTGGTCATATCTTCTTAAGGGAGCCATATTGGAGAAAACAGTAAATAAAACTCAGAATCTTTAACCACCATAGATGCTGTGGTGCTGTCCGTGTCCGCCATTTCGGGATCACCCTGTATATTGGTCCAGAACCAGCCCTGGGAGTACCAAAGAGTACAACACGGGGCCAAGTTGGGGTAACACATGGGTTAAGAAAAAGGATAAAAGGACCAAACATCAACATGGGAAAGCCTTCATCAAGAAACCCATAAAGAAAACAACTGAAGAACTACTATCACTTAGTAGGAATCAGTTACGTATCACAGTGGGATTACTGACGGGACATATTGCCCTAAAAGAACACTTAAATAAAATAGGACTGTTCAATGGAGACCTAAGCTACATAAAGGTCTATTAACTGCATGATCAAAACTGTGCATTGTTTACATTCTTTACAACAATCTTTACATTTCATACAATCTTTACCTTGAAAAAGGTAGCACATCACTGGTGAGGACTCCCGAACCCCCACTTTTTCTGAGGAATACTATATACCCCTCCGACTCCCCGGAGGCGCCAAAATTGATTACTTATCCTCGTAATTTTTTTTTTGCCGCCCACATCTTTATGACACGAAGTTATAAACATGCCTAATAATCCAATATTTAGTCATATAGTATTTTGTATAATATAGTCCAGTAAAATTAGACGAAAAAGGCATCGAATTATGCAATTCATGCGGAAAAGAAAATATTTTGTGTAGGGGGGTCAATGAAGAGTCTAAATCCAAAAATGCGACCTCCTACCCCTTGTGAATAAGCCGTCATGTTGGTTTTAAGAGATGAATGTGTTTTTTGCACTTTACGACGTTAATCGCATTTTATCGAAAAAAGTGTCATTACTTACTTTATGCAGAAAAACATTCTCCACAAATTAGCATATGTGACATTTTTTCGTATTTGCAATATTTAATGACCTACAGGTGATCAATTAAGAACAAGGGGGATGAAAAATTGGTATTTTCGGAATAACTCCTTTTTTTCAATCGCAATCCAAAAATGGTTACCACAAAACTTGTAGCGCTTACAATTACGAACATTTACATAACAATATCTCATTAATCGGACCAATTATTGTTGCGCAGTAGTGCTTCGAAGTCATTAAGGTGAAAATATACGCTCTTTTAAAAAAACATTAGCCTGTTCGTGAAAATCGGGAAACATATCCCTAAAAAAAGTCATTCGATCAGTTGGGAAACGATCAGTGTTCCAAAATGAGTGACTGCTTCGTCTGTAAAGAGGCCTTGGACCTCGGCGAAAATCGCGTTATTAAAGAAAAAGGGGTACAAACTCTTCGGAAATCCGCGAATATGAGGGGAGACAATTACACCAATCCGAAGCTGGCACTAGCTGCAAGGTACGCTGATGAATTTTTTTTATGCTGTAAAAATTGTTAAATGTTACATTTTGTAAAAAAAAACATTTATATCATTTTGCAAGATATTCACTAATTATCATACATTATTATATATTTTCTCATATTTTATACATAGTTGTGAATAATATTTTTCACGGCGTTAGGGTCCATTTCAGGAATAGATAGTGATTGTTAATAATTTCTCTAAAATTCGAATTTATCTCATATCTGCTTGACAGTATTTCAATTTTTACTGCTATTGCCTCCAGCAACTCTCATTAATTTCTATCCATATTTCCGTGAATTCCCAAATATTCCTATGAATTCCGATAGATTCCCAAAAACTCCTATCCATTCTCATCAATTTACGTTAATTTCCAAATATTTTCATTAGTTCTCATAGATTTTTTATGATTTAGATAGATTCTCATAAACTCCAGAATCAACTTCTTTTTATTCCCACCAATTCCCGGAAATTTTGATAAATTCCTATAGATTCTGAAGTATAGTCTCATGATTTCTCATCAATTTTCATTAATCCCCATGTGCAACTATTAATTCCTATAGGTAGATTTAAAAAAAATCTATAGATTGACATACACCATTTTATCGATTTCATTCATTTCCCATGTGGGATTATCAATTTCCATCGATTTCCAACAATCCCCATAAATTTCCATCATTTTCTGTTGATTCCCAAATATTTACATTCGTTCTCATGGATTCTTATTATTTTCTATAGGTTTCCATTGACTCCAGAATCAACTTCTATCAATTCCCATCGATTCCCGTGAATTCCCGAAAATTTATATGAATTCTCATATAGATTTTCGAGTTTTTATTTATCTATTTTTTTATTTGTTTATTATAACTCGTGATGAGTTAAAGCAATTACGAGTCTACGTTTGTCAAGTTTCACGTGAGAACGTTCTTTCCACAAGTTAATTCGCATAATATTCTTTTTACTAAAAATCACTAAGATTCGGTTGAACAAAATTTTAACCCTTTCACTTATATGGCGAAAACTCCTGCGAAAGTATGTTGAAACGAAATTTCATACGCATATTTTCACTGATTTTTAAATGAAAAATTATGCAAATCGTTCATTTCTATATCTATTTATTCAACAGAATGTAATAAAGTAACTAAACCTGCGCTCGATGGAGCGCGTTGAATTTGTATCAAGAACCCCGCAGCGCGCGACTTGATGACTTCGGCGCAGTACTGCGCAACAAGTAATTGGTCCGATTAATGAGATATTTTTATGTAAATGTTCGTAATTGTAAGCGCTACAAGTTTTGTGGGAACAATTTTTGGATTGCGATTGAAAAAAAGGAGTTATTCCGAAAATATCAATTTTTCATCCCCCTTGTTCTTAATTAAACACCTGTAGGTCATTAAATATTGCAAATACGAAAAAAATTTGACATATGCTAATTTGTGGAGAATTTTTCTGAATAAAGTAAGTAATGACACTTTTTTCGGTAAAATGCGAATTAACGTCGTAAAGTGCAAAAAATACATTCATCCCTTAAAAACAACTTATTCACAAGGGGTAGGAGGTCGCATTTTTGGATTTAGACTCTCCATTGACCACCCAACCCCTACACAAAATATTTTCTTTTCCGCATGAATTGCACAATTAAATCCTACTTTGACTGGACTAAATAATATGTAATACTATTATACAATCAAATATACGTGCGGGGGGTGGGGGTGGGAGGGGGAGTAAATCCTTTTCCGCGTCACTTCTCTTCACCTACTCCAAAGATAAAATGAATCGCAAAAAATTCTTTACGTTTATTGTTTCAACTTATATTTATATTTATATTCATATTTCAACTTACTTTGAAACACACAGAAAGAATTTATTCGCTTAAAAAAAGCGAGTTCATAAATATGTCAAAAATAGCAAAATCCATATAAATTGATTGAAGGCAAACAAAATAAACAATAGAATAGAGCAAAGATAGAGTGCAGATTGTAAACCAAAAATAGATAATAATATCTAAGCTCGATTTATCTATTTATTGTAATGAGTTGTTAGGTATGTATTAGGTAATATCTAGGTATACTTTAATGACTTTAGGTACTGAAATTCACTACTTACACCTTTTTTTTCGTGCAATTTCTTAGCCGACTATTAAATTATTGTTATTAAATTTTGATTTAATTGCCAACACTTGCACCACAAAACTATTTTCTTCACAAATGGATAAACCAGAAAAGTTATAGAAAAACTATAGTAAAGCTATAGAAGAGTTATATAAAAGTTTGTTTCCTTTATATCAACAGCTCGTCATCTATAACAAGTTGACATCTCGATTCTCAATCTCATATGCAACTGGGCGTGATTTATCCAGAATTGTCGTTTTGTTAGACTTTTCATTCTCTGGTCAGCATTTTCCTTTTCTCTCATTGTACGCTACCTTGATTAGTAGTTTTCAGGTTATTTATAATTAATTATAATTTGATTCCGATTTCCAGTGTAAAAATGCGCATAGAGATGCTCATAGTGGTAAACACATTGTATGTAGATCAAGATACCTACAGCAAATTAATTTGTCTATTACGTTTGCATGAATATAGCTACTGGTTTATGTTTCTATAGAAACATTAAAGGTTTCAATAATAATTATTGTGATTATTGTCTTTTTTTAGTTCAGTAAAAACTAAACTAAATTCAACTAGTAGGGTACTTAGTCATATTATATGCTTCAATAAAAACTACATGACGAGTAATTGTATCTACCTACCTACAGAAGCTTCAACAGAGGCAAAAAATTATCTTCGACTTCATCTATTTGTGGCGTATTTCATCTATAGATTACGATGGACAAGTTAAAATTATTGAGAATAAAAAAAAGCTAAGAAAAATGGGAGTAAGTAATTAGAGCGCATTAACGAGTCATGATTTTATGAATGCAATGAGTGAGTTTATTTTAGCTACGCACCTTTTACTAAACATGAACACGCGCCTTCCTTGGCCACAATTTACCGATGATATAAATACCGTATGTATAATTAATTTGAACGCGAAAGAATTTCTGTCCACTATCAAAAATGAGCAGGCCAAATAAAAATTCTACAGCTGTTACCGCAAACATTGCATCTAATTATGCGGTTATAGATCAGCAGTTAAAACAATCATACACGATCAAAAAGGGGAATTATGCTGCATCATGATAATGAACCGTCCCATGGCAACTACAACACCTCAGTTTTTGGCAGGCAAACGTAATAGATCACCCTCCATACTCGACTGATTTAGCAAAAATATTTGGCATTTTTTATCCCAAAAGACAGTAGGGGGCGCGAAGAAAAATTACTGTGGACCCAAAATGCATGGGTCATAAGAAAAAGGAGATAGAGGTAGCAAATTTTGAAAAGATAATTTCACTCACATTTTATTCCACACCAATGTGAAACTCTCTCTCTCCTTTAAAAGGAAAGGTAAAGGAAAGTTTTGGAATGCCAGTTAACTTTTTAATTTGGAATAACTTTTGATTTAATTTACGAAGATAATGACCCAAGTTTCAAAAAGCAACAAAAATCCGCCCTTGACTCGTACCCGGGCCTGTCTCCCTCCTCTCGATGCTTTCTTCCAGGTCCACCTCCTAAGTCCCGTCACTTCCCCGGACTAATAAGGAAGCTTCAAAATCACGCCACTGCCACATCGTCCTCATCGGCGACTTTTGGTGCAAGAAAATCAAAGGTCCGTGAGCTTACTCGCGATACTTTTAGGAAAAAGGTCGCAAGGAATTTTAGTTCGAGAAAACAATTCTCTTTTAGATGCAAGGTACGCGTAAATAAACGTTAACGCCATAAAAGACATTTGCTAGTTGAAAGATTTTCATCTATACCGCAACTTATGATTATTTTGAAGACACCTGAAAGAAGATTGGTTATAAACTTGACAGTAAATTTTCTTAAAATCGTTTCATTGTTCGTTTAAACACACGCACTCTTTGTTAAGGTGTTGATTTGACATAAAATGACTTCGATAAAAAATTGTTTGGAATATTTACATGTAGGATATGTTAAAAACTTCTTTAAATTACTGCTTCAAAAATGTTATTTTTCAGAATGCCTTATCATTCCCAAATCATGTAATGGAAAAATCAGATTATCCTCATTATCCAATAAACTTAAATCGTCTAGTAAAACATGGTTGTGCTCCTGTCAGCAGTTGACAAACATCTCGCAACACTGACTTATTTGCATTTAAAAACCGCATATAGACTCATTATTATACATACAGCCAGTATTATAAAGGCTCATTAAGCTAACGGGCAGATTTCTGTAACCATTTTTAAAGCTAATATCGACGTCAAAAATTTTTATTAACATTTTTGGAATTCTTTTCATGGGGAGAATCACTAAATTGCTATATTTTTCACGTAAATTGATAACTTTTCTAGAGCCTCAGGAATCAGCACGTTAACTTAATAAGTCTTTATAATACTCACTGATAGTCTAATTAGACACACTATGTTTCAAATCACAAATACCTAAGTTGGTAATGACCTAGCCTTACGGTCAGGTTCTGGTCAGGTCAGAACACATTCCTTTGAAAAAAAAAACAATATAAAATGCGTCGTATAGTTTTCTTTATTATCTAACTTTAGCTTCAAATGAGCCGTGTCACAAGACGCTTATTCTTCAATTCAGATAGTTTCATCTATGAGGCAAATAGTTTCAATGTTAGGAACTACATAATATCAACATAAGTTACAAAAGTCATGGCTAACTATACCAGTCTTTTTTTATTTTGTGCTCACTCTTCATAATCCAGGCGTAATAAAAAATACATAATATCATACATATTAACAACGATTTAATAATTGAATTAATTCATCAAATAATTAATGAAAAGTTAAAATTATTAACAACGATTGAAGAGCAATGTTATTTAACATAAAAAAATAGTTGATAATATCCTGGATTAATTCTTGCATAACACGAAACATGAAAAAGTCATTCTGGCTGAAATTTTTATTTTACCTTGGAAACGAAATTGAATATGTAAATTAATTTTATTTACTCATAAAATATTGTAAAAAATTCGGGGACATTTCGAGGACAGTCGTCTGGGAATAGAGTGTGTTTTGTTTGTTAAATATATTTCTGTTTGATGTGCTATGGATTATATAAACACCTTTGTCTTTGTAGAACAATTTTAACTTTTGCCACAACCGTATTTCATTTTTTCTTTTCAATTTGAAGCATTGAAATTAAATAAATTCGAAAAATACCTAACTGTGTTCAATATATTTTGATTTATTTTCATAAGACATTAATACACATAGGTACCTAAGTATTGTAACGGATTTAAGTTAAAAGATTAATCTATGAAGTAATCCCAGACTCAATCAATTAATAATTATTTAATAAATAAACACTTATAGTTATTTTTTAACAAAACACACAAATTATTTATCTACAGGGTGTCCCAGCTTATTCGAAGCGGTCTCTGTAGGCCAAACGATTGATTTTTTCAAAAAAAAAATTGCAAATTCAAGTACAGGATCACAATGGCCATAATTTAAAATTATTTTGGAGTATACAGAGTGTCCCATATGACAGTGGCATATCAAAGTTATGTTTTTTTAAATGGAATGCTCCTATGTTATTGCATTTTTAGATTGTCTGAGAAGAGAAAATAAGATTGGCTTTTACAGTTGGTGTTTAAATTCAGAAGTTTTTGAGTTATAAACAAGTGAAAATCGTAATTTTTCAAGTTCAAGGCCCTGTACAATGAAATATAAGGTCTTCTGGTAGGGTCCATTCACTTCTATAGGTTCGTGAGAAGCAAATCTCTCAGTATGATTGTTAGTTCACCCTCTTGATCTGGATCTTCGTTATGGCTGAGTACTTCTTCTCTCTGTGTACCGCCCTCTTCCTCAGCTTAATTTTCCTTCTCTGTGTTTCCCGCCTGGCTTATTATTATTGTTATTATTATTTTTATTGTTATTATTATAGGCGATAAAAGATAATTTCAATTTGATAGAATGTATTTCGCAAATAAAATTAATAAGCCAGGACATTGCGACAACCGGAGAACATGCTCTTCGCAATTCAAAAATAAATATTTTTGTAGCTTTACTAAATCAAAAAATTATTTTCGTTCACTTCTTGTGAGATAGAGAATAAACTTGAACTTTTAAGATGCTTTTTTCGTATCGAATACGCTTTCATAGAAAAAAATAGAGCGACAAAGAAAATTTGCCCCGCACCTATCATTTTTCGACGCACACTTATCATTTTTTGCATTATTTCGAATTTTTTTCGAATTTTTTTTCGACTGAGCGAAAAAATAACAGTGCGATAGAGCCATTCATTGCCCACAAAAAAGGTAGATATAGTTTTTTACCTGAAACGTTGGAAAAAGTGTCAAAATCGGGAAAAACTTCAGCAGGTCATTCCGACTGTTTTCTGCGTCGGACATTTTGTATCTCCCTGTAATTTTTCTGCATTGTGAATTGTTTTCCATTTTTTTTCTTCAACATATAATTTGGAGTCTTATTAGTGTCGCGTAATGTGGCACTTTAAACAAAAAATAAAAAATTTCCTCGTTGGTCGAAAATTAGCTTACACTTATTTAAAATTATTATTAAATCGATGAAATGATTCGCAATTTCTTTTTTATTTATTTTTTCCACATTCAATTATGAAAATTATATGATTCTGAAAATTATAGAAGAGCAATCGCGACAATAATTAAGTCACCTACATGCGGGTGAAAAAAGTTTTCAAATTGGTTTTTTAATAAGAAGACATGACAAGTTTAAAAAATAATTTTTATTACAAGCCTGATGCTGGTGATATCGGTACCTGCGGAGCAATCTGACGTAACACAAATATCCGCTCAGCGCTATAAAATTCAAATCGGAGCGTGGCAGAGTGTGTTAGGCCTGGCATTCTGATGGTACGGTGTTCAAATCCACGAAAGAATCATTTCTTTATTTTTAGGTAGATGGAGTTTTATGAAAAAAAATCGGATTATTTTTTGTTAAGTATACAGGGTGATCAGTAACTCGCGCACTCCGAATACCGGGCGATATAGAGCCCATTAAAATTGAGGATATTCTGCAAAAAAATTGAATCCAACGGTTGGTTTTCAAGTTACAGAGCTTCCCTCATCCGAGTTTAAAGGTAATTTTTTCAATAACCGTGATAAAGATTTATGAAAAATTCAGGTTACTGTAATGTCTGGAACGGATACCATGTAATTCATCAATTTTTTTCCACACAACCTCTTTACAGAGGAATTGAGAGTGTTGGAAATTGATACCATACCTAAATCTGAACGAAATTTTAAGTTTGACAACCGCCTAAACTCAACTTAGAATATAAAAATATTCAAATGCCTTCGTTGCTATGGAAATAAAAATAATAACAATACCATCTAGCCCGAACTCATTCACATGTTCAGTGCAGTGTTGCCACTTTTTTTACAAAAATGGTCATATCTTTGGAAGAAAAGAACTTACAACACTGCAGTAAGAAAATTTACCACTCTTAAAAAGTGAAGTTTATCTGAGAGCGCGAGTTACTGATGACCTGTATAGGTATGTGTTTTATGATTGGAATTTGGGGGACGCCATAGTATCTATGCGAAACTAATTTTTACGCGCGGTCCTGAAGTTGGTCCTTCAGGAGCGATTTAGAAAAAAATAACACAATCTACTGATCACAGGGTCATGTAGCGCCATAGAAAAATGTTAACACGAAAAAAAAACATGAAAAATGAACATGACAAATTTTCACTTTGACGGGGAATCTACTGAAACTCCGGACCTAAGGCCCGGAGTATGGAGCGCCGAAGGCCCGACGCCGCCGGCAGGCCAAGGTTTCGGAAGAGACCCTGTTTTTTACATGATGTTCGTTTCTCTAAAATTTTACACACGCTCTTGTAGCTTCATCTTTCAAGATTAGTGAATGACATTTTTTACTCTTGTGAAACTTTGAAATGACGTTTGATTTTCGTTAATAAAATTTCGTAAAGTCGCGTTACTTCTACCAATCGCGTCCCTTCAAATTTCCAAAAAACCGTCCATGAGACACGGTTGCTGGTCGCAGTTTTCAATCTAGGGGTTGAAGTTTTTGTGGGAGTAAGATATCCACAAGGAGTGGTTTGGCACAGTAACTGTATTTAGGTGAAATCGGTCGAGCCGTTCCAAAATGGCGACTTTTGAATTTTAGAAAAAATTGCTATTTTTGGAACCTCTCTTGCTGTGTAAGCAAAATAGAAAAAAAACTTTTACCCTAATTAACAAGATTGGAAGAAAATTAATTGAAATTTGAGGTAATGCAATAAAATTTGTATTATTTTTATTAAAAAGCCAGTGGTGTGGGTAGGAAAAAGGCAAAAATTACCAAATTTCCGTAACCGTTTATGAGCATAGTTTTCAAAGGAATTGAATTGAAATTTTCACAGTTTAAGCAACTACGCTAATATCATGATAATAACAATGAAAAATTTCAAAAAGCCAAATTGCAAAGCGGTGAAAATATTCATTATTGAATCGCATAAAAATACACTATTTATGCAATTGATGCGCAAGAACGTTTTTTTTTTTCATTTTTCATTGCTCTCAAAAAAAATCTTGAAATTTATCATTGTTCAAAAAATGTTCATACTTTTACAAACATATTATAGGTAAGTGACGATGACTATAAGCAGATACAATTAACCGTGTCGGAAGTTTTTCAACCTTTGAGTGCGCCTTCAAAGTTTTCGGGTGCTTTCACAATAAGGCATCGTACATTCAACAGTTGTCAGGACTTAGCAAGCAAAAGAAAGTTCCGCGTGATATACAAACCCACTTTTAGAAGAGGGATGAAATAAATTTTCATTAGTTTTTATTGCAGTTTTTGAAAGTAGGCTAAGAAGGAGTCAGAAGGACACACCCGACGGCATGTACACGATTTATAACAGCTTTGAACTCACCAGCTCATCGCTATTTTGGTCGTTTGAAGTGAAGACAGAATCGATAGAAAACTTGCGCATCGTCCATATAATATGTCCAGTGCTCTCCTTTTTCTTGTTCTACGTGTTGCGTCGTATATTTACCTACCCACTCTAAGGAAAGTACCTACTCCGGTATTCAAACATTTACTTCGTTATAATCTTACTTACATGCATTGTGCATAGGTAATAAAAACACAAAAAATTGGTTTTTTGAACATAGCCAACATATAGTTTTAGTAACTACACAAACATGTCGCATAATATTTAACTTGTGGATAAATACAAAGTCCAATATATGTAGCTTTATTTAAAGCGCATCGCAATTTTTCGCATAATATCTATATAAAATTAATTAATACATACTCACATCGCTTTTTCCATTTAATTATTTCATTCAAAGAACTCGCCGGGTTCGTTTGTAATGTGACATAAAGTATTAAAAATCGATAAAAATGTAGGTGAAAGAGTTGTTTTGTATAAATTCTCGATGCTTTTTTATCGTTATTGCACGCTGAGTTTTTCTTTCGAAGTGTAACATTTTAGCAAATTTTTAAGGTCGCATAGGTATTCACTAATAAAAATAGGTCACTAGATACACCACTTTAAGTCAAGAAGTCTGTTAAAGATTCTTGGGTCCTCTCTGGACGAAGTATAGTTGGGGTATGATGAATATGTCACATGTTGTGTATTGTACACATGAAGTTCTAGGAGACGAATCGACTAGTACTCAATAGAGCCATTTCAGCGCACATAGACATAGCTAGCCATAGAGCCCAAGACAAATAACTATAATTATTTATTAGGTACCTACTACCTTCTGTTAAGCACTCACACTGATTGCCCTACCAATTTCATCAACCTACTCACCTACCTAAGTACAAAGAACACAGGATTTAATTATTGAATTCTAATGGCTATAAAAATTAGTTGTTCTCTTCTAATGGTCGTAAAACCTATTATTGGGTAGATATTATTTATTTTCTTCTTGTTCATACATTCATAAATACCTAACATTTATTTACTCTGAAGCCTTGAAATATATAGGTCGAGCTTAATTCATATAATATAAATGTTTTATTAATTGACAATTTGTAACGAACCGGTACATTCCTAACTACCCAAACATATTATTGATGTAGTGTGCACTATAACATTAAATGTAATAACATACTTGTCGTTGCATAAATGGCTATAGAGATAGAGAGATGAGAGCAATATTATACTCGATGTGGGCGCCATTGAGCAATAACTATGATTTTTTTTTAGTTATTATACCTTCTTTAAAAATTATTCACGTAAATAAAAATGATCAAAATGATAAAAAAAATGAAAACGCCATGACAGAAAGTTGTAGCATTTGGACGACAGAATATCAAGACGATAGTGATAAAAATTGAATGTTCTGCCAATTTTGTCGTCTTTGGAAAATATAGCAGAATTTAAAAAAATATAAATAAAGTTCAAACAAGTAGGCAAATTTGCGGAAAAGAAAAACCGCACCACTGTCTTCGTGCTATTCCACAAATCAAAAAAAAAAAAAAAATACACTAAAACCAAGAGTCAGTACCTACTGGTGACTGGTAGTCATCACTCTTTGACGTTCAATCAAAAGAGGTTTTAAACAGAAGTTTATGGACAACAAGGGGGACACATGATGGTCTTCTAACGGTTTTTTTGTATGCTGTTGCACGACAAAATTATGGAGTCATTCAATTGCCAATAATAATAATTTGTTCTTATGAGAACAGGGACGTTTAATATTATAGGAATCGACTAGAATCTATAAAGCGAGAAGTTGTAGCATGATGTTGACATACAGGGTGGGAAATTTTTGTATTACCCATCATTGGGATCTCGTAAGCGGTAAGAGATACAGGGTCTGTTAAATTAGAGAAAAGTTGCACTATTTTATGTTGAATAAGATTCTGCAGAAAAATAGGATATTTTCAGTCGTTGCATGCCGAAATATCCTGAAAAAACTGAAATCTCGAGATTTTTTATTTTACCCATATCTTTTTTAGTATTGAAAATTATGTATTACGTTATTTTTGTAGGCTTGCATAAGTCGTCAAGAGCTATCCATCTGACGTTTCAAAAATTTCCAAAGCCGACTAGATCCCAGAATTTTCCTAGCCAATTTGGTTTTTCTTATGGCCGCCATATTGTTTTTTTATGTCGTTCGGTATAAAAAAAATCGAGGAAACCAAAAATTATTAATATTAAAAAAAAAATTCAAAAATTTTATTCTGATATTTTTAGAAAGAAAACGATAACTTTTTATGCCGAATGTCATAAAAATAAAAAGACAATAATGCAAGTAATATGACTTCATATTTACTTAATTAGGTGGAAAAAAAATTTTTTTTTTTGAAAAAAGAAGAATAAATTTTTTTATTTTTTTTATACAGGGTGTCCCAGCTTATTCGAAGCGGTCTCTGTAGGCCAAACGATGATATTTTTTACAAAAAAAAATTTCAAATTCAAGTACAGAATCACAATGGCCATAATTTAAAATTATTTTGGAGTATAAAGAGTGTCCCATATGACAGTGGCATATCAAAGTTATGTTTTTTTTAATGGAATGCTCTTATGTTATTGCATTTTTAGATTGTCTGAGAAGAGAAAATAAGATCGGCTGTTACAGTTGGTGTTTAAATTCAGAAGTTTTTGAGTTATAAACAAGTGAAAATCGTCATTTTTCAAGTTCAAGGCCCTGTACAACGAAAACGACTGAAGATAGAGAAAAACGGTTTACATGTCCCTATTTTAACTTTTTATATACTATCCTATGGTATTGAAACGTTTGTACTTTCTTTGATTTTTTTATTTGGCGACGCGTGGAGAAATCTCAGATTTTTTCAAATTTTTTATCACTCTGTATAAACATTTTATCTACATCATAGGATAGTACATGAAAAAGTAAAATAGGGACATGTAAGCCGTTTTTATCTATCTTAAGCCGTTTTCGTTGTACAGGGCCTTGAACTTCAAAAATGACGATTTTCACTTGTTTATAACTCAAAAACTTCTGAATTTAAACACCAACTGTAACAGCCAATCTTATTTTCTCTTCTCAGACAATCTAAAAATGCAATAACATAGGAGCATTCCATTTAAAAAAACATAACTTTGATATGCCACTGTCATATGGGACACTCTGTACACTCCAAAATAATTTTAAATTATGGCCATTGTGATTCTGTACTTGAATTTGCAAATTTTTTTTGGAAAAAATCCATCGTTTGGCCTACAGAGACCGCTTCGAATAAGCTGGGACACCCTGTATATGTATGTATTATTAATTTTTGGTTTCCTGTTTTTTTAATACCAAAGGACATAAAAAACAATATGGCGGCCATAAAAAAAAGTTGGCTATGAAAACTCTGGGATCTAGTTGGCTTTGGAAATTTTTGAAATGTCAGATGGATAGCTCTTGATGACTTATGCAAGCAAAAAAAAAATGAATAATTTTTCATAATAAAAAAGATATGGATAAAATAGAATATCTCGAGATTTCAGTTTTTCAGGATATTTCAGCAACGACTTAAAAATACCCTAAATTTTTTTCAGAATCTTATTCAGCATAAAATAGTGCAACTTTTCTCTAATATAACAGACCCTGTATCTCTTACCGCTTACGAGATCCCAATGATGGGTAGCACAAAAATTTCCCACCCTGTATATACATCCTGTATGTACTTATACAGAATGTATACTTAGACAGGGTGTTTTTTCAACTAGAAAAACCTTATAAGTTAGCATAATCGACTCGGGTTAAAATTTTCATACTAAAGTATTTAATGATAGTTTCTTTATTCTTAAAATTTCACAATTTGATATCGAAATTCCTCCTCCCCCATACTAACCTATTTTATTAAATTAATTAAATCAAATTAATTTTTTATGGAGAGCACAAACTCCATTAATAAGGATTATAAGGAGGATATGATGCGGCACGTAAGAGGCTGGCTGGGGAACGTTGAGGGTAAATTAAATTCCGTCCAGAAGATTGAGTTTGGCAGAAAATTATATTTTTCTACTCCCATGACAATAGTCATGTTATTACCAAGTAGTGGATCGCGCAAGTAAGTTCATTTTTACATTTAATGCTATGCAATGAAGTGTGAAACACTGATTCGTAATATACAAGGTGTGTCAGTTTGTGTGTTCATAACTCCGGGAAATTACAGCACGTAAACGTAAAAATATTTGTTTTTGTTTTTTAAATACTTAGTTTTTCTCTGAAATATTTTATTTTCGAGATAAACGTGGGAGAAAAAATCAATTTTATTAAATATCTTCTCAACTATATTGAAGATATTTTCCTCAATTTTGGTATAGGTTAATATTAATAAAACTATCTCTAAGTGCAGCATGGCTTGGTTTGGTCCCTACTTGGATGGTGACCAATTATAATAGTGGTAAAAAATTTCCGTGAACGGTCGCGCTCCGGGAGGTACGTTAAAAAGGGGGTCTCGGCTGCTACTCAGCAGTTGTTAGGTTACGTCAGAGGCCCTTGAGGCTATTTGAAAACTTCTGACACTTGAGCTTTACCACAGCCATAGGTACATTTTTTTAAGGCTAAAATTTTGAAGAGCAAAAAACTTCTAATTTAAACCTAAAACTTCTACGTCTACGTCACTGGAGAAAATCAATTTTTTAAAATATATTTTGAAATTTTATATTATTATCCGAAAAAAAGATACTATTAATTAAGGTCTTTTGAAGGCTTAGTTTATGAGACGTTTTGATTTTTTAAAAGCAAGATTACATCATCATATTCTAAAATTAAAAAGACATAGGTAAGTGCTCTTTCAAGTTTAATACTCTTTTATCTAGAAAATAAAACGTTTTAGAGCAAGACTATACGGAAAAAAAATCAATTACTTTTATTTGTTCTGCCGTTTGTCGGAGTTATGAACATATTAAGCTGAAACACCCTGTATATTCAAGGTTCTTTAGCTGAAAAGGGATTTCCAAGCAATTTTTTTATAATCAAATATTGGCTGCCCTGGTTATTTTGGAGCAAAATTTTATAACACTCTTTCAAAAAGCAACACTTAGGAGTCTATAGCTAAATGTTTTTTTTTGCATTAGATTTAAAAATAAGAACAGGTAGTAAACCGTATTATACAGAGGGGATTCACGATGAGTTTTTCATAAAAAATTCAGTCATTCTTTTAACACCTGCCCTGAAAACTATATTCTTCTAGCCCAGGAAAATTTACTAATTTTCATTAGTGTGATTTATTTAAAAATTTATTTAAAATTTTATTAAAAAAAATTATTAAAAAAAAGTATTTAAAAAAATCTTCTTTTTGACTTGATTGAGAAAAGTTATTTGAAAAAGTTGTGTGTCCTAATGAATTAAACTTCTTGGAGTTGTATTACTCATCGTCATCGCAATCTGACGATTAATAAGAGCACCGATTCGTATTAAGGGGAAATTAAACTGATGATGTCAATAACTATAGTCCGAAACAAATTTGAACCACTATATGTGGCATATCATTGATTTTAGAAATCAAAAATCTTTCAATTGTGGCAATAAAAAAATCCATATTTAACAAAGCGAAGTTCAGTCCGGCCCTGCAAATATATCTAATAGCCAGATAAAAAACTGACATCTCAAAAATAAAGCCGGTCAATAACTGCAATGGAAATATGGTTTCAGTTTTTCTTAAACTTCAATGATAACGTCAATAAATATGAAAAACTAAATTTTTTAATTTTGTTTTTTTAAAATAATTCGAAAATCAAAAATAATAATTAGTGAAATCTCTTTCTGCCATTGAATTGCTCTTCTGGTTGCCCAACTTTTTCCCCATTTAACTTACCCTGTACGAGTATCTTCCCACGGTTTCCAAGATACCCATGGTGTTCATTCTTATCTTCACATATTTTAAAATTTTTGTTTTAAACTTTAATCTCGGAACGTCGTGATCGAAGTTTCATGTATGAGAATAATAATTATTATTAAAGGAGGATACCACCTTCTTTAAAAAAAAAAAGAATTATCTATGGCGCTCACAGCAAGTATAATATTGAACCCGTCTCTCTAATAAAAGGAATAATAGTCGCCATAAAGGTGTGTTGTGTATTGTGAAATAATTGCAGATAGTTTCAGTTAATAAGTAATTTGACAACATCAAAACTGAAAGGTTAAAGTTTTCTTTTTTGTTTTGTGGCCTATTTTGTTGAAGGAGGATTGTTAACCAAAGATAAATTATTACATCATCTAAAATACTTTATTCTGGGGCAAGTGCAAAATACAGACTGCTTATTTCTTATATTGACCTGCACTTCACAGATTTTGACCCTATATCAATCATTTGGTAGCTTTCCAGACCATTTGGAATCAACCACTTGCGACTATCAACAATTAGAATATCGTTTAATTTAATACTAAATCAAACAACTATTATACACAAAACTAATAAACAAAATACTTTGTAGAAGAACTAGAAGAACTTGAGTGTTTCGAAATGGCACGGACTTGTTTCAGTTCAACTATTATGAATTACAAATAAGTAGCGATTTTTGAGAAAAATTTAACACTAACACTAGCTTCGATTGCTCTTCCGATGAATCCGATGAGATAGTCAGATAACGATGTTCTACCCTACCTACGGGGAGGGGGCGCTAATCTTCTTCTCTCCCCTGTTTTTGAGAGCGGCAACATTACCCCTGAATCGCCACAAGTCATTCTTAGTATTTATTTCATCTTTGTCTAATAAGTCTCCCTTCCTCTTTTTCTTTTGTAATTTCTATTGTCCGCAATGTCCGCGGTCCAGTCTGATACAGAGTGAGCGAACTCGATGTCTCAGTCCTATTACAGGAGACGAAAAAGCGATAGAAAAAATCTGAAAATAGGTTCTATACAGGGTGTCCAAAGATTTCTTTATCAAGGGATATCCGCGTTATTTCAAAAAATAAACAAAAGAAATTCAGGAAATTTCAACCATACCCCTAAGGCTTTGCAGCTGCACCCTCAATGCCCCTCTACGCCTTTCCACCCCTAAGTAATCATCCCCTACTTTTTATTTTCAAATGACATCCCCATATTTTTTTGGTCGGCAGGATTGTTGACTTCTTTCTGAATACAATGTCACACGATTTTTTTAAATCGAGACATATCTAGCACGCCGAAAACAATATAATATCATAACAAAAGTGGGGTTGTCGAGGAGTTGTAATTGCTTGTTTTTTGTGTTAATGTTTCCTCCAACCTCCTTAACTAGTAATACCGGTGTTACTGGATATAGGCGTTAATAATAATAATTGCTTCTGTGATTTTAATGTCATATTAAATGTTAATTGTTATTCCTTGACAACCCTCGTTTGTTATATTATGTTGTTTTCGGCGTGCTAGATATGTCTCGATTTGAAAAAATCGTGTGACATTGTATTCAGAAAGAAGTCAACAATCCTGCCGAGCAAAAAAGATATGGGGGTGTCATTTGAAAATAAAAAGTAGGGGATGATTACTTAGGGGTGGAAAGGCGTAAAGGGACATTGAGGGTACAGCTGCAAAGCCTTAGGGGTATGGTTGAAATTTCCCGAATTTCATTTGTTTATTTTTTGAAATAACGCGGATATCCCTTGATAAAGAAATCTTGGGACACCTGTATAGAATGGGATTCAGTAAGGTTAATTTTAATCCTCATTTGCACACAAAACTGAAGGGATGACAGTTGCTACTCTGCTATTTGTATGCAAAGGCTAACTTGTGTAAATCCTGACAAAGGCAAATTATTGATACTTTTTTATTTTACAAATTTTGTTTATAATTTTTTAATTAAAAAATATCAAATTTATGTTTTAACCCCTACTTTGTAGAATCTCTGATTGATGACTGATTGATGATAAATAAAACACTAATGTTTTAAAAAATTCTACAGTATTTTCGGAAAAATCTTTTTAAACATGACGTCATTCCTTATTAAGTTTCCAAATATGCAATTATGGGATTAAAATGAACTTTACTCAATCCCATTTAATAAGAACCTATTCCCTGATTTTTTCTATCGTTTTTTCTTTACCTATATATAGCTGAGACATCGAATTTCGCTCACCGTGTACATTCTACAGATTAAAGAGTCGTCGACTGTCATTATATTATATTTATTAAATATTCTTATGATTTCCTGATAGGAATTTCCTACCATCAGAGGATATAATTTTATGCATTTCGTACTTATTGGAAAACCCGAGAGTAACAATCTATTGTTACTCTCGGTATAAGTGCTCACCAAGTAAAACTCGTGTAAGTACTCTAATACAATAAAAAATACTGGAAAAATAAAAAACTAATGTAAGATATAATGTATAGGTAATGTATAGGAAGGTCCTTAAGAAAATCAGGACCAGATTACCGTAATAAATTAGAATTAGTCTGGGCAGACTATCAAGACGGTATCTACGTATACAAGGTTCCTGAACCGTGAAAAATTGAGGGCTCATAACTACAAACATTGAGCTAATAACGATAGTTGTTATGTTTATTTACATAACCGTTAGGTACGATGAAAGTACTTATATGATAACTCTCATGAATAATGCAACAAAATTCGGTTCTGTTGTGCTTTTCTTGGATGCAATGATTTCCCGTACTAAAGCACGATCAAAGCAGGTTGTCTCTGGTGTTTTCTTACTTTTTTTTTGTGTCTATAATAAAGATCAAATCTCTCCATTTATAAAACTAAAATAGTTTTAAATAATCTTATGGTACAGTCACTTTTAAACATTACAGTTCGAAGTCCAAATCACCTACCTACCTCTTAACATAAGTGCCCGCGAATTAGATTGAAGGAGCTTATCATCACAAACTAACATACCCGTGACTAAAGCCTCTTAAACTCGGAATCAGAAAAAAGTTGCACTATTTCATACTTATTAAGAACCTGAAACACAATTTAGGATAACTTCAGTAGTTGCTGAAAAAAAAAGAATCGAGATTTCTTATTTGTTAAGCCATAATACCTTTTTTATTATAGAAAATAATTTTTTATGGGTTTACATAAGTCGTCAGGGGCTTTTCACGTAATATTTCAAAAATTTTCAAAGACGACTAGATCCTAGAGTTTTCATAGTGAGCTTTTATTTTTCTTATGGCCGCCATACTATTTTTTTATTTCGTTCGGTATAAAAAAACCTAAGAAACTATAAATCTGTTTTTATTATTCTATCATTAAAAAAAGAAAAAAAATCACCGAGGGTCATATCAGACGTCATTCTGTGAAAAAATTTTCTTTTTTGGATAAAATAATATTTTGAATTTTTTTAGAATATACAGTGTCTGCTTAAGTTGCAACCATATGGAAAACTTTTTTATTGTTGGTTTTATGAAAAAATGTATTCTTGATAAAAAGTTGTGCATGGTCCAAAACTTAAAATGCAACCATCGGATATCGATTTTTTTCAAACCGTATACGAGGTGTGTCAAAAAATAAAAATTTTATTCAAGAGTAAAGTACCTTTATTTTGACAATATCAAAAATTGTTACTTAAAAAAGTTGATCAGCACTGCAAATGACATTCAAATATGGAATTCATCAAATATTTGTTTTCTCAAAGAGATATAGGGTTTATAAGCAGCGGTTTAGCTTTTATGCCGTTTTTTATTGGTTTAAGCAACTGCATGTTATTTCATATTTGAATGTTATTTGCAATTCTGATCAACTTTTTGGAATAACAATTTTTGATATTGTCGAAAATACAGGTACTTTACTCTTGCGTTAAATTGATATTTTTTGACAAATCTCGTATACGGCTTAAAAAAAATCGATAACTGATGGTTGCATTTTAAGTTTTGGACCATGCACAACTTTTTATCAAGCATACATTTTTTCATAAAACCAACAATAATAGTATATTGTGAAACAAGTGCGGAAAAGAGAAAATTTCTCACCTTGTCTCGTGCCACAATTCACACGAGTGTGAAATTTCTTTTCCGCACGTGCTACACACAGTACTTTTCCTACGACCACAATTTAACAGATTAATTATTTAACAAATTTAACACATAAATTATTTTTTCTGACAATGCTCTGCTTTTATGACCTTTTCTCCAATTTATGAAATGTTTATAAGCAGATTCGTATTTTCCTCTCGAAACTATAGGTAGCAAATTCAAAGAACACAAACCTGCTTGTTTTCTGACTTCAGCAGGTGGTGTATTTTCTGCTTCAAATTCAAAGGAATCAGAATCCATTATAATGATAGGTAACTAAAATTTATTTTTTCAGACTACCTAGGTATTATTTTCAATTATTCTACCAATGACATTTTAATATTACTATTAGGTATATACTGTTAAATCATTGAATTCTACCGACAATATTATTATTATTTATTATTAGACTCCGTATCTAAACTAAAAATAAAGTGAATGACGTGGAGCCTGGAGACGTGGTATTAGATATGCAACTTCCACACAACGCAGGCGCAGTCGTGGATTGAAGTTAGAGGTGTGCGAGTTTTCACGTTCGTGAATTTGATTTGAACGCTACGCAATGCTGTTATTAGCGATCAACTCGTAAATTTTAATAATTACTGTCACAAGAGAATAATGAGTATATTTTATAGTCTTGTCGGGTTCTATGTTATCCCATTTGTGTTTATTTTATTACCTTGAAGCTTTAAATGAATAGTTATTCCATTAACAATAAGTAACAGTGAGTTCTCAGTTACCGCCCCATCTTTACATTAAAACAGTACGGAAACGATTTTTGGCTATGCCTTATGTCACTTTGTCGCACAGTTTTGGATACGTGAGAAATCAGCTAGTTTGCGCACAAAAAACGATGCGCAAAATAGTGTTTTGTATAGTGGTCGTAGGAAAAAAAGTTTTCCATATGGTTCCAACTTAAGCAGCCACACGTATGACTGAATTTTTCTTTCTTTTTCTATATACCGAACGACATAAAAAAACAGTATGACGGCCATAAGAAAAACGAAAGTTGACTATGAAAACTCTGGGATATAGTCGGCTTTGAAACTTTTTTAAATGACAGATGGGTAGCTCCTGACGACTTATGTAAACCCATAAAAAATCATTACTAATTTATTTTCGATAATACAACAAAGGATACCTACTTATGGCTTAAATGAGGAATCTCAATTTTTCTGTTTTTCAGTACATTTCAGCAACAACTTCCGTTACCCTAAACTTCGTTCCAGATCAATAATAAGTAACTCAGCAACTTTTCTCTAATTTAATGGTGCATGGTCAAGTTAAAAGTGACTATCGTGATAGTATTTTGTTTCTCAACAACTTAAGAAGTAAGTAGTAGAAGACAGTTCGAGGCCTTTATTGTTTTTTGTGCATTAAATAGTTAAATGGGACCTACCTAATAAATTTAGTGAAACCTTGTATGATGGTAGATTGGTAGGTACTCGGATACTGTAATAAATAAGATTTTATAATTAGAAAGTTTGTGAATTCTTGCCAGCTCACATCCCAAGTTCATAGATATTTTTATGGTGTGACTGATATCTGATATCTTAATATGTGATCAATCAATATTTGTTAAGATTTTGGAATGATAAAAGCAAGTATGTCTCATTACGGAACATCCGTCTACTAATACATCCGGTTACATACACAGGGCGACTATTACAAACAGAAGTTTTTAAGTATTTAAGCATTTGTATTTGTTGTTAAATGCTTCGAGATTTTTAGATTTTAAAGGCAAACTGAAATGTTTTAACTGGTATGGCATTCGTCTCAGATGAGAAGTATCTGCAAATCTACTTTATTACTGAAATATGTATACGGACTCATTTTCACATTTTGTAACTTTGTCATTAGGAAACGAAATAAACATAAATAAATGGCAAATTATAATAAATAACAGAAAATGAGCTACATAAATGAAAATAAACAATATTATACATAACTGACCTTGTTTCTTTTTGAAAACTATCAACCCTGAATAATTCCGTTGATTTTTTTTTTTGAAGAAAGTCCTGAGATAGGTTAATTTTTGTTTTTAGAGGGACACCTTTTGATACCAAATTTTAAAACCCCTAGTCCTAGCAGCCCTCGTCTCAAGAATTCTAAATGGAAAGGGAGTCAAGTGACCCTTCATTTAAAAGGTAATCTGAGTCTCTATGCGACTGTATAATTGTTTTAAGGTTCTTATTTTTGTTGGTACCAATTAATTAATTTGTGAGTATCTCAGAAAGGAGTCGGCGTTGGTGTTTTTTGTAGAAACATCCCGAGACAGGAAAATTTGGTATCAAAAGGTCTCCTCCGAGGAACAAAAATTGGCCTGTCCCAACATTTTCCTCAATAAAAAACAGATTCCTCCTGAGATACTCACAAATAAATTAATTGGTACTAAAAAAAAATGACACAGAAACCTAAAACAATTATACAGTCGCATCTCTATGCGACTCAGATTACCTACCTTTTAGTTGAGGGGTCACTTGACCCTCCACCCCTTTCCATGTAAAATTTTTGAGACGCAGGCTGCTAGGCATAGAGTTTTTTTTGCATCGAGAATAAATTTGGAGCCAAAAGGTGTCCACAGAGAAATAAAAATTGTCTCTGGATTTTCCTAAAAACAAAACACCAACGGAGTTATTCAGGGTTGATAGTTTTCAAAGACACCTGCTAAATACAGGTTCCTAAATACCAGGTACATATGAAAGGAGGTAATTGTTTGGCTTATTTTATGTCCAAAAGTTCATATAAACATCGGTCCGCAACCGCTTCATTACCGATCTACAGGGTGTTGAAATTAAAAAAAAATATAGATTTTTCTTTATAACTCCTGCAATTTTTGAGATATTTAGCTCAAATTGGAAATATAGTTTACACTGTAGGGCTTACATCATAAGGGAGGACTCCCCCATTTCTCCCACTGAACTTTTTTGCGATGCGCCGCTGGTAGATTCTAAAATACAATGTGAATTTTCTGTTTTATTTATAGAAACTTTTTGGTCTCCTATAATTTTTTGCATCTGCAACTTTATCAAGAAAGGAAAGAAACAATTTCTTCTAATTCGTTGCAGGACACTCAATTTTTTAAATGGTAAAACAGGATCTGGCTTTTTTTTGGATAATTTATCATTTCTATTAATTTTGACAGTTTTTTCGGCACAGCCTGGTAATAATTAAAGCTTAGATAGCCCTATGGGAATGACTGTGTGATTAAAGTTTGAATAACCCCACGGAGCTTATAAAGAAAAAAAAAAAGAAAAAAACTTCAAATTTCAACACCCTGTAGATCGGTAACGCAGCAGTTGAGGACCTATGTTTATATGAACTTTTATAAATAAAATAAGCTAAAGAATTACCTCCTATCATAAGTACCTGATCTTTATGAACACCCTATATTATGGTTTCTACTGAAATAAAGTTTTCATATTATCTGACTTTGCATGTCTGAGTCTCAACTGAGCCAAGTTGATGTATGTAGTCTTTCAAGGCTGGCTTCAACCTTCAACTGAAAACAAAAGTGATTCCGTTTTTTTTGCCATCGTCCTTGGAAATTTGCTCTGTACCTACTAAGCCAAAACAGCCCAGAATCGCTAATGATTTGAGTTGAAGCCAGGCCTGAAAGCCTCCACACATTAATTAGTCGCCTCTACGGGGAGAAAACAAACGACTATGGAAATATTGCGTAAGATTTCTATTTTTTTTTTTTTCCTGTTGCGCTGCGGAACACTATTCCTTCTTTTCTACACCAACAGCATAATTTTCGGACAGCTACATCCCACCCATTTATGGTCGCATGGAGAAGGTCCTCTGAGAAAACGTGTTCACAGCACCCGCCGAGATCTTGCTCTTAATGATGAAAATATTCTACATTTACATTTTTGGTTTGTCATACAATGCGAGAATCTGACTGGGATCTCGTAAGACAAGTCCAATCGTGACAAAACTAAAATTCCTCATAGGTAAACAAAAGAACACATATTATGACCGCTTATTGGAAGCCGAGGGACCTTCACCATCCCTCGATATATCTCGCACTAGTGATCACCAGCTGACTGGTGAGGAAACCGCCTTGTTGGCTAAAGGAGAATTTAAAAACAAGCCCCCCAAAAAGCAATATCACCATACTGAAATAATTGCACCAGGAGTCTGCAAGAACGTTAATAAGGAATCGTTAATTACACTTCATGATCACCAATGATCCCAACCCACCATGAACACAGATGCGGTCGTTTAGGTTAAAGCTTTTTTAAATTTTGTAAAAATTTGTCGTGGGGGTAGAGTGAACAAAAATGGCGCATATTTTAAGCTAATGCCGATAATACTGCCTTTCATTTCTTAAAAGGATATTATATGGGGAGGTTTTATGATGTTTTCCAAAAGAGAGTAATTATTATTCTAATAAGCCTATACAGGTATCCCGTATCGTTATGTTCAAATTTTTTGATCATACAGGGTGATTCATGAGTGACCTTACATAGACCAATGGTGATAAGCGGATTTCAAGGCGGGTCGAAAACCACAAAAGAAATTTTTTTTGTGTGATTGGTTAAGAAGTTACAGGGTGTTTTATGTCTCAGGTACAAAACTTTGATAGGCGATATTTCTGAAACGGCTGGAGATATTTTGTAGAAATTTACTAGGAATGGTGCATTCCGGAAACTCATCAAAACCGCATTCTAAGTTAATTAAAAATCCAGGACCGGACTTGAAAATTTTTGCCCCCATGGTCTTTGTTGAAAAAGTTTATTTTCTGACCGTGCTACTGAAAAACTGTCATCGAATTTGAAAAGATAAGAAAAAAGTCTATAGAAATCATTCCTCAATTTGAACGGCACACCCAAACCGTCTCGAAAAAAAAAAGTCAAAGTAAAACTTCTCAGAAAATTATCGTTTTCGAGCAGACATATTTTACTTAATGTTCGTCTGAATTCCTTCAAATTTATTTTTTGACTTGTTTCTGTGGGAAAAATGTCAGTGTAAATTAAATTTTATCAATATTAATGTTATAAACGGTTCTCAAAATGTCCTTTACCAACTTCAATACATTTCTTGCAGCGTTTCCATAAATTTTGGTTTGCTTTTTGAATTATTTGCCTGTTGTTTCTAATTTCATCAGCACTATTCGCGTCCTGAGCTCCTCTCTGGTACTTACGTCCGTTTTTTGACTTCCTGTTTCATATGGCCCCATAAGTAATAGTCTAAAACAGTGAGGTTGGGGGACCTAGGTGGTCAGGAATGAGGGCCGCCGCGCCCGAACCAACGATTGGGGTACTCATTGTGGAGATGCTCTCTGACTTGTCGAGAAAAATGCGGTGGTGCCCCATCTTGCTGGAAGGAAAGAGCACGCCTGTTCACGTTCGCCTCTGCAAGCAAGCCGGGCAAAATGACTTGTAGGAAAAGTAAATAAATTTCCCCCGTGAGCCGCCCAGCAAAAAATGGGGTCCTATTAGGGTATCATTTGCAATGCCACACTGCACATTTATAGAAAATCTGTTGCCAGTTCTTCTGAACAACAGAGCGCGGATTTTCATATGCCCATAGGCGGGAGTTTTTTTTATTCGTTACACCGTCCCGCGTGAACTGATGAGCTTCGATCAGTACACAAAATTCTACGCAGTCCATTCAATGGAACTTCATTGAATGGTTGAAGCCTCTGTACGCTTTGTACGTGACAGGGATGGCATCCACTCTTCTTTTTTTTCAAAGTTCGCCATACTCTTGATTGAGAAATGCTCAGTGCTTGCCCAATTCTTCGCGTACTTGTACTTGAATTTACTGCCACCATCTTCACGATGTTTTGATGGCTCAAATTTTCCAATTGAGGTTCAGCATTCCTTTGAACTCAGGGAAATATGCCGTGGTTTCGAGAAAATTGGAAAACAGACGCGAAACGTTACATGGGCCGGTGTTCTTCGATTGTGATCTTCTATGGTATTCTCTAGCAGCTGCTCTTGAATTTCCATTGCAGAAACCATACACAAACATAATATCTGCGTATTCGTTATTAGTGAAATGATTTGTGATTATTAGTGAAATCTTAAAAATTTTACAGTTGACACCTGATTTCCCAGTAATAAAGCTTGGCCTTCTATCCAACATTTTTCCCACAGAAACAAGTCAAAAAATAAATTTGAAGGAATTCAGACGAACATTAAGTAAAATTAAGTAAAATATGTCTGCTCGAAAACGATAATTTACTGAGAAGTTTTACTTTGACATTTTTTTTTCGAGACGGTTTGGGTGTGCCGTTCAAATTGAGGAATGATTTCTATAGAGTTTTTTCTTATCTTTTCAAATTCGATAACAGTTTTCCAGTAGCATGGTCAGAAAATAAACTTTTTCAACAAAGACCATGGGGGCAAAAATTTTCAAGTCCGGTCCTGGATTTTTAATTAACACAGAATGCGGTTTTGATGAGTTTCCGGAATGCACCATGCCTAGTAAATTTCTACAAAATATCTCCAGCCGTTTCAGAAATATCGCCTATCAAAGTTTTGTACCTGAGACATAAAACACCCTGTAACTTCTTAACCAATCACACAAAAAAAATTTCTTTTGTGGTTTTCGACCCGCCTTGAAGTCCGCTTATCACCATTGGTCTATGTAAGGTCACTCATGAATCACCCTGTATAATAGACTTAATTCTGAGCCCAAAAAACCCAAAAGTAGCAGGTCTATCTTCATTTCTTACTAATTTATCCCCGCTAATTTACTTTTTTCCCCCAATAAAAAGCAGTTCATATAAAGAGGCATTTTTACACAAAAGGGATAAAATGTTTTACTTTTAGCCAGGCGCAGAAAAAAAAAATTTGCGCCTCTAATAACAAAGACACAAAAATTGTAGGAGAAGAACAAATACTCCAAACATGCAGAAATTATTTACAATAAATATCTATTCAAAATAACTTTATAACAGAACGTTGCTGAAATGAAATTGGAAAATTATGCTAGTATCTAATTTATTAATCATTTCGTATTTCATAATCGAGGTCATCAAGGAAAATATTTTTCATCAACTATATAGGTACTTGAACGATTATAAAAAAAATAGGACAAATAAATTGGTAAACAAAACCTATAATAGGCGTGAGGTGGTGGAGTGGAGTGGTAATATTAATAAGATTTGACTGGGAAACTGATCATTTAGCCACAAATAATTAATTTATAGGTACCTACATAATAAGTTTCTCAACTTTACAATAAAATAACAATTACTCAATAATAAAACCTACCGTAAATATATTAAAACCTTCGTTTTGCGGATAAGTTACCCAATCAAAGATTTTTATTTGAGGTGGGTCTTTTTTAATAATTTAACGTCAGTATACATCATATTTTAATTATAATATACACAAGAATTTTATATTTTCCTATAATGGATTGTTGTTACAATGGATGTAGGTATGTGCAAGAGAAATCGCTTCTAGAAAATTCATCATCCTGGGAATGATTTAAATTGCGGTTTACCGGTTTTTCCACAAACAACATACCTTTTTATCATTAAAATGAAAAGTTTTTTTTATTAATAAAATTAAATATAAAATGGACCACATTATAACAGCATAGATACACATTAATTACGACACTTTTATATTTTTTAGAAATACCTGCTACCATTCTTAAATGAATGTGATAGTTTCGGTGATGATTTGGAACCTCTAGAGTCTGCTTATTTACACTTTTTGGTGGCGAAGAATTATTATGGACGACATACACGGTCTTACTGAGCAAGCGCAATTAAATTTCCACAATTCCCGTAAAATCAGAGCCACTCTACTATACACACACTCAGAGTTACCGTAACTATTAAATCTCGATTTGTGACTGAATGGCAACTGACCAGCTCAATTTCCTTTATAAGATTATAAGGGAATTCCAGTCCACCGGGAAGTGGTATGTAACGAAGATATTTCAGATTATATGTGTCCAGTGGGAAGTGGTATCTGACGAAGATATTTCAGATTATATTTGTAGTTGATGGCACGTGTTTATTTGCATATACCTTCAGTCAGCATCAAAATAGAAGAAAGGCCCTTGGAAAATTTTGACGCCTGGCGGTTTTTTTTATAAGAATCAGTTTGAAGTTTTCTTAATTAGTCACTCCTTGAATTTTATTTTTTAACTTTTATTAATTTTTTATTAACCTGACGGATAAATAGAAGTAACTATACGTATAGGAACATGGTAACTGTAATACATGGTTTGATTCCTCCCAAGGCCGAAGATATGGTGTGATGATATAGCCTGCGGTGGACAGACTGCAACTCGCGATCCGCAAGCGGATCTTTTTATATGATTTTTCAGCCCTACAAAATATTGCGCTGCCACAACACAAACAAATGAGTATTTTGTCGATAAATTTTCCAGAGGAGAAGGACTACTGGACCTATCTTGTTCCTGGGCCCCAGACCCTTCGGTTGGACTCTATACCGTCAATATTTTTAAGACATTATTCAGTTAGGAGCTTGCGCCATTGCATAGTAGATGCAGAGAAATCTTTTTGAAAAAATTGCTGATCTCTAAAAAATAATTGAAGAAAATACCTACTTAATTTTGTTGTCTATAATAGCAGGCCAACTAAATAATACATGGAAATTCCACAAGAAGGTTTCGGCTTAAACCAACCAGAAAATTAATTGCAAGGTCTTTTCATGTTTGCCAACCGGAAGTTTTAAACTTCCTAGTGGTTCATCTATCTTCTAATGAAAAATGTATCTCGCCTTTTAATTCATTAATCAAACATTTACTTTTCTCACGTCGTATTAACATAGAGGGGAGCTGAGCTAACTATGTTCTTTCTTCTGCAGAAGTATATTATTTATACATATACTTCGAATTAAAAATTTTTATATTCGAAATAACCTTCATTCTATAGTGGGCATATAAGTGATGGAGCGTTTATAATATAACTATACTGAAGACGATAAGTTTCAGCGCTGAAATTTAACAAGGACTATTAAATCAGCATGAGTCAGAAAATTGACCTCTATGCAATATTTTGAGTATTACCAACGTAGGTACTCGACACTAATATTAGCAATAAAGACGTTCGATATGGACTCAGCGTGGAAGGTTAAAATACTAGACGAAACAAGTTATTTTTGAATTTATCGTTGTTGTACGTACGTGCATGAGATATTGTGAACTATTGGAGGAATAATCAATAAATGAATAACGGCCAATATTATAAACGCTGGTTAAGTTAACTGGCAGATTTCTGTGCCCGATTTTGAAGCTAATATTGACCTCGAATAACTTTTATTGAAATTTTCGTAATTACTTTTATGCCAAGAGTAATTAAATTGCAATAATTGCGACCTATAGTCTATATCTTCTCCAGAAACGACCACAGAAATCTGCCAGTTAACTTAACCAGCGTTTATAATATTGGCCGTTAATAATTCAAGCGCCAGAGAAACCAAAGCAAGAAAAATTTGGCAAGCAACAATCAGTGATTCATCCAATTAAAAGTAACAGTTTTGATCAAGTGTATGGCAAAAGGATTACATCCAAAGCCTAAACAGAGGGAACACTTTAATTGAAAGCTCTGGAAATCACCACAGGAACGATGGCAACTTCGAAAGGATACTGAATGAACTTTCATAACATTTATAACATTATATGTTGAGATTGATTTACCTTATTTTCGTACCAACTAAAATTATTTAAAATATTTTTTATGTCCATTGGCGTTATTGGCCATCATCTAACATAACAATCGTGGGTAAAATCTCAATTTCGTTATTTTTAATGCAACGGACTTTACAGCTATAATTTGTCCAGCGGGTGTTGTCTTTTATGGTAACTAAGAATACATCGACGTATGGTCCAAAAACCGTTTAAAAAGTTGGCAATTCTAAAAAGATGAGCAAGAGTGAGACGGAAATACAATTCGCGTCTTGATAGTTCGTCACTCCTGATTTATGATTGACGTTCAGCTGACCGGATATAGTGACAGTGAGGCGCAAAATATACTGGTAAGGTCGTTCGCTTGTGATCTTAAACGTTTTTAATATGGAATCAGCAGAATTACCTGCTGTGATGTTTTTGTGAAATAAATTAACTTATTATTATTAATTGAGTGAATATCCCAAAAGTCTATTGCCGTGTTTGTCTAACGTTTGAAATAACTATCACAAGGATATATTTTTGAAAATAACTACAAAAATTGGCACAAAATACCTGGGAAATTATTGCACTCCCAGGGACATATGAATATATTTGTAGGATATTTATTTTTCAACACACGCCACTGACGCGAACTGTGATACCACATTTGGTTCGACATAGAAATAATTTTACGAATCAAATCACATGAAATGAAATTGTTTAGTTAGGTTCAGTGAGGAGGCATCACACACACGGACAACACTCGCTGGACAAAGTATATATAAAAACAATACAACGAAATCAAGAAACGGGTATGAAAAATTTTATAAAGATTTTTTGATATTGTTGTTCGGCAAAGAAGATTATCGAAATGACAGAAGAGTTACTGTTGGCGTAGTTATGAAAACAGGTCATTTTGAGTTCAATGCTTAAATCAACGTTAGTCATAAATGCAGTCAGTGTCCCAGTTTTTTCACGAATTTTGATCTTCTCAGTAAAAAGGTTCATGTAATTTGACTCTTTTTGTCAATTACATGTTATAGTTATTTTAAAATCATAAATAAACTTCACACTGATGAAACTTCTTTTTAAACGATCAGAAATTTTAGACTGTTTACGGTGCTAGTTAGCTTTCTAGTTCCCATACCAGTAAGTTACATTAGGTACCTACTGAAGTTTTAACAGTAAAATGTTTCAGGGAAAGGAAAATTCTTCATTATTCTATTCTCATTCCGTTCAGCGAACTTTCTGTTCGTTGACCGGTGAGGAAATTTATTCCAAAATCCAAAATCAAAATTGCGGTTACCACACATAATTCTTGATGAACTCCAAAAATATAAACATAATTCTTCTGAGCAAATGAAAACGTAATTTAAGCAGGCTTTGAAAAAAAAACTTGGAGCTTGAATATGTAAGACTGTAAACTCAGAATCTTTCATTTTAAAGTTTTTAGCAGATTCAATCTCAGATCTAATTTTTTTCACAAAGCTTGCCTGAATTAGGCTTTCACCATCATGCAAAATATTTTTTCCCATTTTCCAAGGCTAAGCCGTGGTATCTTGCTTATCTTTAGACACACAGCGTCGGTTAAATGAGAAGAAAGTAGCAAATATTAAATATTTTTAGTTAACAACCCATCAAGATAGTCGTATTTAACCGAAACATTATTGGGACACTTTTCAATATAAAATCCAAATATAATTTTAAAATAGATAATTTTAAAGATGGCGAAAAATCGATAGTTCAACTTTGTTTTATTTATTATTACTTACGTTGCGCAATTTATTATTTCTTACCTACCTATTTTCTCTGATGTGTTTTAGTTATAAGCGTATGTATTTAGATTGCCTACATTTTTTATGGGGAGTGCCACGGACACGAAAAAATTACATTCGTGTGTAGAAATAATAGAATTTGAAATTGTAAAGGGAAATTCTGAGAACTGAAAGCAAAAATGCAAAAGTCGAAAATGTAATAAAATTTTCCAGTGTCAAAAACGTTACAAAAATAAAATGAATTCAAAAATCCAATATGAGCCCAGGTTAAGAAAAAAAGTTGACTACATACCAAGTTTTCGCTATCGCAAGTTATAGAGCGATTGTTTGGATTTTTCTTTGGATTTCCTGGTTGAAAAGTGTCCTGATAATGTTTCAGTTAAAAAAGACTAGCTTGATTGGTTTTTGAAAGAAAAAATTAAATACAAAAACTGAAAATTTCAGTCTTCTTGAAATATTTTGAAAAATAATAATGACAGCTCAAATTTCTTTTCAGAAATTTCAGAATTACTCAGCATAAAAATGTGCAGCTTTCTTCTAACTCCAACGACTATGGTCCGGTTGCAAAAACTTAATTAGAAAACTGTCAGATAATTACTGATTTTAAAATTCCCTATACTGTATTATCAAAATATTGGTCTGATATTGTTGGAAATACATTCTGCTCCCTTTTAGAAGAGTTAATTACCGGTAAAAAATAAAATATTATTGAACATATTCACCATATTTTCAAAATTTACAATAATATCAGTATAATTATTTTTAATTTTTGTGAAACCGGCCCTGTATCCTGTATCTCTAAAGATACCGCATGCTTATAGCGTTGATTGAAGGAGTCAGGTCTTTCAATCAACGCTATAGCCTCTAAGAACGGACATACACCCTATATAACATCATAACGGGCGTGATCCAAATTTTTTTATACATCAACCACTGAGGGTTGTTAGATTAGATCAGGTTATAAAAGCCGGCCTCCTTGAAGAAGCAGAGTATGTTGTTGATTAAACAAGGGTCTGCGAGGATATCACTAGAGGCAACTATTGTGTTTGGAATGGAGTGGTTGAGGAGCGGGATATGATAAAATGATGTGGGGGATGGTGAGTCTGGTAAAGCAGGAGGAGGAGTTGGAATGCGTGGGTTAGTCTGGTGTGTCAGTGTCTGATTCTATTTAGTTGATCTGGTTGTGCCTGTTGGATGGGAGGGACAGACAGCCAGTGACGGAGTGTTTTAAGGAACGATTGATTTATGTTCCAGTTTTATTGCCAAAGGGTAAGGATTTTTGATCGGTTGAGTGACTTAAGGTCGTTAGAAAGATGAATCTGGGTAACGTTGAGGTCACTAGCTGAAGCAGTTAGGTTGAGTCGGCTTTCTCATTCCCTTGAATGCCGACATGGGAAGGTCTATTAAAGATAATGAGCCTATTTGGGCATTCCGCAAGTTTGGCTTTTTTTTGAGAAGAGGATTAGTCCAGTTATTATGTCAAAAAAAAAAAAATGGGTTAGAAATTCAAGTGAACCGAGAAAACTTATATTTGGATATTGTGTGGGGGGAACTTAGAAATGCTTGGCGACCAAGATTTCCTATGTGCATTCTCAGCCATCTTGAAAAAAGTGCTAACTTTTGCATTTTTTGCAATAACTCGAGTCTCCAATAGAAAAGTATCCCATCACAATTTTCATATCTCGACGGAGAACCCAGTTATTGCAAACTAAAAAATTAACACCTTTTTTAGATGGCAGAAAACTTGGTCGACAATTTGAAGTTAAGCTTTTCAACCCTCCCCCCCCCCCTCACACAATATCCAAAAATCAGATTTGTCGATTGGCTGCACTATGAAGGGGTAAATCTGTTTAATAGCAAATGGGGAACTTAAAAAGTCAGAGCAGATTATGAATGTTGATGGGGGGGGGGGGGGGGGGGACTGAGACTTTGTATTCAACTGCTTTAAGGATGACATACAACTCGGCAGAGAAAATGCTGCAAAAGGTCGACAGGCGTATGCCCAATTCGCTAGAGGGAGTGATAACTGCACAGGAAGCCCTGTCGTCAAACTTGCAACCGTCGGTGTAAATTAGATTAAAACTGGGAAAATGGGAGATTATATCTCTCTGAATTGAATATTGAAAGAGTTGCTGCTGGTTGTTGACTTTTCGAGCTAGTTAAGCCAGATTTTTGATATAGGAATTGGAGTGTTAAACAGTTATTATACGAGAAACAGGGTAACTTTCGGATAACGTGTTGTTAATTTTGACTTGGAAGGTTCTGTTGCGTAGGTAGTTTTTAATAAAGACAAATGTTCCCTGATTACCCCCATTTCTCAAGCTGTGCGAGTATGGGGTGAGTCCACGTCATATCATATCATAGGCCTTTTCGAAGTCGAAAAAGATCGCAATGGGGCTTTGTTTGTTAGGCATCTCTTCGTGGATTTCTGACTCCAATTGCACTAGGCAGTCAGTAGTAGATCGGTGTCTACAAAGCCGTTCTGAGCAGAATGCAGCAGGTTGAACTTCCCAAGGTACAAGTTTAACCGATTATCAACGATTTTTCAAGTAGTTTAGGCACGGCGGAATTCTTTTTGTTTTTCAATATCCTGTTGAAAATGTTAAGAAGCATTCTCTTGGCTTTATAAGATAAATGCTTGAGAAAGCAATAAGGAATGTGGTATGGTTCGGCGCATTTGTCTTTGGCAGAGATAAGAGCCTCCTTGAATTCCCCTAAGGTCAGCGGTAAATTTAAGTTGTGATCGTGGTTAACATGTTGATACCTATTTGTTCAGTGCCCACTTTGTTCTTCAAAAATCGATATGGAAATTTGAATTAGAGGATTTTATAAGGAACAGGTCGGCGAAAGATTCGGCTACAAAAGTTTTGGAACTTACTAGCTGAGATTGATACTCTAATAATTTTATGTTTTAATATTGAAGCTTGAGCCAACAGAGGAATTAAAGCATTTGATTCAAATTTTATGGTTGCATTTGAATTTTTGTCAAAGTTCAAAGAACGAAAATGTCAAAATGTCCTGTTTAACTCTTTAATTTGAAGATGGGGATTTGCTCGTTTTAAGATAAGGCATTCCATATATGTTGTCTTTAAAAAAAGATTGTTAATATTTGAAATAATATTTTTATAATTTTGTAAAGAAGTAATTGCTTTAAAAATAAAATTTACTTGGCAGGTCTAATTACCTTGACAACTTGACAAATTGTTTGCTCTAAAAGCTTTAAAAACATTAAGTAATTTTACAGTCGATATAAACATTAAAGTAGGTATGCAGATGCTAATAAATACAGTAGTTTCCTATCAATTAACGTTGATAAAAGACAATAATAGTGCCAGTTAAGATACCCATTCATATTTTAGGCATCTATACAGTTATGTAGGTTCAATTATTTCAAGTCCTGGTGAATAAAAATTGCCATGTGAATTATTAATAGATATTTATTATGGACGAGGTCATTAGAAAATGGTTACTTCATTTAAATAACTGTAATTATGACGACTGGGAAGTTGGCGCCGGGAAATTTGAAAATGTGACCACTGGTAAAACACATTTATTTCAGGGGAACTTGATTAATAAATTTTATTTTAATTCCTCAGAATGGAATTCAAACAATCTTTATTATTTCAAAACACATTTCTCTAATAATCTAGTTAATTAAAATAATAATTATTATTGTTCACTGCTGAAATAGAAACGTCCTTGGACATCTCAAGATTGATAGATCAGACAATAGACTATCATGATTGCATAACATATGTAGGAAATATCAAGATAACATTTGCGCATATTCCGAACTAAACTTTTTAAAAATTGGGTTGGGCCTGAGTACCTAGTTGCGTCTGGAGAATAATAGTTACCTACGTGCAATTATACATTACTAATAATTGAGTATTTATTTTATTGTTTATTATTGAGTATTTATTATAGATACCTATTTATCAGATTCAAATCAACAATGTTATGTGCGGGTTTGATTAAATGCAAACAGAAATATAAATGCGGGCTCAGCATTGAATTCAAAACAAAAAAATCTGTAACATTTTCCCGGTTGGCTTTTGATTTTAAAAATTTAGGAAATAAATTTTTAAGCAGATAGTTTATTTTGTGTTTCTTGTACGATTAATTATGTAAATATAGTATTTAATTTTTTCAAGACTACTGATTTCAAGTGCGGGGTTTTCTCAAATGAATTATTACATCTGTTCTCCATTCAAAAATTAAATAAAAATAGATCATTCAATTTAAAAATATTTATTTGAAATACATTCTGCTTTCCGAGTAGTTAATTGAATTCCTTCCATGAGACAGACTCAATTTGTACACAACTACACAAGCTGATCCTCGAAAGTGCCATTATAAAATATACAGGGTGCATGTATCATAAATATACCAATACAAATTTAGGGATAGTAGGGGGGTCAAAACACACATTTTTTCTCATAAACATTTGTCCAAAAATCTTTCAGAGACAGGGTGTTAAAATTTAAGCAGATATAGAACAGTTTTTGGTTATAGCAGGTAACTCGTGCAAATTTAAACAGATTTTGATGAAACTTGGCATGAACAATAAACAAACAAAGCTCCTTAATTTGGTCATTTCAGGTTTTGTAGATGTTTCCCAGTGGTGTAGATATTGGGGGTTAGCTCCACTTTTTCTTCCCTATCTTTTATGTCACTGACTTTATTGCGTTATTCAATAGCTCATGCATTTTAGAACAAAAAAGTATTCTTAAATTTTTTCACACGTTTTTGAGATATTTGAATTTTTCTCAAGATATTATGTTGGGCGATTTACATTGCAAAATTACTGATTTCGTCAAAAGTTATCTGACTAGAATTATTCTTATGCAAAATTTTATTCTTAATGATTAGTCAGTCACAAATACAAAAAGGTTTTTGTATTTGCAAGAAAGTCAGTGGCGTAGCAGATAGGGAGGAAAAAAGTGGAAAAAACCCTGAATACCTACGCCACTGCAAGACATCTAGGTACAAGACTTGAAATTGCAAAATTAAAGATCTTTCTTCGTTTATTGTTCATGCCGAGTTTCATAAAAAACGGTTCCAATTTATACGAGTTGTAACCAAAAACTGTTCTTTTCTTTTAAATTTTAACACCCTCTATCTCGATGACGAAGAGTTTTTGGACAATGTTTATTGAGTCTAAAATGTTTGTTTTGACACCCCCTACTACTGTCCACAAAAGTTTGTCGGTATATTTATGATACACTCTATACACGGTGCACCATAATTTATTCTTCTCTACATTGACAGAAAATACGAAATATAGATTTTTCAGTTTTTTCAGGATATTTCAGGAACGCTAACAGATATCTTGTACCTATGTCTTTACGGGTTCGAGATGGTCACAAAAAGAGCATCTTTTCACTAATTTAACCGACCATGTATCTTATGCAATCTTTAGCAATACAGAGGAAGATAGGTTTATGGTGCACCCTGTATATGGCAAACTAAGAATGTCGAGGAATAAACTGAAATAATTGTAAATACTTAATACTGAAAATAATTGTAAAAAAAATCACTTCCCCAAAACTTTTTTCTCAGTCATCTGTTTTTCTTCATGTTTTCACTCAAAATTATTTAACGAAATTTTTTTAATTTTTTTTCTTATTAAAAATTTTTGCCATACGGAAGCATTTTGATTACCAATTATAGTACCTACTGCATCAGTTTCACTTATAGAGTGAGAGAGACTCATATTTTAAATGACTCCTTTTCTAAACATAGAAATGTAATGTTACTTATCAATATTTGTTCCCAACTAAGTTAAATCAAAGCTAAATCGATGATGAAAAACAGAAGAAACACATAAATTTAACACGAAAGCTGGTCAAAATATTTTCAGGGTGCGAAAAACTTCCTCCACTCGAGCTTTGATTCTCTGTGAACAAAATCTAACAAAAAGTGTGTCGTCATGAGAAAGAAATTTGTGGAAATTATCAACTGAATATCTTTAAAAGCAACGAAGATATTAATAAAAAAACTTCTTTTAAAATTTAGCTTTGACACCTTAATTTTGGAAGACGGACGTTAATAAAATAAATGACATTATAGTAGTTTCATTATGTATTTTTTGTCAAATAATCAATGGCCAAGAGCTTGACCCAGTAATAAATTGCTGATCCCCTGTTTAGGTATAAAGTGCGGTCCAGTGGGAGATGACCATCAAATATTTCCACCCATGCACAATTACGGAAAATAGCCGCTGGTAAGTACCTATATGTTCTCTAACGAAATGAAACCTAAGAAAATTTAGCTTTTTGAACGTGGTTTGGATATAATTATTGGGGCATTCACATCATCCAAACCGCCGTGAGAAAGGTCATGCTGTCCTGCTCTCCTTGTACCTACTTTGAAGGTCCTCGGATTATTTTCAAAACAACACTTCCGAAGTTTTATCACAGCTTCAGCACTACGTCCATAACCCGCACCATAAGCAAATAAATGAAAAAAGTAAGAAGCGAGCACTGAGTTGTTATTTTTAACGCGGATTCTTGTACGGTCGCTAAATTAACTGCAGGTGCAGGTGTTTCTGTTACATACTGTATAATATTATGTGTGTATATTATATTACGGCTAGTCGCTTTACATTACAACGTAGCCATTTAACAGAGATTTGCTGTTCTGGAAATGATTACTACGCACTATCCCTTCACAGGCTCTTAATTCTTACAAAGTAGTTGTTCTACTCAAAATAATTTTTTATTACTTGCCATACAGGGTGAGTCAGTTTTTTGCAGCAGGACTTCATAAGTTTATAGTAGACCTGTTTTAAGGAATAAAAGTTCCCATAAACATATGGCCGGAAAATTTAGAAAAAAAGATTATTCAAGAATTAAAATTATAACTTGGACATTTCTCAATATTTTAATTTCATACCAAGATGTTATTTATCATAATTTAAAGCACACAAAGCGAAGAAAAAACTGCTGAAAAAATTCATCAGTGGCGTAGATATAGAGTACAGGTACTTATTAATCCAAAAAATTACAGCGTGTTTGGTACATAAAACGGTAAGTTTACAAAACTTCGTGAAAATTTTTTTTTTGTACAAGAAAAATAAAAAACAAAAACTTGATTACATATTTGAATATTTCACATAAATTTTAAGGCTATGCGAAAAAAGTGTAAATACAAAAGTTGTAGATCTTTTTATTACCTAAAACTTTGCAATTTAACTTTTTTCCATAGGACTTGTAGTTTTGCCGGAAATCGAGATAAACCAATTTTTACCGTTAAAAACTTACCCCCTCCAACTTCCCGACCTCAAGTCGTCCGTAATTTATTTTTCCTTTAATTTTTGTTATATTCTCTTCCTTTTTCAATGGGTTTCATCCTACTATAATTTTTTTTTTTTTAATTATCGACCCTGATCTAATTAATAACTCTTAGCGTGTACGAGACACTTATAGAGAGCTATGAAATAAAGGACAACCTGTAGGCATACATAGGTATGCGTGTAAACAATCTAATTTGAGTTTTCAATGGATTTACACGTTTAACGGTATCCTGAGTTCACAAAAGTAGTTTGCAAATCAAAAAATTAAAACCATCGATCCGATTTTTTTTAAATTTGACAATAGCATGTAAATTCACTGGTCGTAGCAAGAATAAAACGCTTTTCGGTAAAGAAGGGGAGGGGAGGGGGGCTAAAACAGCTCTTATCATTTCTTAACAATATAAGACGAACTTTGCTAAGTACCTAGCACAGAGTCTAAAATCGAATTTAGAGAATCGGCAGAACAACCAAAGACGGTAATGTTTTCAAAAAAACAATGCGCTCTTATATTTTGGCGATGTGAAAGCTCAAAAACTGACGAGCATGAAAAGGTTGGAACAATACAGGGTGATTCAGGTTTTACCTACTTAACTCTAGGGAACGATAGAGAATCGAAAAATAATATGAGTTTGCTTCATGAACTATATTCGTGAAATGCTTCGTTAAGAAAATACAGGGTGTTAAAGTTTAAAAAAAATTCGTATTTTTGAAATATAAAAAAATTGGCTGATTGAAATAATTTGAAACTTTGAACAGTAGTTGTGCTAATTGAAGTACATGGTGTGATACTTTCGATGAAAAATTCTTCACTCCAGTGGCAGAGATCTGGGTGTGTTGTTACCTTTTTTATTAAATAATTTCTACGTCACTGACTTTAATGCAAATTGGTTATTTATGGTAGATACCTTGTTTTGTTTAGAGGAGAAAAGTCATATTACGTTTTTGTTGTAGAACGCACTGTTTCCTAGATATTTCACAATGTTGGCACTCATGCAAGCTTTTTGTAGTGCAATACGGTTCAATAACGATCACAACAATGATTAACTTCTGTAAAAACTCAATAGCATTGATTTTTATGATATTTTACCTCGTACGGGTTCCTACATTGTGAAGTATCTCGGAAACAATGCGTCCTACGACAAAAACGTAAGATGACTTTTCTTCTCTAAACAACATTAGGTACCTAACAAATTTGCGTTAAGTCAGTGACGTAGAAATTATTTAATAAAAAAGGTAACAACACACCCAGATCTCCGCCACTGGATTGAAGAATTTTTCATCGGAGGTATCAAATCATGTACTTCAATTAGCCCAACTACTGTTCAAAATTTCAAATTATTTCAATCAGCCAATTTTTTTATATTTCAAAAATACGAATTTTTTTAAAAACTTTAACACCCTGTATTTTCTTAACGAAGCGTTTCACGAATATGGTTCATGAAGCAAACTCGTATTATTTTTCGATTCTCTATCGTTCCCTAGAGTTAAGCAGGTAAAACCTGAATCACCTTGTATAATAACTTTTGTATTTTTTATCTGTGGAAGATAAGAAACAATAGAAAAGCCCTTTTCTACTGAAGCTTGGACTTGTCATGCAAAAGAATTTCGTTAAGATGATATTTGCAAAATAGGACAGGATCTGAAACATTTTTAAGCTTTGTATTGTAATTGTGAAAATCAAAGAAAGATAAAGTTAAAAAAGGTGTCCTGAAGTTTTGAAAGCAATTATTATTAGACGATGTAATTTAAAAATAGGATAAAAAAAATGAAATGGTATAAATTTCATAAACAAACAATTGAGTTCTCTGCAATGTGGACTTTTCTATAGAACTCTTCATGAGCTACTCAGAACTCTGATAAAAACTCATTTCCGAAGATTTTTGTGAAGAATTAAAAAAAAAATGCAGAACTATTCGCGAAAATATACTGGAACTCTTTCTAGAACTTCAGTTTCGCTGTCGATTATGATTGAATTGGAACTATTTTTCTGAAAAAACAGGGGGTCACGTGAAGTTAACTCTTGAAAATGCAGTTTTGTATTTTAAGTTTTAGCGGAACTATGTAAAAATTTGATACAATTCTACTAGAATTGAAATCATAATTGATTCCGGGATGTTCTAGTTGGGGACCAGCTTCACGAATTTTATTGACCCTCATATTATAAATGATCAGAAAGATCTGATTTTTTAATTAATACTGCAAGACTTTATATGCACCTTTTTCAAATTTTGTAATTCGTTTCACAATATTTTTTATAGATATTAAATACTTGAGTAGGTGTTATGGATAGCTTGTAAAGGTTTGCTACATAAAATATTGAGTGAAGTTCAAAATATGTGAGTGAGCTTACAGAAATGTTTTTCAGTTACTTTTTTATAAACATTTGATAACGTAACACTAACACGAAACAAATCTTTCAAGTTAAAGACCTTAGCAGAAGCAGGTATCTAGTTAAAAGGTTAAAGTTTTCTCGAAAAATATGGTTTTGTACTTAAAACCGCATTTTTGGGACCAGGAACTAATCCATCATGTTGATGATTTAATTAATTTTTATAAAGCGTTTTGAATAATTAACTCTTGTTGAAAAAACATACTTAAGTTTTCTTAATTGTTGTTTTAGAATTCCTTCTTCTAGGACCTTAATACATATCAAAAGTTACCAGAATAAGTGAGAAAATTTTATATAATCTGAATTTATACACCCGCATGTTGACCCAATTAATATAACAGCTGTCTATAGAATGGAATGCTTTATGTTCACATCGGCTCTTAATTTTAGAATTTCATATGAGTATTATAGTGGGGAATGCTTTACCACCAAGGTGTTTTATTACTACTACACAGCATGTTCAGTGCGAATTCCCAGACATAATACCTCCATAATTCAGGATCAAATGTTATACTCAGTTTTCGATTACAGGCTGTGTAGCTATGTGATATTCGAATCATAATTAGGTACTTCAAAGATTTGAAAACATCTTTCAAGAAATAAAGTACCAAGGAAGTAAAAATCTATAAATAATTTTTTGCAGCTTACTTAAGTAATTTAATAAACGGCTTATCTTATTAGTGGTTGCTACCAAATTTTTGTTTTTTAGTTATCTAAGAAAAGATCTAACTTTTATTGCTAATTTTGTATCTGCAAAAAGTATTTCTGAGACAATTTGAGATAATATTATAAAATTCCGAGAACATTAAATTATTTATACTAAAAAATTGCATATTGGGTATTATAGTCACTAGTAAAAATTTGAATATAAAATATGTATAAATAAAGGTGAAAAAACTGAAAAAGTTGCCCATTCTTACCCCCCGTGCAGTAATCTCTATACTATACAATTGAAAACCTAATCTAATGACGTGGTCTTTCTTTATTGGCCTGCGCAGGAGCGTATAGGTACTGGAAATTACCAAAAGGACAAAACACACGTATATTGGCACGGACGCCAGCTTCAGTTTGAGTTCAAGTCCTTTAGCAATTATTGAAGTCGTATTGTGGCTTTTGAGTTCGAAATTGTGAAATTAAACGCCATTTAGTCGAAAACGATTACTCAGTTGACGCTATTATTTTTCTTATATTCTTTTTCTTTATTTTTAAGCTTGTACTTTCTTATTTTCTATAATTATTTCTTTATTTTATTTTCATAAAAATTACCACTAGTCAAATACCATTGATAATCATGACTGGCAGAGGTTGGTTGCAAAAGAGAATGCTGGAGCTGAAGTCGAGCTCCCCAGGATATAATTTCGCTCCGGGAGAACCACAAAAAGTAGGTTCAATCCTGCTTCGAAGAAATCCGGCTTTTTCGCAAACCCAAATTCCTCCCAAGCCGCAACAGAGATCATCCCAACAACTCAATGATCATCCCAAAACAGCGAACGAATTCCCATCAATTCGTTCGTTTGAAGATCGATTCGAAGAGGAATTCAACAAATTAAATTCGCAACCGTAATAATTAAAAATACAGAAGTTGAAATCACGTGTATAATGAAACACGAAAAGAAAGACCTTTTCACCGTTCCCGAAGACTATTGCTTGTCTCATTGCGTGGCCGAAGATCTTTTGATGACTCCGATCGGTAGAGTTTCTTCGGTTCTAAAACCAGAAAAAGGGCGGATTAGCGGTTCTGCAAGAGGCTGAGAGTTACGTCTACTATCTCGTCACGAAACAAATCTCAGGCGAGCCGACCTATAAAAATCTCTAGATTTTATTAGCTCGCTTTCTTGTCTGGCTCTCTGCGGCCCAAATCTTGCAATCGATTTTAAACTAACTTCCTGAAGACCTAGAGACTTTCAACTCTGAATATAGCTCAGAGCTGAATGACGTTTCAATAATAATAATAACTTGTTTTCTTCTAACCCCTGGGCCCAGATACCCCAACTGACCTTGCCAACTCACTTTTTTGATCAATACTATGATTAAATATAACTTCTAAGGTATTTTTGTCTCAAAATCTTCTCATATGACTCTCACCTTGCAATAGGTAATAATACCTTTTTTTAAAAAACATGCCTTAACGATCGAAATTTAAAAAATTCACCTTAGCCACTTAATTATATCTTTCAAGAGATCAAAGGTATATTGTTGGTATTGGCTTCAAATATGAGCAAAATATTTTCAAATGTATCCAATATAAACTTGCTTCGACACTTTAGTCAATTCTGCACGTTATTTTCAGTTTCTGGCAATATTTGCGCGCGGTATCAATGATTTTCAAGCAATAGCGGAAGGTTTATGATCGCCAGTAAGTATCTAGTAGTGTTGCGATGTAATCGATTAGAAGAAAGTAAAAAAAAAAAGTTGATTGTCGCTAAAAAAGTGCGAGATGTTGAGAAAAATTCCAGGGAAAATTTGTAGGAGAAGGAGAGAAAGCGTTACTTACTTTGAAGAAAATGGCAGTGGGTGAATTATTTTTGGCGAACATAATTCCGTTATGTAACACGTTTCTATGAAATCGCTTTTTAACGGGTCGATATTGTTTCTGACAATGACGTCATCATTAATTTTTAAATGCAAATGACTTATTACTGGGTTTACTTAATAGTTTCAAAAGTCTATTTCAATAGAATATTTTGCGCTAAATAATTTTTTCACGAGAAAAAAATAAAAGAAAATTATTTTTGAAAAATGAGGTCATAATACAGGCTGTCCCAGCTTATTCGAAGTGGTCTCTGTAGGCCAAACGATGGACTTTTTCGAAAAACTTTTTGAAAATTCAAGTACAGAATCACAATGGCCATAATTTAAAATTATTTTGGAGTATAAAGAGGGTCCCATATGACAGTGACATATCAAAGTTATGTTTTTTTAAATGGAAAGCTCCTATGTTATTGCATTTTTAGATTGTCTGAGAAGAGAAAATAAGATTGGCTTTTACATTTGGTGTTTAAATTGAGAAGTTTTTGAGTTATAAACAAGTGAAAATCGTCATTTTTTAAGTTCAATGCCCTGTACAACGAAAACGGCTAAAGATAGAGAAAAACGGCTTACATGTCCTTATTTTAACTTTTCATGTACTATCCTATGATGTAGATAAAATGTTTATACAGGGTGATAAAAAATTTGAAAAAATCTGAGATTTCTCCACGCGTCGCCAAATAAAAAAATCAAAGAAAGTACAAATGTTTTTATACCATTTGAATATATATATATATACCGCAGTTGAACGGCGTAAAAATAAAATGTCTGCAACAAGTGGAATTGAACTGTTGATTTAAATGGTAAAACCGCATGTAGTGTTATATGACATGAAGCATCCTGATTACAATTACAATAAATAATAAAATTTAATTTTTTCAACGAAGCAAACTTGTCATGTTGAAGTATACAGGGTGTTTTGTAATTGAATATCAATATTTAAGGGGGTGATTTTTGGGTCAATCTTAAGAAGAAAACTTCATAAGAACGTTTGTCCTAAGTCTTAAATAGTCTTAAAAGTCTTAAATTTTTTCATGTACCACATTTCGTTTTATTTCCACTAGTCACATCTTGCAGAATTTTACCAGCATATTTTTATATTTTTTTTATTGTCATTTTAACGATAATCTTGTGACCATGTAGAGAAATAGATTTATTTTTTTAAGCGAAAACCGTGCATCGGACTAAAAAAAAAGTAATCAAAGTTGCTTGGAAATGAATGGGGATTCCAAAAATTATTTCTATTTGAACAGAAATCAGTGGCGTACCATCAATGTCTGCTAAAATATGCTGGTAAAATTCTGCACGATCGTGCAAACTGCAAATCGTCACTAATGGAAATAAAATGAAACGTAGTACATGAAAAAATGCCCCTTGATGCGTAATATCTGTATTCGAAATTTCATTAAAATATCCAGAGCGGGATTACAGATATTACGAAAAAATGATTTATTTTAATAAAACTTTACCACCCGGTATCTCAAAAGTTAAGACTTTTAGGACATGTTATTATGAAGTTTTCTTCTTCAAATGGGCCCAACAATCACCCCTTTAAATATTGACATTCAATTACATAACACCCTGTATATAAAACCTTTTTTCATCTAGCAGGAGCTGTGGAATTAGCGTGTAAAACTCTCCTTTTGTTTTTCTCTTCATGTTAATGTTATGAATCCATTTCCTAGTTTTTCTTCTGCTAAAAGTCGGTAAACCAAATAATATAGAATTGAAGTTTTAGTTAGTTTTTTTCATGTCATCTTCCATTGCTGCTAGCACTAGTAAAAAAATTCTTCCTCGTCCGAAGAAGAGTAGGTACAAATCTTCCATTTTGATTTTTGATTAATTTTCCACTACACATTGAAACACACGTGCTTATTAAATGTCACATCTTTTAGTTGTATCTTTTTAGTTTACCGCGTCGCGATACTCGCGTCGGTTTGAACAAAATGGCGGTATACCGTTACCGCAGTGTATCGCCACCGCTACCGCTACCGCTACCGCATACCGCGCCGGTTTGAGGAGGCCTTTAAGCATAATATAATACCCTCGATAATACCGCAACTTTCTTCCAATTTTACCAAGTCCGTATCTCTTCTAGTTTCCGGAATCCTAATGATGTAGTTCTAATTTGACTAACCCTGTACAGTGGCTTTCGTCGAAAAATGCATAGTTTGGGAGGTATAGAACGTCTTTCACTTTTTTCACAACTTTTAGGGAGTTGCAAATTTTGGTATAGGTACACTACACTAATGGTTCCAAACAACATACCTACTAAAAAATCAGAGATACATCAGGTTTTGCAAAATTTAGCGATTTTTCCTGTCGATTTTGACCGTCCTAATAACTGCTTCACAAATAAGAAAATTTAAGCTTGTGCAGAAACAACTGCTTTGATTCATATCATGTTAATGTCATCATATCAAGTATCAAACTACAAGAAATATAATCATGGTAATATAATACAATATCCAATAACATTTTTTCTAACATCCTTGTTATACTTGGATTAAATTGTTAGCAAAACTAAACACAAGCATGCAAAAACCTATTAATAGATAATGTTCCAGTCAATTTTTTTTGTAGTTTTTTTTAAGTTCGTTTTCGCAATAAAAATCGGTCTTCTTGAAAAACGATGTTAAACCAACATCTCCAAAATTCAAGATTGACTTTTGTACAATAAAATTTGTACTGTATGTACAATTTTTTTTTCACAAAAATTTTCTGAACAACAAAAATTCTGAAAACGTCCTAATCTACAGTATGTCCCCGGATCGACTTTAAAAGAGGAAACACTTTTATATTTTTGATTTCTCAGAAAATTTCACTCTTGATGATCTGGCCTGCTTGATTTCAAATCCCCAAAGCAAAAGTTACTTTTTAGGTAACTCGAACGGTTTTTGAAATAATATAATTTTTCTTTAATAATTGGAATTTTTTCATATTATGTACCTAATTTAATTTTTTCTGAAGAAATTCAAATAATCGTAACATGAAATGAAATTCTCAAAAAGGATAATTAGATAAATTTTTTGTTGTAAAGTCAACATTATAGCATACAGTAGATTAATTTGCAGTTAAAGTGATTTGTTAGATTTGACAACTGCTGTCAGTGTTGTTTTTCAATGAAATCATCTTACCAAGCTTACGTCTAAAAATTACAAAAAAAAATTTAAGTCCAATTATTGAAGAAAAATTATATTATCTCAAGAACCGTTCGAGTTACCTAAAAAGTAACTTTTGTTTTGGGGATTAGAAATCAAGCAGGCCAGATCACCAAGAGTGGAATTTCCTGAGAAATCAAAAACAAAAAAGATTTTCCTCTTTTGAAGTCGATCCGGGGACATACTGTATATTACGTCAAAGACAAATACGCGCGTTCTTCTTGATTTAAAAAAATGCCTGCAGGTTCTGTAGCAGAATGTTAACTCATTTCAGTACAAATCTGTCAGAAATCAAACAAACAAGTCTGTCATGGCAATAATAAATTAAATTACCATCTAACCACAACCCAAGTGAAAAGCTAAAATGAAAATTTTGTGAGTTTATTTTTTGTTTTCCTCAATAGGGTCTTGCTTTTAAAAGCATTCTAAATTCTGTTCTGCTAATCCTGCCATAGCCTGGTTATACAAGGTGGCCCAACGAAATATTCGGTTTTTGACAATAACACATGTTGTTTCAGTCTGCAGGGGAGTATTTTTTCTTCAAATTTTCATTATCAAATTTGTCACGTAAACCCTTCTGCGAAAAAAGTAAATTTTGATTTGGCAAGTGGTGTCGAATCATACGCCATTGATAAGCCCTTTCAATTCTTAAAACAGTTACATGAATTTTTTGAGTTTAAATGAACCGGTTTCAAGAAAATGAATTTTCATTTAAGAAATCTAGGTACCTAACTGATAACAATTCATTAAAATTCATTTTCTAAGAACTATTGAAAAGGCTTTTAAGGCGACGTACCACTCGATTCCTTGTTCGATTCAAATTTTAGGGGTCCCCACTCTCCACCTATTATGACCATCACCAGATTGTCAGAGGGTTGGGATTTGCAAATAAAATAAAAATCACTCCAAACAAAATCGGTGTTTCCCAAAGTTTCTTTACAGAGTGCTGAAAAGATGGTACACTAAAGGAAGTCATTAAGACTATGTTTTTTTGTAATAACTATATTTATGAACTTAAAACAATACAATAATTGTACTGGCACCAAGCCTAAAGACATTCTTTCTAAAATTTAATATTCAAAACGATTAAAACAATAATTTATAATTATTTTTCTTATTCATGTTGTCTCTTCGTGGCTTGTATCGATCTAGATGTTTCGTTATTATCCACGTAAATTCGTTTGGTTGTATTTTGATATTACCCGGTATATGGTTGTAACTCTCTGATTATAAGACACTTTTTTTTCTTACGCATATTCTGTAGACCAAGGGATATTCAAATTTCCCTTTCTTCTAATGGAGTAACTGTGACCATCGCTATTGATTCTAATTGTAATGTTAGTTTTTTTGTTGTTGATTTAATACCTGTGAATCAATTTAATTTCTTCAAGTCTTTCCAAATTACCAATTTTTTAAAATCAATACCAGTGATAGTTATAATAAGGTCTTAAAAACAGGGTTTTGTGCTGTTTGTATCTTTTGTATACCAATTAGTTTCGCTGCTGACCAAATTGGAATCATGTATCTAAGATGACTCTTTACCATTGCTCTGCATACCATGTTTTTAGATTTTTTCGTTAAATATGTCGTGTATCTACGAAAAACACCAGATAAACTTGCTAGTTTTTTTCTTATTGAATTTGTATGGTCATTAAAGTTCAAATTTTTATCTATTGTTAAGCCCAAGTATTTTTATTTATCTATTCTGCTTATTGGTTGATTATCTATCTGTATATTCACATTCAAGCGCTATTTTTCTTTTTTGACAAATACCATATATTAAAGTGATTTCTTTGTGTTTATTCTCAAATTATTTTGTAGTAACCAGCCATGCTACGATATACCATTACCATCAGATCATTGTTTACAGCAGTTTCCAAAGACTTCGGATCCTTGTGAGCCCATAGTATCAACCCACTGTATCATCTGCGAACGTTATATACAGCGTGGAACATCCAGATGGAATAAATTCATTATTTCAGTTAATATTTGTTGCATTGCAAAAACCAGAAACAGGTAATTTTTTTAAATTTAATTGGTGTTCTATTGACGTAACATTTTCTTATCCTTGGATCAGTAATTACCACATTGTCAATTTTTTAAATAGGACAGCCTGTATATTTTTGTATTTTCATATTTCCTGAGACTATCCAGTAAGAATGATTTTTACAGTTGCAGTTTAAATTGAGTAGTTTACTTATAAGTTATATATAAGTGTACATCAGGAAACGGCTCCAAATATCAAAAAACGGCTTACATGTCCCTACCTTAAACTTTTCATGTACTATCCTATGACGTAGATGAAATTTGTGTGGAGTGATAAATAATCTGATGATGTTCATCACCCTGTATAAAAATTTCTAGTACAGTGTACCATAAAGTTAAGATAGGGATATGTAAGCCATTTTCCGATATTTGGAGCCGTTTCCAATGTACACTGCTTTAAAATTTTTAAACATTAAAAAATGCGGTTTTCATTTATTTATAACTTATAAATTACTCAATTTAAACTGCAACTGTGGAAACCGTTCTAACTGGATTTTCTCAGGAAATATGAAAATACAAAAATATAAGGCTGTTCTATTAAAAAAAAATGGATATTGTAGTCATTACTGTATATTTTTATAAATTCCCAGTAGGTAGGTATTTAAGATGTTATATTTTTATAATGAAAAGTAAATATAAATTATTTCGTACCTTATTCGTGGTATCGTGGTATATAAGGTTATTTCTGATGTAAAAATTTCCGTATAATTTACATTATAATTATTGTTGTTAATTATTATAATTTTATTTTTAACTGTATTTTATATTAACTGTTTGAGTGGCAGTCTTGTCAGTGTTATCGTCTTGAGAACACCCAATATCTTGAGAAATATTGCGCTGGGAATATTATTATTATTATTATACATATTATTATCGATTTTTCATGATAAGGTGACAGGGTATATTATGATTTTCCTTAATAATGTATCATCGAGTTTGTACACCTTTTTTCAGGGCTCTTTGTATACGCTATTATGAATCAAAAACCCATGCGAATTTTTGTTGGCCTATACTTTGTATATCTAATATGTAATATGGAAATTATGGAATAACGAATGACATTACTAAGTTTATAATTAAAAGTTGACTTTGCATTTTTAAACATCACAGCAATCCCTTATTGGTAATACTTCTTTTACTCATAATAAATATAGTTATCTATATATCTAGTATGCGAAATTGAACTACGGTGCTTGAGAATGAGAGCTTTTTGTCAAAATGAGAGCTGAGACAAAAATTAATCGAAGGCACCGTAATTTCGCGCTCGAGATGCTTACAAAATTTTCAGGCAGCTTTACTGAAATATGTGAAAAATTGAAATAATAATCATAAAAAAGAATAAAGGATATTTTAATTTAATGCAAAGTTGCTTGTGTCAGTGGCGAGGGAAGCAAATATAAGATTTCTATAGGTGTACGAAATCGTTGTCGCTCTAGGTCGCGAAATACTTGGCGCACCCATGCTGCCAAGTAGACAACAATAATGTGCCATTTCGGATATTGATGAAAGAATGTTAACATTACTTGACGGCTGTCTATAAACGTAATTTTAGATTGTCTATACAGGCTATTAGATAAACATGCGGCAAAAATTCAAGGGGTTGTTCCTTGGCCTATTCTAAGAATATTTTGTCATATGATGATTTCTGAAAAACCGCTTTGTTTCGAAATTTTTACTTTTTCGCGCCATTCGGTTATACGTTTACTCTGTCATGGTCATGAGTTGAAATACACCGTATTGGCTTGGGAAATTGGCTACAAAAAAAGTTTTGTAATCTCCTGAATCATATTTAGCCCTTTAAAACTAAAAATAAAAAAGCTCTCTCCTGTAAAATATTGATTCATACAGTTACGGGGTATTAGAATAATTAGACCATCGATATTCGATATTATTTTGTTGAAATCATTAATGTAAATAAAATCATACGATGGTATGTCATTTAATATGCCAATGGTATGCCAATAGTATGACGTACGCCAATGAGTTTATCAAGTACAGAAGATTGTTAAGAATAACTTGGAACGGCTGTTTTATCAACTAACGCACAAGTGGATTTCATTTGATCATTTGAATATATACGTCTTGTCATTGATCATCGCCTGTATCGGTGGTATTTGTTTAGATTGAGTGACGTTTGGCCGTTTGACGTGTTTTTAGTGAAGTCCTCTACCATTAATCACTATACGAACGCCGAGATGACTGACATGATTGTATTTTATGTATGAACTTTCTGATGGCAATTCATTACATGTTAGACGATTACACATGAACGGTTTCCTGGCCGTAACATCCCCGATCGAAAAATCTTCGAAAACATTCACCGACGTCTTCATGAAACAGGCTCATTGAAACGAAGTGGAGGACCAGGAAGGCCCATGACAGTAAGAATGGTACAATTGTAAGATAATGTGCTGGAGATGATAGAGGAAGACCCAGGTACATCTTCTCGAAGAATTGCAAATACTTTGAATGTAAGTCATTGGACAGTTTGGAAAGTTCTCAAGGATAATTTGTTGTATACATACCTACCATATTCAACGCGTTCAGGTACTACTACCTGCTGATTTTCCTCCACGTACCTATTGCTTTATGTCAATGGCTTTTGCGAACATTAGTTCTAATCCCTCAATCCCTGACACAGAATAATTTTACCGATGAAGCCAGTTTCTCAAGAAATGTAATAAGGAATTGTCGTAACAACCATGTGTGGGCAGATGAAAATCCACATGAGATACTTGAAAATCGTTTCCAACATCAGTTCTCCTTGAATGTTTGGGTTAGAATTGTGGGTGAATATCTAATTGGACCGGTATTTCTACCAACAAGATCTACTGGCGAGATGTATCGCAACTCTTTGCCACACGCATGGCTCGCTCGATCCTCAGATTTAAACCCCCTGGATTATTTCCTGTGGGGATATCTGAAGTCATTAGTCTAAGCTACTCCAGTGGAGAATTTGGACGACTTGCGAAAGCGGATGATTGCTGGATGTAACTTGATTAGAAACGACCCTGGTGTATTTGAAAGAGTTCGGAGCTCAATGATGAGAAGATCGAATGCTTGTATCCAGGCTGGAGGCAGTCATTTCGAACATTTATTGTAGATTGAGCAAATTTACATGTACCTACTTTTTGATAATAAAATGTTGTTACTGTCGCAAATTTTGTTCACCCTGTATCTCCGAAATCAAGGGGTTTTTCAGAAATCATCATAGGACAAAATATTCTTAGAACAGGCCAAGGAATAACCCCTTGAATTTTTGCCGCATGTTTACCTAACGTATCATGTATCTAATATGATATAATAATAATCTATAATACAGGGTCCCTGAAATGACTTTACAGCTCACTATACACCAAATATTGCTCGGGTGAAACTAGGTCGATTTAAGTCAACTTATCTAAGTGCAAAGTTACTTGGTTTGGCCGCTAGAAGATGCCAAAGTGTCAATTCTGAAATTGTTATTTGAATATAAAAGCTAAATCGCTGAAGCGAATTTGAAGAAATTTGGTATGACGTTTTGGTTTATGGGACAAAAAGTGAAGTATGCACTAAAATTACTCATGCCGTTAATTCATTGGCGTAGATAATGTTTTTTTTAGGTTTCACACCTTTTGAACTTCTATGCCAATCTCTCTAAAGTCGCTTAATCTGATCCTTTCTATGGCATTTTAATGTTGATTTCTATAGGAAAATTCTTATTTTTTTCATGGGATTTTCTGAATTTACGTAAAATAAGAAAATTAATTTTCACTTCAACATTCAAATGCGATTTTGAATGTTCAAATGTTGAAATGTAAATTAATTTTCTTATTTTATGTAAATTCAGAAAAGCCCATGAAAAAAATGAGAAACTTCGTATAAAAATCAACATTAGAATGCGATTTTCTTCTAAACGATAAGATTAGACGACTTTAATAAACAGTACTTTTTTGTAGAAAATAAGTCGATTCATCAACGCTGGATATTCAATTTTTTTTCATTCCATTGGCGTAGAGGTTCAAAGGGTGTTAAACCTAAAAAGCTCATGATTTATGCCAATGAATTAATATCATAAGCAATAATTTTAGTATTGCACTTTTTGTCCCATAAAACCATACCGACATGCCCAATTTCATCAAAATCCTTCAGTGATTTAGCTTTTATAATCAACTATACTTTATTTTTTATTTAGATGGATTCCACCAAGTCAAAATTCTAGGGGAACGATTGGCAACAACACTGATTAGGTTGGTTATGGTGATAGTTGTTACTAAAATAGTCACTGGAATAGTTACTAAATTAATTTAGGTTATGTCGATTAGTTGAAATGTCATTTTATTTCAAAATTTAAAATTCGAAAAACTTTAAACGCAATTTTTAGAGGTAAATTCTAAAATTTTAGAGACTTGTAAATGTAAGTACTTTAGCTATTTACTCTTATAAATCTTATGTATTATAGGATTAGACAATTCCTTCTTAGTTTTTTGTAAAAATGTTGAAAATATTAGAAGATCTATTATTGACAAACAGAGGTACTTATATTATCATTTTTTAAGAATATCTCAAGGAATCTGATTAAACTGTATTTTTGCTTAATCTGGAGAAACATCTTTCAATCGCTATTGTTTATAGCATTTGATTATTCATTCTTTTCTTTCTTTTGAAATAAATTTCAAACAAATTTCAATTCACCTGCCTCAGCATTTTATTAATTTTGAATTTGATATTTTGGTTTGTAATTTGACAACTTCAACTTTTCAAGTTTCTTTGCGTTTCGCTGTGACTAGAGTACCGACTGAGGACCCAGACCTAGTTTTCGCAAAACGTCATTATAGTCAATCATCAGTTAAATTTATCCTCAAAAATTAAATAACTATTAAAAAAAGACTATTTTCAAAGAAAATAAAGTAATTTGAAGTTTTTAATTTGCGTTTTATGACAGTGCAACTTACAACAAGGAAGCATGTTTTGCAGGTGACGTCATAGCCTATACACGAATCGGGGAGTGTTGCCCCGTTACTTTAGTCACAAACCTAAATTTTTTCCAAGGTCAAGAAAACAGGCTACCATCCTACAATATGAAAATTACTGTTTACAGATTGCACAGGGTACCAACTTGACAGCTGTTTGACAAGTCCATCTAAATAAAAAATAGACTTTAGGTAACAATTTCAAAATTGACACTTTGACATCTCCTAGCGGCTAAACCAAGTAGCTTTGTACTGAGTAAAGTTGACCTAAATCGACTTCGTTTCACCCGAGAAACATTTGGCTGTACTGTAAAGCCATTTAAAATCTCTATAGAATGTTGGTATTTTTCTTATATCTAATAAAATAGAAACTATACCGTACCTATAGTCACGTTATAAACGTCCATAAAATCATATCTGATCAGAGGCATTATTAAAATTAACGTAATGAAATTGCATTGTACCTATACCTAATTCTATTCAAAGATTAGATAGTTTTTATCTAATATTCCCAGTAAAATAGTCACCACTTTAAAATTAGTACGAATAAGCTACTAGAAATTTGATGAGTGCATAGGAAGGAAATGTTCCACTTACCTAACTCAATCCAGAATTTTTTTCTTTTCCAGACTGTAAATGTTTTCCTGTCATCAACTCATCCCATTATGCTCCTTTTAGCTGATTATACAAATCAGGACCACAAAAATTTCACCGGCGTCATCATCATGTTCCAGATACCTTGAAAATAAAAAAAATAGTTTAAAAACAATTAAAATTACAAATCTTACAAAGTATTATTTAATTGCACCATTTTCGTGTAAAAATAGGATGTTTTTAATTTACAACGAATGAATAAAATTTATACCAGCAACATAATTTTAATATAATTAAAATTCCATTGTTTTCTTAATTATAGGTTTCGTTGGACGTTGAATTGGACAGTTATATTAAGTTTTTATTTTGTGGGACTGGGACAGTCAGGTCAGGATAAACACCGGAAATTTCCTCTGACACGGGATGGCTATCCAACGACGCGAAGGACGACCGGCAACCCAGAAAGGAACAAAGGTGCGGCTTTGCGATCGAAATCTGTATTCCGGTCTCACGCACAAAATAATGTAACAAACTATTCGCAATAAAACAAATTTATATTTCTTTATCAATTTAGCAATAAATTAAATCATTGAGGCTTTTATTAACATTTAAATAATTTTCCTTTTTGTTCTAGTCGATGATATAAATTTGATACAAAAAATATCCATCAGTTTATGATTTATATAATGTGCATTTTTCCTGAAATACGATAAAAGAATCCATTACAGCGTATTTTGTTTTTGTCCTCGTCTAACAAGGTATTCCATTTGGTTGGTAATGAATCTTTTATGAGCATACATCGTTAGATAAAAAAAAGTAGGTAGCTTTGTAGCGTACAAACCTTGTTGTTTTGTTTTGTTTGAAACACACTCACTCACACCCACACGCATGTGGCTTATTTGAACCAAATTACTAAAATTGTTATGTAATTATTCAACTTAAAAACGTAAAAATCTGAATTCACATGAACTAGCTTGGCAGCATATTTCAAACAAATCAAACCATTAGTTTAAAGATCGCGTGCACAAAAAATGATCCTTCGATCAATTTCAGAACACTAATATGAAAAATTATAAAAATTTGTCTCTATCTAGGTGATATAGATTCTGTACCTATAAAATTTTAGTTCCTTGGATTCATGATGGCCGTCAATTTTTGAAAACATCAAATAGTTAATCGTTTGGGTAAATAATTTACATCCACGTATCCTAAGTTCCATCAATTTTTTCGAGACCAATGAGCGAAATAGGGGTGCTGGTTGGGTAAAAAGCTAAAAACAACCATTTCAAACTAATATTAAGGTCACAACTAAGGCCTCTTTGACACTACGGTCGCATTGCTATTTTTTCTTCACTTTCGGAGCAAGGAATATCTTTGAAATTAACAATAGCACGATTATTATTTTGATACTTGCATTTATTTTGCATTTGAATGCCAAAACCAAAAATTTAACAAAAAAAAATTTGTCAAAATTCAACAATTTTGCACCTTTTCCTGTGCCCGCCACTGATAATCTTTACTTGAAAAATTCGATTTTTACACACTACCTTTAATAAATTCGAAAAAAGTTACAGAGGGGAGTTTTTAAAACCGAAATTTTGAAATTTTAGAGAAATAAACATCATGTAAAAAAAAATCGAATATCTCCGCCATTTTTCTTACTTATTCTTGAAATTTTTGGAAGTTAAAAGCTATTAGTATACAGGGTAAGTCATTGATATGGGAAAGCTCGATTGCACCTACACCATTAAGGATATCGAAATGAACCAAAAAGTGCTGTAAATGGGAGGGTAAAGTGCAGTTTGTAAAATTATTTTCAGATACACAGGATGGCCCAATATCGCTGTACACCATACAACTTTGTTATTTTAAATGGGACACCCTCTATATTATTACATCTTCAGATTATTTGAGAAAAGTAAAAAAGAATGGTTTGTAAAGTTGAAGTTTGTAATGAGCGATTTATGAGTTATAAACAAATGAAAATCGCGATTTTCCATTTTCAAAGCAGCTTATATTGAAAACGGCTCGAGATATGGAAAAACGGTTTACATGTTCCTATCTTAACTTTTCAAGCGGTATCCTATTGGATGGATGAAATTTTTATACAGAGTGGTAAAAAATTTGATTATTTTCATCACTCGGTATAAAAATTTCAGCTACATGATAGGATACCAAATTAAAAATTAAGATAGGGACATGTAAACCGTTTTTCCATATCTCGAGCCGTTTTCAATATAAGCTGCTTTGAAAATGAAAAATCGCGATTTTCATTTGTTTATAACTCATAAATCGCTCATTACAAACTTCAACTTTACAAACCATTATTTTTAACTTTTCTCAAACAATATGAAAATGTAATAATATAGAGGGTGTCCCATTTAAAATAACAAAGTTGTATGGTATACAGCGATATTGGGCCATCCTGTGTATCTGAAAATAATTTTACAAACTGCACTTTACCCTCCCATCTACAGCACTTTTTGGTTCATTTCGATATCTTTAATGGTGTAGGTGCAATCGAGCTTTCCCATATCCATGACTTACCCTGTATATAGGGTGCACCATGTATCCTCTATATTGCTATCTATTAACGCTAACAGATACAGGGTCGGTTAAACAAGTCCAAAGAAGCGCAATTTTGTGGCCATCTCGAATCGGTCAAGACATACAAAATATCTGTGACCGTTCCTGAAATATCCTGAAAAAACTGAAAAATCGAGATTGCTTATTTTTTCCATATCTTTTTTATTATTGGAGATTAAATAATAATTTTTTGTGAGCTTACATAAGTCGGCAAGAGCTACCCATCTGACATTTCAAAAATTTTCAAAGCCGACTAGATCCCAGGATTTTCATAGTCAACTTTCGTTTTTCTTATGGCCACCATATTGTTTTTTTATGTTGTTCGGTATAAAAAAATCATAAAAACTAAAAATTGTTAAACTTCAAAAAATAAATAAAAATTTTTTTATTCTTCTATTTTCTTTACAAAAAAGACAACTTTTAAGACCGAATTTCATAGATAAATTAAAAAACCATAAGGCAAGCACTATTTCGGCGTATTTTACAAATGTTGACGTTTTTCGACGATTTTTTTTAGGTTTTTCTTTGAAAAAAGAAAAATAAAAAATTTTTAAATTTATTTTTTGAAGTTTATTAATTTTTGGTTTCCATTATTTTTTCTAATCGAACGACATAAAAAAATAATATGGCGGCCATAAGAAAAACGAAAGTTGACTGTGAAAACTTTTGGTTCTAGTCGGCCTTGAAAATTTTTGTGATGACAGATGGATAGATCTTAAACGGCTTATTTATCCATTTTTTCCATTTATCCATTTATCGGCTTATAAACGGCCTACGAAAAATTATTTATTAATTTCCAATAATAAAAAAGATATGACGAAAATAAGAAATCTCGATTTTTCAGGTTTTTTCAGGATATTTCAGGAACGGTCACAGATATCTCGCATGTTTTGATGGATTCGAGATGACCACAAAATAGCGCAACTTTTCTCTAATTTAACCGCCCTGTAAGTATCTCTTAGCGTTCAGGAGATAGCAATATAGAGAAGGATACATGGTGCACCCTGTAGTTGTCTACCATAAAGATTTCAGTTCAATTCCTTCAAAAATGTGCTCATAAACGGTTATAGAAATTTAGCCATTTTCCCCCTTTTCCTACCCATGCCACTGATGGCTTAATAGAAATAATGCAAATTTTATTGCATTAACTCAAATTTCAAATAATTTTCTTCCGATCTTGTTAATTCGGGTAAAAAGTTTTTTTTCTATATTGCTTTTAACACTTTCTTAAGAGGGAGCATCGGTCTTAACTGTGTAGATAAGATATACAGGGTGTTCGATAACGGGCGAGTCAAATTTAAACGTCATGTATAAAATTGTATTTTAAACATACAAAAATTGAATGAATAACGTTTTTTTCAGATCGGGCTTCGTTTAGGAAATAATATCAAAAATATAAAACCAATAAGGCAGCTATGAAATTTAAAATTAATAATTTATTGTTTGACAGCGTCTTATCTTTTTCAGAAGTGTCAACTGTGCGTGGCTTTTCGTTAAAGTACCACAAACTAGTGCGTTCAGTTTTGGAAAATTTGTTGTTTTCATGGCTGATGTTAGTTTCACAATTTTGGAAATATTTTCCAAACGAAGCCCGATCTGAAAAACGTTATTATTTTTTTATGCTTAAAATACGATTTTATACATGACATTTGGTTTTGGCCGTTCAGTTTTGAAGAACCATGCCGAGCTGGAATTTGAACCCAGACGGTAGCAGCGTTAACGGCTTTTAACAGTCAGCGACCTAAACTGCCACGCTACCGCCCGCGCTGATAAGACACTGGTAATTTATAATCCATAACAAGACACTAGTGACTATTGGCTACCGGGTTAGCAAAAATGAAGGTCTTTATACAGGATGATTCAAAATATGTGCGCAGTACTTCAGGATGTGATAGCTCGTTCAAAAATATGAAAAAAAGTTCCCATTAACATGGGTCTGCAAAATAACCGTTTACGAGATATAGGGTGTCGAAAAAATTAATTATTTTCAGTTTTTTGACGATATCTCAGGAAGTGTTTGAGATACAGTAGCTTTTGTACATATCTTATCATTAATATTATCTACATTAAGAGGGCAAATTAAAAGAAATATGTGGCAGTGAAATAAATCATAAAAAAGAATTCAAAAAAAAGTGTTTTTGTACACACTGTTTTGTACACAAAATAAGTGTTTGTACCTCGGTTTGTACACAACAAAACAATTTACCACTTTTATGTTTTTCATCGTAAGATTCTGTTTTTCTCGAAAACAGTTCACACTAGTGTATTTGACCAAAGAGTTCCTTTTTTATGTAGAAAACATTGACAGTTTAAAATGTGCTTCGTAGAAATTAGGGGCAAAAAAATTTCAAGCAGCCCCAAAATCTCTATGTAATCCCTAAATAATATCAATGATAAGATGTGTAAAAAAATTTAGTTTAATATCTGAAAGGGTTCCTGAGAAATCTTAAAAAAAACTGCAAAAAAAAATATTTTTTTGACACCCTGTACCTTGAAAATGGTGGGTTTGCGGACCCATGTTAATAAGAACTTTTTTCATATTTTTTAACGAGCTATCACATCCTGAAATCGTGATGCGCACATGTTATAACTCACCCAGTAGGTATATGTGAGAGGCCACTCTCACTCAGACATGCCAATACACTATGAGATAGTATGGAGTATAGGTCTCTAGAAGTTAGACGATACTCCTGAAAGTGGGAGGTATAATATACTGTTGGCGTCCGTGACAGAATGTCACACGTGCCTCCTGGGTAACGCTAAATGAACAGCAACAACGAACCGCCAGACTGTCTCTTTGATCTCCTGGCGAACACATTGCAATGTCAACAATGCGACTCCAGCAAACTCTAGGCTCTTCTGAGAGCCATCTGGCAAACGGGTCTATAATCCGAATATGCCTGATAAACATAGAAGCCGCAGCAAGAGCGAATATACATATTGGAAAACTCCTATGGACCGAAGCGTCGACGTTGTCACAGTCCAAGAAGCCCACACGGCAGACGACCAAATACACTCCATAGGCGAAATCCCGGGCTCAAACCTCTTCGGAGCAATAATTAACCATCCACGATACGGAATAGCCACTTATATCAGAAGTAACATAAAACATGTCTCTATTGTTCGCTCTGTTGTCGGCTATAATGACAGCAATGAAGATAATGCAAAACAGAATCCAAGATTACATTCAGGAATATGGAACAGGAAATACAACACTGACGTAACATTTATATTCACCTACCAATAGCGACAATGATCGCAGGGACGTCCTTGATCACTCCCCTAAATCGCAACATCGGCCTGTAATCACAACACTGGGCACAACTATCCCTATAACTAACTCACTACCTCTCCCTAAATGGAATTTTTGCAAGGCGAAATACGACCTATTTGAACAACAAACTGGAAGGCGATATAGGCACTAGGCACATTCGAAAACTACGAAAAGTTCGCAGTCAAAAAGAATATTCCTCGTGGCGTTACAAAATCCTATGACCCTTGCTGGAGCGAAGAAAGTCATAGAATATATGATGTACTCGAAAAAACAGGTGACCCAGACCTTGGCGAACAACTCCCAGAGTTGTAAATAAAGTCCCAAACCTAAATTTCACACACAGTAGCCTAACGATCTGAAAATTATTAAGAAAATTAGAGAACGGTCTCAAAGAGCTAATGATACAAAGCGAAACTCCAACGCCAGCACCATAAGCAAGCGAATAAAACAACTGTCAAAACCTTAAATTACTGACGAGCTGAAAAGGAAGGTATGCCACCACCTCAATGAAATCCGCAATAGTCAACAGCAGCTCTTGTCTATCATGAGCCAGGTAACTCCTGAAGAACTAGATACCTCATCACTTCAACGGAAAAGTTCCAAAAAGCAGCGGAAATTCACAACATTTTCCCTGAATTCATAAGGAATACTGGCCCAACAGCTCGTGCCTGGCTTCTGGAGCTCTACAGAGACATCATAGATAGGCGTAAGGTCCCATCCCTGTTCAAGAAGTGTAAAAATATAGCTATTGCTAAACACGGAAAAGACTCCAACCAATCCAGCAGCTATAGACCAATCGCCTTGCTGAGTGTCTGTTACAAGATCCCGGAAAGAATCATATAATTATAATCGACTACTTCCTACTTATGATAGAAAATAACATACCTATAGAACAGGCTGGTTTCACGCCTGGCAGGAGTTGCTGTGATCAGGTACTCTCCTTAACAACATTTAATGAAAGCGGATTCCAGAAGAAACAGAAGACAGCAGCGGCTTTCATTGATCTGTCCTGTGATTACGATACTGTGTGGAAAGACGGCTTACTCACTAAAGTATGATATACACCTTAGTTCCATGCAAGGTGTTTCTACAACTAAAGCATAAACTACTGAGCGACAGACTCTTCCAGACGACACTGAACGATAAAAGAGCAAGTTTCGAAGTCTACAGAATGGCCTCCCCCAGGGATCCGTTATGTCTCCTCTAATGTTTATGTTTAATATCTATACATCCGATGCCCACCACTTCCTCCCGGAAATTTATGTACGCAGATACTGAGCAAAAAAATTAAGGGTGTAATTTGAAGAAAACAAAGGGGATGATTACTTAGGGGTTGAAAAGCGAAAAGGTGTATTGAGGGTGCAGTAAATGTAAAGCCTTAAGGTGTGTATTTGAAGTTTCCCAAATTTCATTTGTTTCTGTTTTGAAATAACGCGGTGTATTTTTTTACATGCTATTCCCTATGGCAACACTTAAAATAAATGCACTGTATAGTGGCTAAAAATTCGAATTTCTCGGTCAACCTGTATTTGATTTTTTATTTTTTTCCATGCGATAGAGCTCGAAAAGTTTATAAAGCGTTGTAAACGGTTCTGATCTACCTTCGATTATTATCAATCTTCTGACAATAACTTCCAAACAATCAATTATCAGATTACACATATGGGGGTCAGGTCAGATGGATGCATATTGAGGACCTCAATCACCCGGTCCCGGTATCTTTTGGTCGATCCTTAATGAATCACTCCGTATAATGTACCTTCATTGACATAAAATGTTTAGTTTTAAATATTTGTGAAATTGAAACTGTGTTTTTTGGGGCATAATATTTAGGTATAATACGAATAATTGAAATTTTGAGTGGTAATAGTGGTATATTCTCTACATTGTGCCAATGTAACTACCTTATTACTATTTTATTAAAGTACCTTCCCATTGTTTCCGTGTTCAGTTTGTTAATGAAAGTGTTTTGACCTAAAAACATCGCTTGTTTTATGAATAGCATTATAGTTATTTTTGTAGCTAGGACGACAACTAAAGCGTTCAGGTGTATAAGAAAATTATAATAATAAACTTATGGAGTGAGTAGGTTAGGTAGGTAGGTACATTAGAGTTATTTATGTATCAAGAGTATTATTATGAGGATGTAAATAACCGAGGGTAAGGTTTACTATCCCGTGGGCCGACAGTTCGAGGAGTAGTACTTACATTGTCTAATATGTATTTAGTTAGTTACCTAGTACCTACTTAGTTATTTATCCTATAAAATGCCCTATTAGGTGAATAAGACAGGAAAGAAAAAAAGTCCAGTGTTTAAAAGTTTCTGGAGTGTCTTATTTGACAATAATAATCGAGACCCAAACAAAATCTTACTGATAGACCAAAATAAGGGTAATATCTTTTTTGAGATCACTATTTCCAAAAATCAGGTTTTTGTTTTTCGCAAGTGCGGTTAATTATTGATCCAAATGATCCGAAAATGAGGAAAGGCCCAAAGATGGATTTCTGCGAAATATCTTGAAAATAGATTTGCGGAATCCGAAGGCCACCATTCCAAAAATGCCAACATTTCATCAAAAATGGAGATAATTAAAAAAAGCAACTACTTACTACTTGTATTATAACCTCAGCTCAATGAATAAAAAAACTGTCTACTTTTCATCCCCCAAAACTGTCCCTAAAATGACTGAGTTTCTTCAGTTTCACCTTACCCATCTTCGGGCAATTTTTGCCATATTTCCCCATTTTTGGGCCACTTTGCCGCACTTGCGAAGGCTAAAAAAATCGATTTTCAGGAAAAGTTCCCTCGTAAAGACGGCGGGGTTATTTGTGGGTTCGAGGGATGAAAGACTTATACTAAACCTAAAGTACAAGTACAAAAAACACTAATCGGTAGTACCAATCCTGAAGCAATCAAAAGACGAACAGGTTGAAGTTCATTATTTCATAGACGTCGGTTATCGTAATTATTAAAGAAATAGATTTATTTATTTATTTATTTATTACAGATTTATTACAGAACTACTATTATAGTAGTTAATAACGTACATATACAGGGTGGCCCAACGAAAATGTAACAGGCCTTATAGCTTGGAAACTGAAGATGTGCGCGAAAAACGCCGAAACAGGTCAATTTTATTAATCTCCTTGGCAGGGGTAGCGGGTAGGGGGTAGCTACCCCTTCGTTTATCATCATAGGAAACAGATATCGCGTGTACATCATTTGAAAGCTACTTGAATTCTCTTTACAACGATATATAACTTTGGAGTTACGCTTAAATACAAAGTAGCCCAACGAAAACGAAACCGGCCTAAGTAATAACTTGAAAGCTGAAGATGTACGCGAAAAACTCCGAAACAGGTCAACTTTGTTATTGAGGGGGATATCTTTAGATACAAAATTTAATCATCCAAATTCATCCCCTTGTTAAAGATGGCTACCCCTTCGCTCATCGATACCTCATTTCTTGGGATTTGCAAAAATATTAAATATAGGATTCAGGATGAATCGATAAAACAGGTTTTCTTAACAATCGCTTCCTTTTCTTCAGAAATATGCGGAGATAATATTTTTTATAAAATGGTTGTTATCATGGTAACTAATGAAGTGTAACGTTTTGTTAAAAATAATTTGTTTGCTTATTTCCAAAAAAAGGAAGTAATTATGAAGTAGACCTTTTTTATCGATTGGCCCTGTAAAATTCACGCAAAACCCAAAAAGTGAGATATCGTTGTAAAGAGAATTCAAGTAGCTTTCAAATTATGTATCGCTTGATATCTTATCCCTATGATGATTCCCTAGATAACAAAATTGGCCTGTTTCGGCGTTTCTCGTGTACATCTTCAGTTTCCAAGTTATTACGCCTGATACGTTTTCGTTGGGCCATCCTCTATGTAGTTTTCATTTCGTGTTCGGTCTACTCACTGATATTTTGCTGACTATTTGTCGTAGGTAGGTATTTATAAAGTAGACCAATCAAAAAATATAATATATCTACCACTGACCAATGTTAATATAATGGGCATTAATTTATTACTGGAAAACAGGAATGCCCACTTGAGCAATTGGACAGTAAGGAATTAAAGTTTATTTCTAAAAAATTAAATGTGCTGTTTCATATAAAGTTCTGGAACTCTGTCATTCATTACGATAATGGAAATTCCTATACTTTTATGTAATATAAACAGTTCAAAAAAAAAAGGAACTTAGATTAGAGACCGGCATAAAATAAAGTAATTGATATGGTATTGAGCAATAAAAAGGCGTAGATATGTAGAAAAGCAACAAATTTACTCAAGTAGGTGAAGGAAAGCTATTCATCTGATTAAAAACTAAATTACCTCTAATAATAAGTTCTAAAATTTGTACGTATACCTAGATGTAACATTAGTGACAAATAGGTAGTGGGTAGCTATTAGGTAGATAGATAGGATAGTACTATTTCTCAGGTTTGAAATGAGTCTAATGATTTGTAGACTATTGTATAATAAATAGTAGTCAATTCTCTATTCGAGTAGTACATAAGTTACACTTGCTGGTAGATACCTACCTATATTAAAAATATTCAATATTGGAATAATCTATGACATAGATTAGTGTTCTATAACAGTTATACATTGCGCAGGTTGTTTTTTTTTTAGAATGTATCTAGGTATTATGCTAGTATGCGGTAGCATTTACAAATTCGCATCTTACCTACCTACTTAAGTACTTACACTTGTATAATTATTACGTACTAATTATTACTGTAATTCTGTGAATATTGGCTTGGCTTTAACAAGCAGTTTAAAGTTGTAAATAACCTTTTTTCAGTGTTAATTTTACCCTATTAAGTAAAAAATATAAGGAATCGATCACTACCAATGAAAGAAAATTCATCCAAAAGTCAGAAGTAAAATAGGTACTAAAGTATAATAACAAATGTACCTATATCTTACTACTCCAAAATTAAAGCTTATTAATAAATTCAGTCATTATTTACATCCGCGGCTCCTACAGTTTCACTATGGCAGCTATATTATAGGGGTAGAGGACATACCTATAGTAACACCAGGAAGGTATTAATTTGCTTTGCAAATGAAAGAAAAGCGAACAAAATGGCATCAAAAGAAGATCTTCCTGAGTGCGGGCCTGTTTAGAACAGCGAAAATCACAATAAACATGCAAGGTCAGAGTGTCGAGTGGACGGAGTAAACATTAAAGCGGCCGGAAACTCGTAATATCAACACCAGGGCCGGTCTGGTAACATACGCAACATACGAACCGCATTCAAACGTAGTCGGACCATAATAGCGAGCGATGTCACGTATTTTGGAATATATAAATGCAAAATAAATGCAAAATTTAAAATAAAAACTGTGCTATTGTAAATCTCGAAGATATTCCTTGCCCTAAAAGTGAAAAAAAAAATAGAAATTCGACCGTAGTGCCTTGATATTAGTTTGCAATGGCTGTTTTTAGCTTCTTACCCACCCAGCACCCCTATTTCGCTCCTCGGTCCCGAAAAAATTGATGAAACTTAGGAGCCGCGGATGTAAATAATTACCATAAATTCCTTACAAAATCGTGTATTCACATTGTTGGCTATATGTGTGTTACCGTATGTGAGATATGAGGCTGCGAAAATTGAATATTTTGCGGAAAAATCTGTAGCGTCTCACGTTTTTCGTTAAATTTATCCAAATGTTCTCCTGCAGATTTTCTATTTTCACCGGCTCATATCTCAAAGACGGTAACACATAAGAAATATTGAAAACCTATATCATATCCGTATCGTGGGAAACTAATAAGTAAGCTATAATTTTGGGAATAATAACTTTCCTATGCGATCCACCGTTTTTGTTTATGCGCCAAAAACCTAGAAAGCGAATTTTAACTACCCCCCCCCCCACCCCGGTGGCACCTATAATAGACGGGAATTATTAGACGTTTTTCATGGAACCTCCCTCTATTACATATTCCTGAAACTCTTGGAACTACTTGATTTAATAATATACTTACGCCCATGGACTTATAAGACCTTATCAGCGTTATATTTTCTGGAGTTTCCTTACAAAAAAGATATGCTCATCCGAAACTCCCTATAGTTTTCAAGTAAATTGAGTCTAAGCTTCCTCATACCATTTATTCAGCTATACAAAATCTTGGATTAATTTAATTAATTTTCTTATATACAGGGTGCACCATGTGTCCTTCTCTATATTGCTATCTCCTGAACGCTAAGAGATACAGGGTCGGTTAAATTAGAGAAAAGATGCGCAGTTTTGTGGCCATCTCGATTCCGTCGAGACATACAAGATATCTGTGACCGTTCCTGAAATGTCCTGAAAAAACTGAAAAATCGAGATTTCTTATTTTCCTCATATCTTTTTTATTATTGGAAATTAATAAATAATTTTTTGTAGGCTTACATAAGCCGTTAAGAGCTATCCATCTGACATTTCAAAAATTTTCAAGGCCTACTAGATCCAAGAGTTTTCACAGTCAACTTTCGTTTTTCTTATGGCCGCCATATTATTTTTTTATGTCGTTCGATATGAAAAAAATAATGGAAACCAAAAATTAATAAACTTGAAATTTTTTTTTTTTAATTTTTATTCTTCTTTTTTCAAAGAAAAACCTAATAAAAAATCGTCGAAAAACGTCAACATTTATAAAATACGCCGAAATAGTGCTTGCCTTATATGGTTTTTTAATTTATCAATGAAATTCGGTCTAAAAAGTTTTATTCTTTGTAAAGAAAAAAGAAGAATAAAAATTTTTTTTATTTATTTTTTGAAGTTTAACAATTTTTAGTTTTTATGATTTTTTTTATACCGAACAACATAAAAAAACAATATGGTGGCTATAAGAAAAACGAAAGTTGACTATGAAAATTCTGGGATCTAGTCGGCTTCGAAAATTTTTGAAATGTCAGATGGGTAGCTCTTGCCAACTTATGTGAGCCCACAAAAAATTATTCATTAATCTCCAATAATAAAAAAGATATGGAAAAAATAAGAAATTTCGATTTTTCAGTTTTTTCAGGATATTTCAGGAACGGTCACAGGTATCTTGTATGTCTCGACGGAATCGAGATGGCCACAAAATTGCGCTCCTTTGGATTTGTTTAACCGACCCTGTATCTATTAGCGTTAGGAGATAGCAATATAGAGAAGGATACATGGTGCACCCTGTATATCCAAAGATAATAACTAAATTTAGAAAAAATTAGCTAATTTTTGCGGTAAGTATACAGGTGTCCTAAATCTATTGTGTAAAAATCGATACTTTATTAGAACAGTTTTGCGGTGCCACGCAGTTCCAAAATTTCATATTATTCTTACATTCTAAATTTTGTTACGCAATGCTGGATAGCCCTGTTATTAACAAAGTGCCAAAGATATATTCTGGTGTCATATACCTTTAGAGAAATTATTATTTTTTTTACCTGATTAAAAAAAAAAATTATATCTATGTATATAAATTACATTAGAACTTTGGCACTTCATACGTCCTCCAAGGGATGACGTTGAGTTTTGGGACGTAGGTATGAGGAAGTTTACACTCAATTTACTCAAAAACTAGGAGGAATTTCTAATATTTATAAAATACCTTTTTTGTAAGAAAGCTCAAGGTAAAAACAACGATGATAAATGAGGTCTTGTAAGTCCACAGACGTAAAAGTTTTTTGGCGAAAAACGGAACATGTAGGTACTCGTATCTACGCCACTGATGATTTTTTTCAAATGTTTAACTTTGTTTTGTCTGCTCTAAATTATAATAAAAAATAACCTTTTGATTTAAAATTAAAATATTGCAGAATTCCCAAGTTATGCGCGCCCTTGTAGGTATCTTTTTTTCTAAGTTCGTCGGGACATAATGTTTATGGGTACTTTTAATAAAACTTTTAATAAAAAAGGTCTTATATTAACTGGGAAAGTCCTGCCACAAAAAATGACCTGTTTGCATATAACAAATTAGATCATTTTTATTGAACCTTCTTTAATGTTGAATTTTTGTCTTCTAATTTATTTGGGTTTAGGTTCTTCGATAAAAATATTATTTTTTCAAAAGATTTTTATAAAAAATTTAAACGTTTCGGGGCCGATTGGTCATTGATCATTCATCAGTCTTTTGAAAAAAAAAATTTTTATCGAAGGACCTAAACCAAAATAAATTAATTTAAGACAAAATAAAATATAACAAATTATGTATACCGATATTCAATTATTTAGATAGATTTCTTGAATGGTTCGAAAAAATAAATAGGGGTTACAGGGTGTATAATAAATACAGAGCGGTTCATATTATGTCCCTATCTTAACTTTTTACGTGGAATCCTAATGTGTGGATGAAATATCTACAAAGTAATGGAACATCTGCGATTTTTCGAAAAAACGTTAATTAAAAAAAAATATTTTTCTATACCATAGAATATACCATTTAAATTTTAATACAGGGTGATGAAAAACCGTATAATTTTCATCACCCTGTATTAAAATTTACTCCACATAGTAGGATAAAACATGAAAAGTTAGGATAGGAACATGTAAACCGTTTTTTAGATATCTTGAGCCGTTCTAGTTCTAGACTGCTTCGAAGTTGAAATTTTCGATTTTCACTTGTTTATAACTCATAAACCGCTGAATCTAAATTCCAATGGTGAAAACCACCTGTATTCAATTTCTTCAGACATTTAAAAAATATAATATTTTACTGTTTACAGGATGTTCCCGTTAAAATAACGAAGTAGGTGTCAACTTCCGGTATTTCTGGAAGTGCGGCCATCTTGAAAATATTTTCATTGAATTTCTCGTGATCATTTATGTCTGGAAATTTTTTATTTTGAGGTTCTAGGCCCATTAATTTCCGAGATATAGCCGGTGGCCAGCCTTAAGCAGACACCCTTTCTAAATGACCTGCTTTGTTTTGTTTTCAATAATTTTAGACGTCAGATTTTAAAAATTTTTCTAGCATGAAAGAAAAAAAAACTTTTCAGTTCCTATATTACTGCTTAACTGTTTAAAATTTAAAAATAAGTAGGTACAACAAAAATTTATTCCGAAAATTTCGATTTATCATAATATAATCTTTTAACAACCATCAGTAGTGTTTTTTACATGCACCTGTTCGGAATAATACTTTTTTTTTTTAGTTTTTTTTATAGTTTATATGTATATTTTGTATAAATATAATAGTAAAAAAAATACGGTAGATAATTTTGCATTCTGAAATTTATAGCAGGTTATCTATCTTTTATACAGGGTGTTAGTTAAGTACGGGGCCAAACTCCAAGAGGTGCTTCCTTGAGTGATTTTAAGAAGAAAAGTTCAAATAAACATGGGTCCGAAAATGCATATTTTTCAAGATACAGGGTGTCAAACTTAAAAAAAAATTCGAATGTTCGTGAATATCTCTAAACTCTTTCAATCAATTTTGTTGAAATTTGGCACTTCTGTTTGTAATAACAAGAGGGTAATTTAGCCCCAATTAGATTAAAATTATTAATTCCAGTGGCGTCCCGGAAGACAGTCTAACTAATATTTTTGATAAAAAAATTGGGCGCCACTGACTTTTTTTAAATTTTGTATTTTTTTCGAATTAAGCAACTAGAAATACAACTATTTTATCTCTTGAGTTTTTTTTTTCATATCTTGCTTTGTTTTCGAGAAAAAAAAAATAAAAGTTTGACACCCTGTATCTTGAAAAATATGCATTTTCGGACCTAATATGTTTATTTGAACTTTTCTTCTTAAAATCACTCAAGGAAGCACCCCTTGGAGTTTGGCCCCGTACTTAACTAACACCCTGTATACTTATACCTAGATATTATAAAATTATATTATTGCTCAAAGTTGTAATATCTAGGAAACTCGTCTTCGCATCTTCAACCTTGACTGACATCTTCGTCATTATACAGGTAGTAGGTACCTACATAACATAGTATAATAAAGCGTAATTAAGAAATTACTGTAGTAAATACTAAATATGTTTTATACGAAAATATTAAATAATAATAAATTATAAGGTAAATATTTAGTAGGAGAACCTTATTACCTATAATTAGTTGTGAAAAACTTATTTTCTGATTGCACTTGCAGAAAAACTTATTTTATATGATCAGTTTAGAAGTTAAATAATAATTATTACAATAGAGCCTATAAAATAAAAAAATAAAAAAATTGTCCGAAATCGACTGCCGATCCAGTTTTAGTTTTTAATGCAATTTACTTCAATGCCAAAACTATAATAACTACAAGTTTATTTTTGGAAAGGATTGTAAGTTTGACCCAAATTCCATTTAATAGAGTAGTTGTAAAAAGAAGAAAATTCCGAATTTAATAACTTGTAGGTAATATGTATAAAAACAGCTTCTGTGGGTCAATGGGTAATAAAGTTAGGTACTAAATATAAAAAATAATGTAAGCGTCTTAAATATTAAATTGAAAGTAGCTAATCAACTTACTTTTTAATATGTGTAGAAGGAAAATTGAATTCTAAAATTTGAATCAATTCAAATCTACCCGGTCACTTTTCACAAATTAAAAAGCACCATATCAACTTTTAAACAACACCCCGATAGAGTTTGGAAATATTACTTGTATCGGCCACAAGAGACTATACAGGCAGCACCTTCAAAGCATAAACTGTTCAGTAGTAATAAAATTCAAAGTATCTACCCAACTTTTCATTGTAATTTGATATTTTATTCCAAGAAAACTCACGTCCGCGCGATGAGAAATAGTTTATTTAATCGTGTTTTGATTTTACCGACAGTTTAGTTATTGATTGAGTTTTTAATTGCCCAAATGGTTTCTTTTCCAGTAGATCAGTTTACAAACTGATTTGTGAATTTCCGATAAGCAGTTAATTTTAGAAAAAGCATAAGCAGACTTATTGAGAAGACTAATTATAACTAAAAGGTCGTCCGTGGTGCGTGGAATACCGCCACCGACTATTACTACTATTATGTCATGAGCGGCAAATTAAAATACAATATGGATTCAGGAACGTTATTGGTTCAGCAATTTTACGAAGGTTAAACAATAGTTCTTTCGACAATGAGTTCAATAAATGCGGATCATAGGAATTATGTTAGGAATAATGCGAACCTACAGACCGTAATAGAGAGTAAGGCCAATCATGTTATTTAATGAATTAAAATAGCTGCTTAGGTACATTAATTAAATACCTATTTCAATCGAAAGCACTTGCCGGAGTGGTTTACAAAATCAACATTTTTGTGAGCGATTATATGCTAGCGGGAATAACAAAAAATAATGGAATATTGATAGAAATGTTTTGCCCCTTTTCAACATTATTTAGGGACGACGACTGCGCAATGCTTGCCTGCTTATGTCTTATAATTTATTCCTGATGTGTTTATTTTTTTTTTGAGAGAACAATGTTGTAACTGTGTAGATAAAGAGCTTATACAGGGTGTTAAACTTCAGGGCGATTACTTCAGAAGTGCGACAAACTTCAGGGGGTTATTCTGCATGAAAAAAAATCTCAGTGGCGTACCATTTTTTTTTTCTTTAAAAAATTGAAATCATTACCCGTATGCGCGCTACTGTTGAACATAAAATTCTTAATTGCATATCAAAAAATGCGCAATCACTTCCTCTTAAAACCCACCAAATTTCATTTACATATCTCGACCGGTTTTAAGAGCAAATAAATAAATTGTCAGTTTTTAAGTAAACCTATAACATCCTGTATCTGGAAAACGAAGCATTTGCGCACATACGTTTATATAGCAAACTGTGATTATTGTTTCATGCAGCCCCTGAAGTTTGTCGCACTTATTTCCTAACACCCACATAGTCGTTCCACTCTAGTAGTGGAATTCATTAATCAGTGCAGAAAATTCAACCTTGCTGAATTTTAAGTGGGGGTTGTCATAAAAAAAAAATTCTTTAAGCCTCCCCTAAGAAGTTACATCCCCTTAAAGTAGGGTAAAAACTTCACATTTATGCCCCTATTTTATTTCTTTAGTGGAAAAGTATTGAGTTTCAGTGAAATTTTTAAGAGACAATTTCTTTTCAATAATTGAACTGGACCTCCAAAGTGAATTTAATAGATAAAAAAAAATTATTAGGAAAAAAGTTCTGGAAAAAAACTTTTGGAGGTAGTATGATGCACACCCTTGCAGAGAACAAGGGTGGATAAAATTATGTAATTATGGAGGCTTCCTGGTAGTAGTATTCGAATACCTAGCCGTCTTTTTTTATTTCAAGTCATTTCAGAAAAAATCGATCAATGTGAATTTTTTACCCTACTTTAAGGGGATGTAACTTCTTAGGAAGAGGCTTTAAGAAATTTTTTATGACAAACCCCCCCTTAAAATTCAGCAAGGAATCTCCAGTTGAATTTTCTGCACTAATTAATGAAACAGTCTGTATATTAGAGGACTAGCCCAATTTTTCTATAGCAAAGTGTTTTATTTATAAATATAATAATTCAATCTACGAACACAAATAATACTCAAAGCAAGACTGGAATTCGAACCCATGAGGTGACAATTGAATGAATAACCGACTACAACGAACTAACCTGCTGGACCACCGATCGCTCCATGCGTCTTTAATTATTATTTTTGAAATTTTAAGCTCAACCGGATGTGCAATATGACACGTTATTACCTAAATATGTATTACAAACATTGAATATCTCCAGGATGTTTCAAAGCATGTGTCGGAAAATGAAAGAAAGGTGTAATTCCTTGGCGCGTTCTGATAAATAAAGTTCCTATTAAATTAACATGGGTCCATCAGTTTCGAGATACAGGAGGTGTAAAAAAAATCAGTTTATTGACGATATCTCAAGAACCGTTTGAGATATTATATAAAACTGAATTTTTGTACACATTAAAATTATTTACTTTTTAGGGGCTACTGAAATTTCTTTCCATATGGCAGTGGCGGAGATTTTAGAGTTGCTTGACATTTTTTGCCTCTAGTTTCTCCGACACTAGGAAAATTGATATTTTTAAAGCACATTTTTAACTATGCAATATCTACATAATAAAGGTGCTCTTGATCAAACGCTTTAATATGAAGTGTTTTCGAGAAAAAAGCATTTTTTGATGAAAACTAAAAAATAAGTAGTGTAACATATCAGACCCTGGTAACCCTTTTTATTACAAAAAAACAACATAAAAATAATAATCATGTCAACCTGAGATAAATAAGCGGAGGAAAACACCGAATTATTTAAATTTTATTTCAATGATAAGCAAATCACGACTTTGACGATCACAGCAAGTGGGGGGAGGGGGGGTGTTACAAAATTGGTGCCGTGACCAGGATACACCCTGACCCTCTCGGAGAGGACGAAGCCCACTGCCCAACACAGAACACCCCCGACGTACAATGTATGTGGACTTTTTAAACCCGGTTAGATGGGAAAACAATTAAGGACAAACTAGACCAGACAAAACAACCACCCGACCTGCCCAAAATACGGCCCGCTGAGAAGTCAGCTGACTCTAACAAGAACCAAGCTCAGTGAGCCAGATCGAAACCGGAAAAGGCCCAGCTATACTGACCTTCAGAAAATCGCGAAGAAGCAGAGAAGACAGGCCAAGGAAAAGATCAGGAAAAAGGAGGAGCGGAGGAACGGACCAGCAGAAGGAAAAAATTTACCGCCTCACGCCTAAGCGGTATTCCTACCCTTAGACATGAGACGCGGGAGGCTGTGTAACATATCAGACCCTGGGTAACCCTTTTTATTACAAAAAGAAAATCATAAAAATAATAATCATGTCAACCTGAGATAAATAAGCGGAGGAAAACACCGAATTATTCAAATTTTATTTCAATGAAGCAAATGTTTCCGTCAACTATTAGTGGACCACTCTTGTTATGTGGCCAACTGGGCTCAAGTCTCGGAGGCGTGAAAGTGACAGAAAACCAGATTTAAAAACGGGAGGAAAAACAGTTTTTTGCCCCTAGGTAAAAAAATGTTTGGATAAAAAATCGAGATCTCGCGCGAGAGTGCACAACCTGTTTTGGCTCAATCGCGAATTACTCAACGAGATTTCGCCGTTTTGGTTTTTAGTTTTCGTTTTTATTTGCCAAAACGGGAGTCACCATCAGGAGTAACGGACGGAGTTGATTGAGATACAATTCAGGGGGAGGCAATAAGTTTACAGAGGCGAAAAAATTCACCCCTGTAGATTCATGCTTCCTAAAGGGCTTTTGGCAAAGGGGGGGGGGGGGGGGGGGACGTAAAACACACGAAATCGGACATGAATCCCACATTATTGTGTGAGCAAATAAAAACGTGGGTAATTTTGGCGGACTTTGGAAAAAAACATACCCTATAATTGAATCTGTAAAATCGTGAAATGAAAGATTTTGCCTGTCTACAGTTTTACAGCAGAAGATTAAATTTGACAACACATGATGTGAATAATTTTGTAGTTCCATAGAAAATGTTCTAAACTCTAAATAATTAAAAAAACATAGTGTTTTGAAAATTAAAAGTGTCTTGCGGGAAATTTGAGCAGAAATCGTCGCAGATATGCACCAAACATGAAAGAAAAATAATGCCCATGCAGGAATGCGCTTTTCCGATGAGTTGTAGTTTGAGACTTATTTTTGGCGGATTAAAAATAAATTATATTAGCGAAATATTCATGTGATTCTTGGTAATTTAGGAATTCCAGATTAATTGCTTTTGTAATACCTATGTGGTTCTTTGGAATTAAGGAAGTCTACAATAAAATTGGTTATGCAACCATGGAAACGTTTACTTGAAAGCAACAACATTTCAGACTTAGTCCGGGAATGTTATTTCTCTACTGTTATTTTAATGTTATTTCCGTACTGTTATTTTAGACAGTTGGTCATCTCTAGATCTACTGGAATATCAAGTATTCCAACAACTTGATACCGAATAATAAATGTCAAATTTTTGTTCGAATACTCGATACTCCAGTAGATCTAGTCCTTACTAAAAGGGAACCTAAGATAACAGTGGATATTTTGCTAAGTTATTTCAATTGGCGGAAAACTAGTTATACAGGTGTCCCAATATGTCTTCATCAAGGGTTACCCGCTTTATTTCAAAAGTGAAACAAATGAAATTTAGGAAATTTCAAATATACTTCTATTATAGGGCTTTGCAGCTGCACCCGCAATACAACTTTATGCCTTTCAACCCCCAAATAATCATCCCATACTTGTTTTATTCAAATTACAACCCTAAATTTTTGCTCGATGGAGCTACTGACTTTGTTCTTAATACATGTGATTTTTGAAAATCTAAGCATACTTAACTTTCCAAACCAGTGTTGCCAGGGAGTAAAAAATTAAAATGATATTCTTAATTTGGGAAATTATATTGCCTTCACCATATTTAGGAAATTTCAAATATACCCCCAAGACTTTGCAGCTGCACCCTCAACACACATATTCCTTGTATTCAGACTTCGATCTCAATACAACGTGATTTTAGAAAATCAAAGCACCAAGTTGGATTAACTTCTTGTTCTTCCGAGATCGATGAAATCGTAAATCGAGGAAGTATACTAAGCCTTGTGCCCGATTTTTGTTACTTACGAAAATCCTACAATTTATTATGTCCAATGTGTTATCGCAACCTGTTTTTGTACATTGCTCATTCCAATATTTACTCTTTGTTTAAGTGAGACATCTTTACATCTTTACAGAATTCAATTAATCACCCCTTTATATTTATGCAGCAATATGTTAACAGAAATAAAAAGTAACAGACAATGCCAAATAAAACACCTTAACTTCTATAAAACTTAATTTAATGGTTTATCTTAATACAATACATAATACAAGTTTTGTCCAAACACATCAAGCAGTTTCTGGTTCCTTATTATAAAGATCCATAATTTTCTCAACTATTTCCCAATGTTTATCTTTAGTCAAATCTCTGACAAATGTTGAATACCAAGGAGTTTCTTCATTATCTTCCATAAGCGGAAGCTTAATCCCGTAGCACTGAACAGCTAAAGATATGCATCCAATCGCCACATGTTGGGGACTGTAGTCCAACACACTTGGATCGTGATGAAAATCTTGCAGGAAAGCAGCAGCTATGCTGGAGACGGGTGCTGAATGCCACTGCTCCTTACCTATCCAGCTTTCCAAAGATTTGAGGTAGTGCAACATGTACTTATGTGGGTGCGACATGTTAACCTCAAATTTCAATACCCTCATTATCAAGAGTTCAGCTTGCACGATAGCATCTCTCATGTTCCAATATTCATCTCCAATTTCCAGTGGAGAACTGCCACGGTTGAGTGTATTATAGGCAACATTGATTATGTCACGAATCTTCAAAGGGTCATCTTTTACTTTTCCTGCTAGATATAATGATGATGAGGCGATTAACTGAAAAAAGTTGAATAGTTTAATTCAATTTTTAATTAATAAAAAAAAAATAACTAGACTACGGACTTGAAAATCAGTCGATCATTTAAAAAAAATTTATACAGTAATATAGGGTTTTCCATTAAGGGTGCTCGAACTTTAAACTTAAATAAAATAAGTTTTATTATACAGGGTGAGTTTTTTTCAATGTTTAGTACAGGGATCTCGTAAACTACTGCAGTTAGAGGAACGGTTAAATGGGGAAAGAAGTGCAGTTTTATGAGCTTAATTCGAAACAGCTTTTGTTTTTTTGAAAATCTCCATGGCTTCCTAGATATTTAACATAAAGTAAATTCCGCGAATTTCTTTACACCGAGATAGCAGTCTTATTATTGGGATTAGAGAAAAATCGTAAAGGAAAACCTTTTAGACGATTTCATAGACAATAAAACGGCGTTACAATTTTTTTTATTTGTTGTGTCATTTTCGAGCTATGACGTTAACTTGTGTTTTTTTAAATGTAAGTCATAGTTGGCTATGACATCATTCGATATGTCTTTTTTTTCTAAATACAACAATATAAAACTCGATATCGTTTTTTCGGGAAATAAAAAAGTTAGGACGGTTTTTAATTTTATTTCCTCAACTTAACTAGGCGGCCATGTAAGCATAACTGATAGACCTCAGTTGGATTTGAAATTATACGTAGATAATTTTGCAGAATAATTTGTAATCCTCTATGTAAACAAATTATACTTAATTAACAACAAATTTTCTAATAGCCATCTAGTAACTCTAGAAAATATTATGAAACATTTGAATATAAAAGCTAAAAAGCTATAAAAGTAGGTATATCACGTAACATTGAAAATGAGGGAATAAATCAACTGGAAGTTACGAATGTTTAAAATGGCCACCAATATTTTGAATGCATAGATTGCATTCTAGTAACTAACTGTCAAATTTAATAATTTCACTGTTTCTGTTACTGTTGCTCAGCAACATTTTGATATGAATATTTAGTCTACAGTTCTACAGCGTAGGTAGATATTGTTACAAGATTTTTGAAAGATTAGAAATAAATTAATATTTTTTTTAAAGTTCTCGAAAACTAGCTATCCCGTTTATTTTTTATTTTTTATTAATTTAATTCTAATCTTTCAAAAATCTTGTAACAATACCTACCTACGCTGTAGAACTGTAGACTAAATATTCATATCAAAATGTGACGGTTGCTTAGCAACAGTAACAGAAACAGTGAAACTATTAAATTTGACAGTTAGTTACTAGAATGCAATCTATGCATTCAAAATATTGGTGGCCATTTGTAACATTTGTAACTTCCAGTTGATTTATTCCCTCATTTTCATTATTACGTGATATTACCTACTTTTATAGCTTTTTAGCTTTTATATTCAAATGTTTCATAATATTTTCTAGAGTTACTAGATGGCTATTAGAAAATTTGTAGTTAATTAAGTTTAATGTTTGCATAGAGGATTACAAATTATTGTGCAAAATTATCTATGTATAATTTCAAATTCAACTGAGGCCTATCAGTTATGCATACATGGCCGCCTAATTAAGTTGAGGAAATAAAATTAAAAACCGTCCTAACTTTTTTATTTTCAGAAAAAACGATATCGAGTTTTATATCGTTGTATTTAGAAAAAAAAGACATATCGAATGATGTCATAGCCAACTATGACTTACATTTAAAAAAACACAAGTTTACGTCATAGCTCGAAAATGACAGAACAAATAAAAAAAATTGTAACGCCGTTTTATTGTCTATGAAATCGTCTAAAAGGTTTTCCTTTACGATTTTTCTCTAATCCCAATAATAAGACTGCTATCTCGGTGTAAAGAAATTCGCGGAATTTACTTTATGTTAAATATCTAGTAAGCTATGGAGATTTTCAAAAAAACAAAAGCTGTTTCGAATTAAGCTCATAAAACTGCACTTCTTTCCCCATTTAACCGTTCCTCTAACTGCAGTAGTTTACGAGATCCCTGTACTAAACATTGAAAAAAACTCACCCTGTAGAAGAGCGTGTATCCGAGTATCATTCAATCACTCGACCGCATAAATCAGGGTTGACATCATTGATGTCATTTATTATATTGACTTCTAAGGCATCAATCGTCTATGGGTTGTTCGCATAAACCCGTGATTTAACGTAGCCCCACAAGAAAAAGTTTAATGGCGGCAAAATCACAAGATCTCGGTGGCCAGTTGATGTCGCCAAAACGCGAGATAACATCAAATTTATGTTTTCAACCCCTACTTTCTGGAATATCTGCATACTGATGGATGATAAGTAAAACACTAATGTTTATAAAATCATACCATGCTGTTGCTGTGTTACTATATCAATAATTTTATTTACTTACTGTAACATACCGACCCCGGTACCTTTTTCTTTTTTTCCCCACCAAAAGCCACGAAAATTTAAAATCCAATTATTTAAATATCAAATTTCATTTACTTAAATAAAATTTAATGAAGCAAACAAAGACGTGAAAACAAGCTCGAGCTACGCCAACAAAACTGCATCATCCAAGGGGAACTGCAGATAAGGAAGATAACGAACCACACAACCGCAATATTAACCCTTAAGAACGGATAAAATAAAATAACAAACAGCTTGAGGCATCCGTAAGGCAAAATTACTCACTGACCCGATACAGGAAGATCAACTCGTAGCGAGCTTAATGAGACAGTTCCCAACCAACATACAGTCTCTGTGGTCTTTAAAACCACAGAAAAACTCATTAACTGGCGCGGCTGAGTTCTAGCTACAAAAATGAAATATTTAAGGTAATTGAGTTCATTGTAAGGGATGAACTGGTATTCAGTTTGAAAATGGATGAAATGGTAATTAATACCAATTCATTTCGTGACATTAAATAAAAAGGGCAAGTTCTGGTAATACATGTATGTATTTAACTTATTTTGCATTTTATTTCTCGACTCCTTTCTCATACATACCCTATCCAGCGAATTTAAGGGTTAACTACAATCATGGCACAACAACTGAAAAGGGTTCCTAATCACGATTCACGACTTTGACGATTACAGCAAATGGGGGAGGGGGGGTGTTACAATACGTCTGAAGATGCTACTTTAAAAGTAGCGAAACACGTGTAACGTTAATATTTTTTAAAACATTAGTGTTTTATTTATCATCCATCAGCGAGATAACATGGCGTTGAATTTTTGGTGCAGAAGATCCAAAGTTTCATGTGCTGTGTGGCACATACCGTCTTGCTGGAACCACATGTCATTGAGATTCATAGCTTCAATTGAGGCCACCAAATATTTCTTATCATCGACCTGCACCTCTCGCCGGTTGACAGTTACCTTCATTTTGGAAGAAGTATAGGCCAATGACCCTGACGGACCAAAATCCACAGTAGGCAGTGACTTTTTCTGGATGCATTTGCAACTGATGAATCTCACGTGTATTGTAATCTTCCCAAATGCGACAATTCTGTTTGTTAACAAAGACATTCATCGAAAAATGAGCCTCGTCGCTGAAAATTATTTTCCATCAACAATTGGGGTCCACTTCCAACTGCGATTCCAACGTTTCTTGTTTGATTGTTGACTGAACCGGTTAAATCAAACTTGTCCACCAAACGACGAACAGTCGACTCAACAGAACGATCGTGTGCACGGAACATAGCTCGAACTGAACACTCATTTTGATAGTAATATTTAATGATTTGCACGCGTTGTTAAACAGTGTAACTTATTTCCATGATGATTTGCCCAATATTAGCTACTATAGCCTCAAAATTTGACAGCTTCACCAGCATGGCCGCCATGTACTGTCAAAGTTCGAGCGTCTCTATTATAAAACCCTATATATATGCCTCTGAGGCCCGTATTCATCAATAAAATATAACTCCGGGGTTTGGAAACTCTTGGGCTTAAATATTATCCAGGTTTAAAAGGAGCTCTGTATTCATCAAAGTTTATCTTGGGGTTATACATGGGAGTTACGTAACTCCACAAAACGTCAAATTTAACCCCGCGCAAACGCCGGCAACATGGTAAAATACCTTTTGAGAGTCGATTTCAGGGGAGAAAAATGACAGAACTGATGGAATAATAGTGTGTCTATTTAAAAATAAGTTAAGTTAGGTTAGGTGTTGTATGTTTTTTTGACAATGCCAAACTGTCAGAGTAAGGTTGCAGATTGCAGACAGATTGCCCTGTTTCAAAACTCCCTAATTGAGTTTCAAGAGGAATATTCTGGTGTTGCGATGGCTTTCCAGAATTTAAGAGAAGCTGTTATGCAATGGATTGCAAAAATTTTCAAGGGACAGGAAATTCATCATTGTGATCATTATTTGAAATTAAATTTTCTTGAATCTCTTTTTCTTCTTGATATTAACAACTAAGAAGATTCTGAAGATCTAATTAGTTCTGTTCAAAATTTATTTAAACCTGGTTACTTATTTTATGATCACTTAGGTTACCATACTGTTGCTATGTTACCATATCAATAATTTTATTTACATACATCCGCATACATCTGAAGATGCTACTTTAAAAGTAGCGAAACACGTGTAACGTTTATATCCATCAGTATACAGTAGATTTTTTTTAAATATTAGTCATTTTATCATCCATCAATAATAAATAATACAAATTATTCATTGTTAATGATATTTTAATGATTTAATAGATTTATACAAGGTATTATTCAGCGAGATTCACAGTTGACCTAGCATTACAGTAGTATGGCTGAGAGCTCCGAGCTCTCCTCTCCCTATCACAAAAACGGTTGAGCGCATGAGAAAATGTTTCAAACAAAATTTGTCAAACATTTTATGCTCTTCAATTTTTCTCATAGGTGTTAATATCATTGGAGCTATAGAAACCTAGATAATCGCGAAAAACCGATTTCTGTGATCTTTGACCTAGAATAATTTACAACGCAGACACGAGATTTATGAGACTTGAGATTTTATGAGACTTTTGCGACAACTTTTAGAAGGCTAAAATGAAAGTATATAGGAGTTTCCAGCTTATTATCTCTCAGGTTGATCGCTTTATTTTGCTTAAGTGAGGCCGATCCAGACTTGCTATATAACATTGTTATATAGCATGTTACTAAAATTTAGGCTTAAAGATTTTTAAAAAGGCCGCTTTATCCGGAATGATCGTGGACCGTATCCGAAATTTGAAAGAAAATTCATTCCGTGTTATCGAAAACACGCGCCTTCAAATACTCATCATTATCCGAAATTGTTATATGTACCTATGTTCATAAATAGAAATAGATATTTATTTCCTCAGGAATAATAAAATATTTTTCACTGACAAGGTGATAAAAACACTGAAAATTCTGCTAGAATTTCGCATAACTTGTTCAATAAAAAGATCGTTTCTTTCCTGACTGATTTACTTCCAATACATAAGAATAACAGTTCCACTTCAGTAAGGTACCTTTATGATTTTTATTTTCATTTTCAGTTCCTAGTAAGCAATCGTCTTTAGGGCAGTAAACATATTGTCCATCAATTTAAAAAAGCGTAAAAAGATGGTCCTAACAATGAATGATAAATTAAAAGCAACTGAGAGTATTTATTACTATGTTAAGTAATCTTTAAACAATAAAAAGGCATAAAACTTAGGTATAGGTACCTACATTATCTTATTTATTTGTTGAAAACTCCGTATTATCCGAACTTTCACTTATACGGAATGGGGCCGGTCCACATTACTTTGGATAATCGAGCTTCTACTGTATTATTTTATGATATGAACGAACAAAGTAAGTGGCCGTTCTTTAAATATTGTCATAAGCTCAAAGTTCTCTTTGTTCATGCTTATAGAGGTACATTTGCGTGTAACTAGTAAAGCCTGCATTAATAGGTATAATGATTTGTTGAGTTATTTGTTATTTTATTACTTATTTTCTTTAAATCATAGGAAATTAGGTTACATCATATCCTAAAGTTCCAAACTTCTAAAATATCTAATCTGTAAACTAAGAAAGAAAGGTTGATGAACACCCAGTATTATAAAGCTTCATGAAGCCAATGGGCAGATTTCTGATACCATTTTTAAGCTAATATCGACGTCAAATAACATTTATTAACATTTTTGTAATCCCTTTCATGCCAAGAATCAATAAATTGCTATATTTTCTACCTACGGTCGATATCTTTTCTAAAAACGGTCCCAGAAATCTGCCCGTTAACTTAATAAGCCTTTATATTACTGACTGTAAATAGATTATAAAATTGCACAGACTAAAAAAAGAAGAAGTAAAGTTCACCTAACCTTTAAACCGCGTACCTAATGTCATCTGATCTTGAAAGCTGGCAAACTTGCATTTTTGTTATCAATGACGTCATGGCCCCTTTGGCTGGAATGTACCATATTCAGGTAGATAGGTAGGTACTAGGTACCTATACACCGTTCACATATTAAAAAAGCACTAGGTGGCCATGAACTTTTGTTTTTAGGTTTGCAAAAATGAAAACAGTGATTTCTATCACCCTACACCATAACCCAATTCATTTATAATAAGTGAACGGTGTATATTTACACTAAGCTCTATTGTTAAGGGATTACAGATTAACTTTGGTCAATTGATGAAAGCCATTATAATTTACAAGTTTCCTAATGTCTTGAAAAATACTTCCATTGATAAAAACTGAACAGGTAATCCTGTTGTTTAGTCTTCCAAAACACCCCTCACATGCCCATTCCACTTTTTCCACTCGCGTCGCTCACAGCAGTCACAGCATTGCCGCATTAAATCAGGTCTTTGGTCAGGGTAGGTTTTTTTTTCCTTTAAATGTTTCTAAAATAAAAAAACCTACCCTGACCAAAGACCTGATTTAATGCAGCAACGCTATGACTGCTGTGAGCGACGCGAGTGGAAAAAGAGGAATGGGCATGTGAGGGGTGTTTTGGAAGACTAAACAACAGGATTACCACTGAACATATTGATTGATGGTATTCGGCGAGAAACAGAAATATTTGGTCGAACGAATATTCAGCAAAAAAATTCCGAATATTACATTTACCGCATAGTTGCTTGCAATATATTCTTTGAATCCCTAGTAGTATCAACCATCAACTGCAGGACTACAGTGGGACATTTAGACAGACCTATGACCACAGTGCCAGAGCTACCCCACAATAACAACAAACTCTATAAAACCCATATCCATATGTTTAGTTTTTAGTTCCTAGATCTCCCACATCCATATGTTTAGAAGTTGTTATGTAATTTTTCTATTCTCATACTTACAAAGTAATCATAAGACGAGTGGTCAACCTCTCTGAAGAATCGATGCATAATTACAGCGGCAGTTGCCACAGTCAATGGTTGGGCGTTTAGTTTAATTCCGCATTCAAATATGAATCTTGCTGGGGTGAAACCTCCATCAAATTCTAGTTGTCTATAATCGATTGTTTTAATTCTTCGAATTTTATCCCTTTGAAGTTCCATAACATCAATCACATCCTTCATCTTGGAGTATGTTGATTGTTACTGCACCCTAGAAAGTGGTGAAGGTAAATATAAATTCAAGCAGGGGAAAAAAATAGTTAAGCCGGTTTTTCCACTGTACTCTCACCAAATGACCCAATAATTCTGAAGGTTTTATTGTTTATTGCTATTATAGAGAGAGAAGAGAGAAGAGCACTGACCACAAGCACTACAAACTACAAACAGTGAAGTAAACTTTAACTAAAGCCCAAAGCTTCCACTTACCCACCGATTGCCGTCCCTTGTGATCAATCAGTTTTCAGTAGTACTAGAATTAAAGAAATTTATTCAAAACTGTGTAGCTTAAGAACATACGGAGGAATATTGTACTGTAAGTAAACTATAAGCAGAAAATAAAATAAGTAAAAGTACAATTTGTAAGAAGTAAGACCGTAAGTCGGTCGATTGTCGGCTTTCGGCTTCACTTTCATTCAAGACTGATTCAAGAACTTGACCTAACCTAACACTTTGTCCTTTCATCTTCTTCTTATCTCTAGCCTTGGTAGCTCAGTAGCCTTGTTCAATCGGCAACGCAGGCAGTTTATCACAGGAGGCGCGTTCTGAAATTCATCAACAAAGTCCATTACAGTTTTACATTAATTACAATCAGTCAACGTAGATCGACAGTGGTGGGCCATTACAACAAAGAAAGAGCTGATCATAATAATACTGGTCGATGTCAACACACGAAAAACAAGAAACGATGTCTATGAGCGAATTCTTTCTTCCTTAATTATTATTTTAGAGCCTCTCCTCAAGAAACGAAATGGTTCGTAAAATTGAAAAAAACACACACCAAATTGAAAAAATAAATAACAAAAAATTCCTCCAGTCTTCCAAATTACGGAGGTATACTCCAGAATCTTTGGGACTTTAGGTATAATTATACTTAGCACAACCTGCTATTACTAGTGGCTAGGTTCTAGATTCTAGATGTTGTTGGTAACTCCCCTTTACCCTTTTACCGATCTTTTTTCTGATGCAATAAAATATTTTCATTAGCCATCATTAATAATTAGAGAATTAATTAATGAGAATTATTAAATTAAAGAGAATTGGTATGTGCAGTCTATTCCAACTTTATTCGGACAGCGATTGGCCATGAAAAATCATCGCCTGATTTTTACATGTATAATCTTGAAGATTTTGTCAAAGCTGCGCGTACTCTGTCAATAATTTTTTTTACAGTGAATGTTTGGCTTATAAGCTATTCTTTTCAATTTGCTTGAAGCAGAAAGCATTATTGTTTTTCGACAATCGGATTGCTGTAATCGATATAATAATTTATTGTTATTCAATTTGTTTCATGGAAACAGTCATTTTTATTTGATATCGTTTTTATTTTTATCGTTAATGTTCCAGATTTTCACAATTATTCACATCAGTAAAAAGTGCACACTTTCGACTTCACAAGCTGTTTTCTCAGAAGTTTCCTTATTTAAGGTTACAAATTGATTACATCACCGTAAGTATTGGCAATTGAATGAAAGTATCAAAAAATTTAATAAAAAATAAGGGTTGGCCATTAAAAAAAAAAATCCGATGACGTTGCCACTTTTTCGCGCATCAACCTGTATATACCCGAATAATTATGTCAAAAGTTGAACAACTTAAAAACAAAATCGACCTGTTTTTTTTATTTTTTTTCAAAAAAACAGAGCTTTCAGTTTTATTGAATTTGTCCGTTACTTTTGGTTTGGGAAGCACTGTATTTACATTTCGTCGGCCTAATATGGAAATGGCCCAAGTCCGAAGTCCATTTTTCACCAAAATGAGATTTTAATATCATTTGGAAGAGAATGGCCTAAGGCCGGGAACATGTTGGAGCTGCGATAAAAGCTATAAGAGCGTCGATACTAGCGATGATAAAAGCTACGAAAAATTTGTCTCCCTCGATGTGTCTATGGTGGAGCTGAGATAACAGTAACGTTTTTAGCTTTGCTGTAATATTTGTGTCAGTTATAATCAATATAAAAATGAGTGATTCGGAAGAAGAGATAATATTATTATTGTCAAATACGCCCTTATTATTGTATTTGTATAGTAATCAACAAAAACGTAGGTTCTGTGCCCATCCTACGGTTTGAATTCGGAGAATTTCATCATTTATATGCGTTTCCCTCAATCCAAGGAGCTCCTCGGGAACTTTAACCGAGAAAGGTCAAGGAAACTCCTGACCCTCAACAAAGAAAGTCTCAGAATGCTAACAGGATTCCTAACAGGTCATTGCAAGCTCAATGAACACCTGAGGAAACTTGGTATAGAAAAAGATGGCGTTTGCAGACTCTGCAGGGAAGAAAACGAGACGCCTCATCACCTATTGATGAACTGCGAAGCACTAGAAAGTGAAAGAAACGATGTTCTGGGCCAACACCAGCTGAACGGAGGGGCTTTGCCCGGCCTTGATCCCCTTCAAATCCTGAAATTCCTAAGGGAAGCGGAGTTGGAGAGGCTGCTTCAATGAAGGGAATATACTCCAAAGAAGCAGAGAAGAGGGGGCACAATAGATCTGTAATAGGTCGCAGCGCATCTGACACCCTCAATATCAATATCAAATGCGTTTCCCTCCAAATTTTCTGCTTACATGCGAATGACGCGGGAAACTTTTGATTATATTCTATCCCATGTATCTCAAGCACTAGAAAAAAAATGATGCAATTGCCATTCGATGCCTATTTTCTAGGCGATAAAAGCAAAGATATATACACTTCCACTTCTCGTCGCTCTTATCACTGTTCGGCAAAAAAGCTTTGCTCTACTCGCTGCTTCGGCATGAACACCTGCATAAATGCGCATGCATTATTTTTCGTCGCTTCGCTGTTATCGTTGCTAGTATCGTTACTCGCAGCTTCAACATGTACGCCGCCTTACTCATCGCTTGGTAAATTGTTTGAGTTCGATTTTCCACTCATAGATGGCATTAGAACTGTTCTAAGAAAGTGGCCCAAATCCTAAGTTGTCTTGATTAAAACGCAATAAGATGTTTTTTACTCCTCCTGTGAAATTTGTAAAATGTGACTTAGGCCATTTTCATATTAGGCCGACGATTTGTCCTGTGTTGTCCATATATGAACTACTAACTACTATCGCCAAAACAATAGATTGCCGAATGTAGAGCGTAGAGCCGGCTCGGGCTCATCAACCCTTAGGAACCGTTTTGCTGGATCGATGCATACCTTACCACCTCTTATACGCAAGTAGTGAATTGCGGGCTGCATACCATAAACCATTATAACTTAATTATTATTATTCTTGAGTTTCCTCTTGTAAATTTTAACCAAACCGAAAGTGCCTCAAGTATTATACTTAACATTAGGTACCCTTTGCAAAGAATTGTTAATTGGTGGTTAATTGCACTCATAGGAGGGGCGAGGAACTATACCTAGAAGACATTGCGTTTTCTTAAGTGATACCATGCACTTAAGTAGCTGTACCTACAAGCCTTATGCCTTACCTACCTATCTTCAGTCTTCACTATATATACAAAAAATTTCTATTAACGTATAAGTAGGTAGGTACCTACATTTTTTATTATTAAGTTATCAACAACATCTTGAAAGTTGAAAGTAATTATTAAATTTGTCTGATTTGACCTAATAAGTAAATGTATTTGTCATTACGTTTTACCTACCTATTATAATCCACAATGTCAATAAAACCGGCAAATGAGTGCAAATTAGAAAATTAATTAGAATTTCTTTTGGATATTTCCACAGTATTAGTGATGCGTTTTAGGTAAAAATAGGCTCGTTAAATAGAAATCGTCATTGTCAAAAATTACTTCTTCTATCATTTTTCTCTAAATCGAAACCTGATGGAGATATTTTTGAATGTACAAAACTGAATTTGCATGTTAAAGTCCTATAACTCACTTACAAGTTTTCAGTCTGTATAAATAAAGTAGGTAACTCAAAAATATAAACATTTAAATAATTGGAATCCCTAAATGTATTGCCGCATTCATACATCTGCATGACAGAAAGGGATAACTATAGCAAGAATATAGCGGTGCTAAATAGCTTCCCCAGCTTCCGTACCTGACATTTATTAAATTATAATACGGTCGTAAACTCATAAAACTACTGTATTGAAGGGTCTTTTATGAGGCTCATAAGCTAAGACACCCTCCTGGTGTGGTTATAATGTATCCTATTATAATAAGACACATGAGCAATAAAACTAGAACTGGTGCTTTATCCCCTTTATCCTTAGTACACTCCATCAGTGTTGTTAAGAAGCTGCCTTAAACTTAAGTATGTACCAATTTTGAAATATTTTCATCTAGTTACCTACTATAATACCCACACGACGTCATCTCAAATTGGAAATTGGTAAGAACTTCCAAAACCAACTAAGTAGATAGATACGTATTTATTACTCCTGTCGTAGATGATAATGATTTTAGTTAGTAGTAAAAGAACTCTTATTGTAATCTACGAAAGCGCTGAGCTGCCATCGTTTTCCGTAAAAACTTTTTTTAATAATTTACAGTTAAAACTGTAAATTTACAATTGAAACAACTGTAAATTTACACTTTAAAAGCTGTAAATTTACAGCTTGACTGCAAATTTTCAGTTTGTAGATATGTATAAGTATATGATTTAATACTACAGGTGTAACAAAAACTAGCACTCCCCTCAGCACCCCCTAAAATCTCCGATTTCGTCCAAGTTTGGAAAAAGAAAAAAAAACAGCAGCTTCAAAATGAAAGTGTCACTCGACCCCTCTTGTTATTTAAATTTTTTGAAGGGGTATCTTTGGACGCTAGAAGGATGCAAACATACATATTATTGAAACTATAAAAAAATTGGTCTTCCTTTACGGTAAAATTCAATCTCTTCGGCATTTTTACAAACTTGGAGATAATCGGAGATTTTAGGGGTTGTAAATTTTAATAATTTTTAGTACCTAAATAATGTATATTATTTTTCAAAAGAGAAATATTTAACCTGGCAATTACCTGACAGGTTTAATTACAGATTGATCTGTAAATTTACAGTTTAAACTGTAATTTGAAGCTTTAAAATGAAAACTTAGAGTTCAAACCTGGAAAAGACCTGTCCGGACAGGTGATCAGATTCTGGTCGAACCAGGCCAGGACATGTCACTTAATTTCACCTCTCCAGTCAGGTCATTTCCAGGTTAAGTATCTCTCTTTTGAACAAATAATATAAGTAAAGTATGTCCCAACTAAAATTGAGTGACATTTAATTTTGATGGGGTTTTTTTCTTGCTTTTTTTCAAACTTGCACGAAATCGAAGATTTTAGGAACTTACGAAGTGTAAATTTTTGTTGGGACATTATTTATTGCAATTTTAAAGTTTTTTAAAGTTCCAATAAAGAGTATTAGGCTCTGGAAGTCACGACTTTTCTTACTGATAAAAATGTCGTTTCGAACAGAATTCAGTTTTCTATATACAGGGTGTCCGGTAAGTACCTCCTAATCTATCGGGAGCATACAGGGTAGGTCAAAAAAACCTAGTCTGCCATAAAAAAAATTTCCTAAAGTGTCCCCAAACGGAGATATGGAGCCCTAAAAGGGTGCCCCGCAATTTACTTTCTTGGCTCTAACTTTTGAACCGACCTGTATAATTGGATGGAATTTAAACACTTTATAGAGGCCACAAAGAGCCATCAGGCCATATTAAAGTCGATGTTTGACGTCGTCAGGGAAGTCAGGAACGGACTTACCATCATACTCGTTGAGTCAAAATTTTTACAGGTGTTACTTTACAGAGCTACAAACTATTTTTTTGAATAGTCTAATACTTCATCTTTAAAAAAGGTGCTCTTAATTTATCTCGGTAAAACTGACGGCTTTCGAGATAAATCGGTTTTTAGGTATGCGAAACACTCAAAAGTTACTAATGCTAAACACAAACAGGTAAAAATCAGGCTATTGTTGATAAACCTACCTACATAATCTGTATTGACGGAACTTGGTCAAAATTTGCATAAAAGTCGATTTATCTTGAGAACCGCTAGTTTTATCGAAATAAATTAAGAGTACCTTTTGTGAAGATGAATGACCAGCGTATTTAAAAAATAAGTTTTCAACTCTGTAAAATGACACCTGTCAAAACTTTGACACAATGAGTGTGGTGGTAAGTCCGTTCCTGACTTCCTTTAGGACGTCAAACATCCACTCTTATATGGCTTTATGCGTCTTTATGGCCTCTATAAAAAAATTAAAATTCCATCAAATTATACAGGTCGGTTCAAAAGTTAGAGCCAAAAAAGTAAATCTTAGGGTACCATTTTGGGGCTCTGTATCTCCGTTTAGGGACACTTTAGGAATGTTTTTTTTTATGACAGACTAGGTTTATTTTGACCTCCCCTGTATGCTCCCGAGAGATTAGGAAGTACTTACCGGACAACCTGTATTATGTACCTACATACAATCGCAACATAACTTGAGCATTTCATATTAAAATCAACACAGTTGCAGTTTTTTTAGATCCTACCTCGAAGATCGTCAGTTTTATGTTTTTTGCAGGGGATATATAGTTCATCTTGCTTCTATGCTACATCAGGTGTACCTCAAGGTTCAAATTCGGGACCGTTATTATTTTTGTATTTTATAAAAATGATCTTGCTAATTCTATCTAGTGCGAGAAATTACTTTATGCTGACGACTTGAAACTTTTTCATCAGATCGTGCCTGCGGATGATTGCAGGTTTCTTCAAGCCCGAATAGCACAAGTTGATAAATGGTGCCATCAGAATAATTTTATGGAAATGCAAAATAGTCACATACCTATACAAAGAAAATAGGATCCTATTCTTTATCCATACGTTATAGTCGATGTACGTTTATAGGAGATGATTTTATCACGGATCTCGGTGTCACACATTTGTTTCAAAGTTCTCCTTTAATATGCACGTAGAAATAATATATGTAGGTATAGAAACTGCAAAGACTTCTCTAACATTGATGTGCTGAAGTTGTTATATTTTGTATTTGTCATTTGTCAGATCACGCTTGGGTATGGGGCCCTTATTTGGTATCCCATATACAACATTCACGTAGATGTCTTGGAGGGTGTCCAGAGGAGATTTCTGAAGATATGTTGTCATTTAAAATTAATGGAGCTTATCCTCCTCGTGGAGTTAGCTAGGAAGTTTTGCTTGAACAGTTTCATGTTGACACTTTGGAAGTCCGGAGGAAGTTGATCTCCCAGTAACATTTTTGTACCTATAACCTCCTAAATAATAAAATTTCCTGATCATATCTGCTGAGTGAGGTTAACTTCTTGATACCCAAGTTTGAGTTGGGACTCTTCAGTATCAGTATAGTACCTTCTATTGTTCGAAGCCTAACACAAATTTACTTGTACGATCGCCTATACATACGATATGTGTAGTAACTTCAATTATTATATTTGTAGAGATTGTGATATACACTTGATGACTTTGAATAGGTTTAAGTATGTACCTAGCTCGCGTTCTTTTTCAATAATGTTTTAGATCGACAACTGTTGTTGCTTGTTCATGATGTACCTTTTAAATTGTCCTGTTGTTGGTACCTATTGTTATACTGTTGAACAATGCATGTATAAATAAATAATAAATAAATAAAACACAATTCGCAATTTATTATATTATGAAAAAAATATAAATATCTAATATCTTTCATTGTGGTAGTGGCAATTTGATCAACCTACACCTGCTATATTCTTAATAAAATTATTATCGTAGGTACATATTATGTATATACCTACATGCAGATATGACGTTTATGCTTTACTATAGCAGGGCTTTGTATTGTATATGCGAGCTTTCATTACATGACAAACTATATACCTAGATAGGTATAATAGATATTTTATATCTTGGTGAACTAATTATAAATCACCTTGTAGGTATATATAGTTATTTAATCAAAATTAGACCGATTGAAGCAATTATTCAAGTCTGATCTTATATCTTTAAAACGTCTTATTTAACTGCTAAGCAGTGAAGCCTTTGCTCAACTCACTGACGCTGCATTTTTCGAACACGCTGTACCTACCTATAACAAAAGCGCGAAGCCATAGGTATAACAGAAGTGCCCGGTTCGAATACGAGTAATGACTCCAGATGGAGAAAATAATCAAAATTATTAATGAATTTGTCAGTCGTCATAAATGTTTCCATTGTAGGTCTTCTTAAAACTAATTAATTGATGCGAGTAAATAACTGTTATCAGAGAGTCATATGGTAACAAACTAACTACACATAAGTAAAAGCGTAGGCAATATCCTGGAGCAGATGAGACATGAGACGAGGACACGCGGTCTTTTCCTCTTATTAAACAGTTTGTCGTCCGTAGCTGTCCGTTTATACAAGTTATCAAGAATTTGATTATGAAAAGTTCTAATAAATATTGTAAATAATATAAATCGTCGTACTACGTACATAAGCAATCAAACCCTATCTTGATCTACTTACAAGCTAGAGTACTTTATTTTATTTTTGTGATTATTGCAGTGAAGTATTAACTACTGGCAGGTAGCAGGTATAATCTGAGAAGAGTATTAGTTGCATAGTTACACTGTCTGGTGAGTATTAAATTACGTTATGGCATGGCTGTGTATATTTTGAGCTTCATAAGTTCGATTACCAACTTTCGATAAGCCTTATTATCAATGAAAAAGTTTTAGTTTTGTTGGCGTATTTTATTAATTGTTATAAATAAACGCTTTTCATTAATGTTTTGTTGTTAATCTCTACGGATACCTAATACTTAGGTGTACTTACACGCTTACATTATACCTAGCGCATAGAATTAGCATTCAAATTAATCCATTTACTCTAAGTGAAGAGGCGAATTTAGCTGTAATCGTGGAAAACATTTACCTGCAACACTCCTGATAAATAGATTATTGTTACCGACGTAGATAGGTATGTTGTCATGAGATAAAAATTTCCAAATAATATTTTCGAATCATGATAAATATTGTTAGATTTATAGTTTTAGTATACCTACCTATACCTATAGCCTACATTTTACATTAGGTACTAAAAAATATATGTTTTTGTTATTATTATCTTTACATATATCATATACATATACATAAATGTAGGTAATAGCTATAGGTACTTAAAAAATCAATTACCTACCTATTATAAGTAACCTACTAATTATTTTAGGTGGGTATTATACATTTATACAGGGTGGTTAGGTATTTTCAACTGGCTCACCATTGGAATCTAAACCACAAGAGATACAGGATTCGGTTGAATTAGAGGAAAGCTTCACAATTTAATGCTTAATAAGAATCTGAAAAAAAATTAGGGTCTACCAAAATTAGGATTAATTTAGTCTTTGCTGAAATATCCTGAAACAACTGAAAAATCGAGATTTCTTATTTTTTGAATTAGGTACATAGTGGGCCGGTTGTTTGCAAATTTTAAGGTCACAACTAAGGCCTCTTTGACACTGCGGTCGTATTACTATTTTTTTCTTCACTTTCAAGGCAAGTAATATCTTCTAAATTAACAGTTGCACAGTTTTTATTTTGATATTTATTCATTTATTTTACATTTGACATTTATTTTGCATTTGCATTCCAAAAAGCGTGACATCAGTCCCTATAGTCTGGATACGATGAGAAAGCTATATCCGGTGCCAATCCTGCTCTGTACGCTTCGAAACGGTTGGCATTGTCTTCAAGTTGTTACTTCCGAGACCCGGCGTATTTATCCGCGATTCTCGCCAGGACCGAACTCTCAAAACGCGTTTTAGTGCCGTTTTTTTTTTTTGCTAATCATGCTTTTTCAAAGCAAATGAAAACTTCCTGGTGTTACTATAGGTATGTCCTCCACCCCTATTGTATAGATGCGAGTATAAGTTCCATAGTGAAACTGTAGCATGTAGTATTTAACTCTTTTTTAAAAGGAGCAATATCAGACCAATAGTTTGATAATACAGAGGGCATTTTTTTTTAAATCAGTAATTATCTGAAAATTTTTAATTTACGTTTGAACAACCGGCCCAGTATCTATTTTTTTTTATTATTGGAATTAATAGATTTTTGCAGGTCTACATAAGTCAGCAAGAGCCAAGAGCTACCCATCTGATATTACAAATAATGTTTTCTAAGCCGACTAGATCCCAGAGTTTTCATAGTCAACTTTTGGTTTTCTTACGGTCGCCATATTGTTTTTCATGTCATTCGGTATAAAAAAATCAAGGAACCCAAAATAATACAGACATTAAAAAAATCAAAATTTTATTCATCTTTATTTTAAGACAACCTTTTATACCGAATATCATAGAAAAACCAAAATATCAGGCAAGAAGTATCATTGACGTAATTTGGTGAAAAAATGTTTTTTTTTTAATGAAAATTTTTCATTTTTGGTTTCTGCGATTTTTTTAAAGCGGACGACATGAAAAAAACAATATGGCAGCCATAAGAAAAACAAAAGTCGGCTATGAAAACCCTGCGGGACTTAGTCGACTTCGATAATTTTTGAAATGTCATAAAATATACAGGGTGGGTTAAATTAGAGAAAAGTTGCACAATTTTATGCTTATCAAAAATCTGAAAGAAAATTTATGGCAACTTCAGGCGTTGCTGAAATATCCTGAAAAAACTTGAAAATGGAGATTTCTTATTTCAATCTATCTTTTTCATTATTGAAAAGAAATTGAAATATTTTTGTAGGTTTACTTAAGTCATCAAAAGGTATCATCTGTCATTTCCAAAATTTCCAAGGACTACCAGATCCCAGAGTATTCATAGTCAACTTTTGTTTTTCTTATGGCCGCCATATTGTTTTTTCGTGTCATTCGCTATTAAAAAAATCAAGGAAACAATCTATCAAATTAACAAAATATTCTTAAAAATTTTATTCTTTATTCGAAAAAAAAAGAAAATGGTTTCACCGAATCACGTCAACATGACGTCGCCACTTGACATTGCTTGCCTTATAGGTTTTATATGTTTTTTATGACATTCGGTTAAACAAAGGTATTTTTTTCGACTAAAGAACAAAAATTTTTAAGTTTTTTTTTTAATGTGATACATTATTTTGTTTCCTTGATTCTTTTAATAGCGAATGACACGAAAAAACAATATGGTGGCCATAAGAAAAAAAAAGTTGGCTATGAAAACTCTGGGATCTAGTATAGTCCTTGAAAATTTGGGAAATGACAGATGATACCCTTTGATGACTTATGTAAACCTAGAAAAATATTTCGATTTCTTTTCAATAATAAAAAAGGTATGATTGAAATAAAAAATCTCAATTTTCAAGTTATTTCAGGATATTTCAGCAACGCCTGCAGTTTCTATAAATTTCCTTTAAATTCTTAATAAGCATAAAATTGTGCAACTTTTCTCTTGTTTAACCCACCCTGTATCTTTTACCGTTTCCGGGATCCCAATGGTGAGCATCGAATTGCTAACCACCCTGTATATTTGTACATAGAAGTATAGGTAGTAGGTACCTATACTTACAGGGTGATTTAGGTATAACTAGCTAAAAAAAAATACACCCAGGTGTTCAGCATTACATTTGAAACAAAAAACGATTACTTATACATTTTTTTATTTACTTTTACTTTTTTAGCAGACCTAAGAAAAATAACACATAAAAATCAAAAGTTACATATTTTCATAAATAACTTTGTAAGGAAGCTAAATAAAATACAAATGGCGCAGACGGTGGCGTAGCGGTTATAAGGTCACTGACTGAAGCCGTTGACGCTGCCAATCGTCAACGGTTCGTGTGGTTCGAATCCCAGCTCGGCTTGGTTGTTTGTATTCGCTTATAAGGCTATTTATTTATCTATAGAAGTGTCTGTGGTTGTATGAGTTCATTCTCGAAGCTAGAGTACGTTGATATAAAATTATGATGAAGAGTATGGAAGCTACCAATTTGAAAGAGAATAGGATATCTCTCTTTAATATAGTGACTTTTTAGTTACTTCTCATGGTTGATTTCTGTGCTTAAGCGAACATCGAACGGATACATACCTATAGGCGTAACAAGTGATTGACGGATAGAAGATAATAATTGTTATTAATTAATTATTAATTTGCGTTAAAAAAATAGGTACACGGATAGCTTTGCAATGTAAATTTTCATCTTCGCATGCATTTAATTTTAATTCATCCGCAGGAAAATTAAATTAAACAGTTAGATCATTTCGTTATATTTCTTGGTCGACTATAATCAGAGCAATTATTAAATAGATATTTATATAATTATTATATTAAAATTCACGTCAATGACAGTAGTTGTGAATCTCGATTAAAACCGAGCAGAATCAGGTGAACCAACTTTGACACGAGAAAGTAACTATGTACAACGTAAAATGAGACGACAGTCGAAAATGACACGAATCTTCCTTACTCTGATACAATAAAAATCTGTCAATATCCAGGTACTCTACTCGAAGCCAAATTACCAGAGTGGAGCGACTATGTCTTACCTACACTTTATTTAAAATATAAAAAAGTATTACCTATTATACGAGTAATAGCTAATGGATTTTTATTTCAAATGTCATGATGACTTGCGTAAATTTTTTACACCTTATTATAAATCACCCTGTATAATACTGCATATACGGTATTAGTAGGTATTTGACATTTAATAAGTTCATCCACTTGTTCTTGTTCAGCCAGTTCATCTCAACATTGAACTTCAAGGAATATTACCGGAGAGAGTCATGCATAGCTAATTCTTTCTTATTGACATTTAAATTAATTTAACATAAAATATTTTTTAATTAACATTTTGAAAGTATGTATAGGTATCTTGCCTATTATAAAACAGAACGGGAAGTATTTTATTGTGTAGGGACTTAGGGAGTACCTACCTAATATCCATTACTGAATTATTTTAGGAAAACTCAAACCCAAACAAAGACTTTCAATGATTTAATTATAATTTTAAATAAAATAATTGAATATACAGGATGAGTCAGTCTCATTATAGTATAAGAAAACTTGATTATTCCAACGCCGGTAAGCCGGTAATGATACTGAAATGAACCAAATGGTAGGCCAAAGTGGATTTTGTAGAATTATTTTCAGGTATGCAGGTGTCCCTTATTTTAGAGCTCACTATTATGGGTAATCTCCTAAACGCTAAGAGATACAGAGAAAATAAATTAAATTAGATTAAATTAGAGAAAATATTGTATAAATTAGAGATAGATCGATATTTATAATTTTCTTCATATATCTTTTTTTATTATTGGAAATTATTAAATAATTTTTTGTAATAAATAATAAGTCTCGTAATAATAAGTCGTCAAGAGCTACCATCTGACATTTCAAAAATTTTCAAAGCCGACTAGACTACCGAGTTTTCAGTCAACTTTTGTTTTTCTTATGGCTGCCATATTATTTTATTTATGTCGTTCGGTATAAAAAAAAATCACGGGAACCATAAATTAATTAGTAACATTAAAAACCATTGTTTCCTTTTTTTAAGACCTTCCGAATTCATATAAAAATTTAAAAAAAAACTATAAGACAATTAAATGGTTTCATATTGACGTAATTCTATGGGAAAAAGTTTTTTTTTCCAAAAAGTAAGAAATTTTTTACTGATGGCTGATAAAAAACGTTAGTGTTTTATTTATCATCCATCATCATGCAGAGATTCTACAAAGTAAGGGTTAAAAAAGATACATTTTATAAATTTTTTAATTTTTTTTTTCTGAATGTAATTATTTTTTTTTTGTTTCCATAATTCTTTCATACCGAACGTCATGAAAATATAATATGTCGGCCATAAGAAAAACAAAAGTTGACTATGAAAACTCGGTGATCTATAGTCGGCTATTTTTAAAATGTCAGCTGCATCTCTTGACGACTTATGTAAATCTACCAAAAATTATTTATTATTTTCCAATAATAAAAAAGATATGAAGAAAATAAGAAATCTCGATTTTTCAGTTGTCTCGAGATGGCTACAAAATAATAATAATAATAATAATAATAATAATAATATTTATTTCCATATGTTATTACAAAGTAAATAAAAATAAAAACTTTTCACAATGAGAGTACAATTTTTGGATTACAAAATACATTAATGCCCGTATTCACAAACGATAATTTCCTAAATAATTACGTAATTAATTAAATGAGTGAGATGGAGATATGCAGTTTTTTTGCAATAGAGTGAGATGGGTATAATTGATTACGTAATTATTTAGGAAATTATCGTTTGTGAATACGGGCATATGAATTTTAATTACATTAAATAAGTTAGTACTACTTTTCTTTTGTTGTTTAAATTTCTATGTTTTAAAGTTTTCCTTTTCTTTATTTTCACATTGGATGGAAAGAGAAATGTCTCCAAAAGCTAGCTTGTGTGGAGACATCTACAATTTTTTAAAGCTATTATTTAGTCTCAGAGAAAATTGAACATAATTTCCCACTCTTAAGGGATAATATCACTTCTAAAGTGTGTTTTTATATCGCTTATATAATTTATTTAGTACTGCTGAAAAAAAACTTCAATATTCTCGCATTCGAATAGCCACCTTTTTAATAATTTTTTGAAAGTTTCAAATGTACTTTCTTTTATTTCTTTAGGTAGTGCCGTGTATATTTTGGAACTTATATATGTGTAAAATCGCCTAAAAATCTCCTTCTGTGGTTTCGTAGTCTCGAACTTCATGGCATTTCTTAACTTTTCAACGTATATATTTTTTCTTATGTCTTTATTTGTACGATAGAATTTAGTTAATATCTTGTAGAAGTATAAATGTCTTAAAGGTAAAATATTCAATGTTTTGAACAAGGGAAATGCACTGTCAAGTTTTCTCTTTTTGCATATTATTCTGATTATATGTTTTTGACTTATCATCAGGGGTAGGATTTCATTTTTGTATGCTCCTCCCCAGTTTTCTATACCATACTGTAATCTGGAATTTACAAGGGCGTAATAAACATGTATTAACACTTGTTTTGGGCATAGTGACTTGATAAAATAAAATTTTCTAACTAAAAACTCCATTTCCTTTTTTAATTTTGTAATATGACTCTTCCAGGTTAGATTCGAATCTATTAAAGTACCTAAATATCTAATTGCTTCTGTTTTTTGGAGAGGCTGACATTTACAATTATTTAGTGATTCGTCGCAGGTTAAGGAGTGATTAAAGATAACTGTTTCGTCTTGTTTTTTACTTCGCAACGAAAATTTCATGTATTTTGTTTTTCCTATATTTATGTTCATACAGTTCTTTGAGAACCACCACTTTAATTTTCTTAAGTCATGCTCCATCCCTGATTTAATTTCCCGTAGAGAATCAGCAACATAAACAAGTGCGGTATCGTCTGCAAAAGATATTATTTTTCCTTCGAATTCTCCTTCACACAACTCATTTATATAAATTAGGAATAAAACAGCTGATAAGGTAGACCCTTGGGGCACCCCAGTTGTGATTAGTTTAGTGTCACTTAAAGTTTTATTTATTTTTGTTTGTTGTTTTCTATTACTTAAGAAACTTTTGAACCACTCATTCACTATACCTCTAATTCCTGCTTTACTGAGTTTCTCTAATAAAATGTCATGATCTACAGTGTCAAAAGCTTTCTGAATATCGATGAACATTGCAGAAGTCTGTTTACTTTCATTGATTCCGTCATATACATTTTTTGTTAGTTGCAGTAGGGCACTTTCAGAATTTTTCCCTTCTCTATATCCGTACTGGTTGTTACTAAAATAATTGTTTTTCTCAAGAAATTTCACTAACCTTTTTTTTATAACTTTTTCTATAATTTTTGAGAAGATTGATAATAACGTTATTGGTCTGTAATTGTTAAGCAAGGTTTTTTCTCCACATTTGTGAATAGGCACGCATATTCCTTTTTTGAGTGCGTCTGGAAAGGTCCCTGTCTCTATACTTATATTGCATATATGTGTCATAAGTTCCGAGATTACTACCGAAGATGATTTTATCAATTTAGCTCCTATTCCATCATAGCCTGCAGAACTATCGTTTCTTAAATAGGGCATCTTTTCTCTAATTTAACCGACCCTGTATCTCTTAGCCATTAAGAGATTATTATAGTGAGCTCTGAAATAAGGGACACCTGTATAAGGATGGCCTAATATCGCTGTAGGCCGTAAAACTTTGGTAATTTAAATAGGACGCCCTGCTTATTTTAGATTTTCAGATTGTCTGAGAAAATTCAGTAAGAATAGTTTTAACGGTTGAATTTTTTAACAAGTAATTTAAGAGTTATTAACAAATGAAAAACGGCATCTTAAATTTTTAAAGCAGCGTATTTTGAAAACGGCTCAAGATATAGTAAAACGCCTTACATATATTCTTGTTTTAACTTTTTATGTAGGTACCACACTTTAACGTAATTATATGGATGAGCGTTCGGCCATGCAGTAGCACTTCTTTGCAGTTTTTACATTATTATATTCATTTTCATCATATGTATAATGTCTTAAAAAAAAAAATCCTGGACGTGTTCAAACGAAATTATTGGGTGGTCAAACGTGGTCAAACGATGGTCAATCGTATGCGCTATAGCAATCTGGTTTCCCCGAGTTTTTCCGGCTCACTTCACGAAGCTAACAAAGCTAGTCTAACTTTGTAAATTAAACATACCCTAAGAATTTATAATTTTTCTAGTGCCCACACATGCATGATAGCACATCTCGGGCGCATCGCATGCAGCATTTCCTTTTTTAAGTGAAAATCCAAAAGTGCGATGCCAACTTCATGCATATCGTTTATTGATGTTTCCTGATAAATACGCAACCTAGAACGATTCAAATCAACATGAATCGATATCTCCCCTCATTTACCGCTTCAGGTGCGTCATAGGGATTTCCCTGCAACACGTGACCAAGCCTCAATTAAGAAAATTAAACTTCAAGATACCTTCATTGAATTATTGAACCCCTAAAGTGGTGTATTTATAATATACATTATAAAAAATATACATTAGATATTATCTAATGTATATTTTTTATTAGATGAAACGTTGTGACAGGTCGTTTTTGTTATATGTTTTTATAATAAGAGCAGTTATAAGAACACACATAACATTATAATAGAAGAACAGTTTGTTTTACTCTGGTTGACAGCATTTTTTCCCTTCACTGCTTCACCATCAGCCAGCATCCTCCCAAATTTGACGTTATAATTTGGTTGATACGGATGATACTTCAAAGTAGCAACTCCTAGTTTTTATGTCATAAATGCTCTTTCAACAATCACCGATGTGGTTTTCACAAAGTAGAGTGTCCCCAATTAAGTATGCTGTAATTAAAATTATAATCATTTGGGAAGATTTTTGTGTTAATTCATATTTTTTTACGTCATTTACATTAATAACGTGGCATATTTTACAACAAATTGACAGGACAATTATTTTAAAATGCACGAGTATTTCCCCTCAAAGTTTCCAGTCCACTAATTAAAATAATTTATTTGACTCTATGTTTGTGTTTTAAATAGATAAAAATGTAAATTGCTCCATATTCATACATTTATTTGCCAGTGAATATAACAATAATTACTTATTGTTTGACTGGCTAACAAACTATTGTCCGATAATCATAATACAGGGTGTTTCAAAATTGAGTGTCAATATTAAAGGGGTTAATCTATAATCTATATGCATGTGATCTATGCATATTACTTATGGTTTTTGTATTTTTTTTCTTTGTAATTTTTTTGTTACTCTGAAACTATATAGGTGTCCCAGCTCATTCGAATCAGTCTCTGCAATTTTTTTTGCAAATTTTTTACAAAAGTACAGGATCACAATGGGCATAATTTAAAATTATTTTAGACGAAACAGAGTAGGTATCCCATATGACAATGGCATTTCAAAGTTTTTTTTTTTTTATGGAATGCTCTTATGTTATATAATTTTTAGATTATCTAAGAAGAAAAAACACGATTGGTTTTTACAGTTGATGTTTAAATTGAGATGTTTGTGAGTTATAAACAAGTGAAAATCGCAGTTTTCAAAGTTCAAGGCCCTGTTTCATGATAGAGGAAACCGGCTTACATGTTCCTATACATTTTTCTCTATCTTAAGTCGTTTTCGTTGTACTACGAAAATTGCGATTTTCACTTGTTTATAACTCACAAACTTCTGAATTTAAACACCAAAACTGTAAAAACCAATCTTATTTTTTCCTCCCAAACAATCTAAAAATGCAATAACATAGGAGCATTCCATTAAAAAAAAAAACATAACTTTGATATGCCACTCTCATATGGGGCACTATCTCTATAGTTCAAAATTATTTTCAAAAAACAAGTGAAAAGCACAATTTTTCAAGTTCAAGTCAACAACGAAATGGTTCAAGATAGAGGAAAACGGCTTACTATTTCTTTTTATGTAGGTAGGTACTATATCCTATGGTACAGGCACAGAATAGGTACAATCAGAATATAAACTTCAATAAAAATACCGAGTTCGCGCATCTACTCCGCGCATAGAGATTTTGAATGCGGGTCCACAGAATAGAATTGTACCTATTCTGTGGCGGGCCCGCGTTTCTACTCTGCTGAAGAAATGGCCGCTAGAGGTGTGGCTTGTCTCTAAAAGATCAAAGGCGCCGCCGGCGAGTTTAGCTTCTGATTTATTCTATTCTGTGGTACAGACACACTTGTACTAGCTTTGTTTTTTTTTTATTTAGCAGCGCGTTGAGATTTTCCTCAGATTTTCTCAAAAAAATCTCACTTTTTTTTAAATTTTTATCACCCTGTATAAACATTTCATCTACATCATAGGGTACATAAAATCTATCTAAAATCATACATAGATCCTTTAAACATTGACAATAAATTATGAAATAATCTCTATACCTACTACCGCCGAATTTTTTCGAAAAAAAAATACGCAATTGGGGGCACCCCTACTTTATTAAAATTACTCCAGATCATCAAAATCAGGTCGATCCTGACACATAGACCACGAAAATATGAACGTTCTTCCAACCATGCACTAAAGTAAAGTAGAAACAAATTACATTTTTATTATTAGGTACTTGCGAGTGGCGTAGGTAGGAAAGGGGTAAAATTGCTAAGTTTCTATATCCACTTATTGGCACTTCTTAAAAGAAATATGAATATGAAGAAGCGCTCTAGATATACGTCCCATTAGGTAGGTATAGTGTTGTTCCCTTCTCCCAAGGGATAATCCTGTTTCTTCTCTGGAAATTCCATATATGATACCCCCTTTTTGCGACGATTTGCACTACCACCAGATGTATTGGTATGAGATTTATTAGCTTTACCGCCATTGCCGCTATGGGTCATGCCGGTCATGTTCTCATGTATACATATCTCCTTTCCATGCATAGGTGTGCAATATGCATGCATGCAAGTCTGTATTTTTGCAAGGATATTTATTCCTCTCGCCATCTCCTGTATTGTTCGGTCTGCCAGGGTCACACGGTCACACCTCCGTATGTGATTTCAAAGGTTTCGGTGTCATGGTGTACGTTAATTTTCTCATTCCCGGGTTTAACCCAGATTTTTCCCGCTATATAGGTTCCTGTACACCATGTTAGGGCTCAATAAGTAGCTTTACTTTTAGTAGCGTAATAAAAAGTAAATAAATAAAAAGGTAATAAGTACCTACCTTTTCTTCCGTATGTTTCTTCCTCATAAGCTTGCTGTGTAGTACCTATTATAACCCACATCATTGTTTCAGCTGTTCTTTTTCTTAATGTATCATATATTTATTTGAGCACTGTGTTTTTGGCTCTATTTAAATTCGAGAGCTCTTGACTACTTCTTGAGGAAATTTTATCAAAAGTTATTTCTACACTACGCAAAAATGAAAGTGTCGCACCAAAAAGTTTGCCTGATTTTGATTGGGGATAACGTTCGATATTCCCAAGGGATATCGATTTTGTTTTCGCATATGTAGGCAGCCGTATCCTTTATTTTTCTGCTTTTTTGAATCTAAGCTATAAAAAAACTGCCAACAAATTTTTTACAGGGTATGTGAAGGTGTGCAAAATCACGTCGCGGTTTTCGTACCTACCTCAGTTTTCCAAATAAATTTATCCAGTTTTCCAAATAAATTTATCCTTTAAGTTTTGATGAGCAAATTTTGAAACTTTATGTCTCCCCTCGAGACGGTTTTCAAATTTTCGATTCAATATCTGCTTTTACAGGTGATCTTAAAAAATCAACTCTTCGCTCTTGAAGAGTATAACTTTTTTCCTTGTCAACCAATTTTTGAAACTTACGCCTCGTATTGAAACTAAAACTTCAGGCGAGAAAATCTAGGAAAGACAATAATTGAGTCAGGCCAAAATATTGCATAAAAAGGTATTCAAATTTAAATTTCTTCTGGAAACAGTTTTTGGGGGGAAATTGAATGAAAATAAACTTGTCTCCGAACCAGCATTCATTTCTGAACAATTTAAGAATTTTCTTCCCCACAGGAGATAAAAAATGTTGATAACACAGCCAGATTACATCTGCACGTTCCAAGCGGAAGAATAATATATCTAAATAACACCGAAAAAAATTAAGGGCTGATTCTTTGTAAAAAATAAACAAAAAATTAATATTAACGTGTGTCCGGAAATGCACCGTTTTTGAGATACAGAGTGTCAAAAAAATAATTTTTCAGTATTTTGAAGATATCTGGGGAACCGTTTGAGGTATGGAACTCAGCTTTTGTATATGTTTTATCATTGATGTTAGCTATACCTTTTTAATATCAATTCAGTTTTTTATGTGCCATTTGCGGAGATCTTAGTATTGAGAGAAGTTTTGTCCTTTATTTTCCGACAGACTTGAAACATTCAAAGCGAGTTTTTCATCGTAAATTACCGTTTTTCTCGAAAACGGCTCACGTTCAGTTATGACCAAGAGTAGGTACCTCTTTTGTGTAGAAAAAACTGTCTTTTATTTTAAATGTTTGTCCTGAGTCAATTTTCGTCCCTAGCTTTTATGGCCTGAAGTTTTAACTTCAATACGAGGCTTAAATTTCCAAAATCGGGTGGCGGAAAATAAGTTATGCACTTCAAGAGCGAGTAGTTGATTTTTTGAGATCACCCTGTGATACAAGTGTTATATCGAAAATTTGAAAAGTGTCTCGAGGCGGGGCATCAAGCTTAAAATTTTTCGTATCAAAACACACAAGGAAAATTTATTTGGAAAACGGGGGTACGCAAACCGCGGAATGATTTTGCACGCCTTCACATATATGACCCTGTAGAAAATATGTTGGCAGTTTTTTTGAGTTAGGATAAAAAAAAAAGAGAAAATTATTGGATAGGACAGCTCACATGCGAAAACGAAATCGGAATCCCTTTGAAAATTGGAAAGTTATCCACAATGAAAATCAGGGATGCTTCCAATCAATTTTGGGGTGTTTCAGTCAATTTCGATCAACTTTCATTTTTGCGTAGTGTAGGTATAACCAGAAGGGGAGAAATCATATTTTACCAAAAAGTATATTATGTCAAAATAGCACCTTCTCTGTACGGTGATTTTGTTGAGTAGAATTCTTGTGTTTCGGGCAGAAAAAAATGTATATCTAGGAAACTTCTTGATTTTCTTATATGTAAAAAAATTGCTGTTATTTAAGACTGAGAAAGCTGTGCTTTCGCTAAATTTCGTCAATGTTGAAGTATTTTGGCGTAAATTATAAAATAAAAAACGAAAAAAAATATTTTTGCATTTTTCTCGGAAATTATGGGTGTGTAGGTATTAATAAAAAGTGACTTTTACAATACAAATTTTATATTGGATAGGACCTATCTTTCTTTTGACGTCAACTTTCCCCGAAAAATGCCATAATACTATTTTTCACTTTTTTGGACTCCCTTAAATCAACCTTCCACCACCACTAATTTATATTTTTACGTTTATATTATAAGCTCCTTTACTATTTACACTACTTATAATAAAAGTCCAGGTAACAATTTTTATATTTTGGTCTCCTTATATGAGTTATAATTAAATCGGTCTACTGGTACCTACAGATAAATGATAAATTTGGATTCATAAAAACCTAACAATTTTCAATTTTTAATGTTTTTTAACATTTTTAATTATTTAATATACGAGTAGGTATTAGGTACCTTTATAACTATTATACATACTAATTATCTATCTTTTTCATTTTCAGTAATATCCCGTGAAACTTCATCATGTCTGGATTAACTGTACTTCTTAGGAGGTGAGTACCTGAAATTTAGGAGTACCTACTTAATTTAATGTAATTTAAATAAATAATAAATTAAAAGACATACTTATAAACACAGTTTGCCGGTCAGAACTTAGGTATAATGTATATTTTGTCAAGATATTATGTTCTTGAACTCTTATATGAAATAGCTCATCGTTTACTCATTGTATTGATATATTAGTCAACTTAGCTTCAAAAACAACAAATTGTTGTACTTTTGTGCAACAGCGGCTTACAATTTCGTAATTGAATGTAATTGGACAATAATTTTGAAATTATAGTATTAGCAACAATATTTTATTTATCAAATAAGTTGCTTATTCGTCTTCCTATCTGCTAATTAAAAGCAATAAATTGCAAAATGCAGAAACTAGAATGATATCACACAAATATGGTGATTAATAAACTAACAGTATTGAGTATTTATGAGTTTTTTCACTCACATTTCCTCTCGGAAATTTATACTTACATATACTATATGAGTTTTTTAATGTTAATTGTTCATAATTAACATAAATAAAAATAATGCTCCTTTGAACTTTTGAACGTGTCTCATGATAGAGAGCTCATGATATCTTCGAAGTCAGCTCAGACAACAAAGAACAAATACACTTTTGATGCTGTTATAAAGAAAACAGAAATGATTAATGATCTTTTGAAAGAAGTAAAATAATCACAATTGATACAAAAAACACAAAACTATACAAAAAAGTAACGAAATTTTTAGCGTTTTTTTTATTCGATTTTCAGTACCTATAGTAGCTATTAAAAATTTGTTATCGGATTTACAAATTATTTGGACTTACTTGAAGCTTGAAGCTGAGACCTCAGGGAAGAAAGCTTTGTAATAAGAACTGGAAGAAGATGCACCTTCTTGAAGAAAGGTGCATCAAAATTGGCCCACATTTATAATATCTTCAATTCTGCTCCAGGAAAAAACTTTAAAAATTCAGCTGACAGAAATTGTCGAGAAGGGTCCAAACAACTTTTTTTTTGCTTTTCTCCCTGATGTTTCAGTTTAAAGACAAGCTCGTAATTTTGAAAATCGATTGACCAAGAAAATATTTCCCACTGAAAAGCAAAAATTTTTTTGCATGACTAAATATATAAATGAAGGAGATAAATGAAAAATTAAAAACATCTGAGATATATGTACCTATTTTTTTACTATAGTATCTTACAGAGTGTTTACGGTTATAAATAAAATATTACAAAGGGCCTTCAACATTGAGATACAGATAAAATGAAAAAGCTATAACATTGTGTACCTATATCTCTAGTAGTAATAACAGCAGAGAAATAGTAACAAGTAACCTACAATCTCGTCTCGACTGCACAATTTTGGCTAAAATTCAATTTATTTCAAAAAACTGCATCAAAATTTATGCTTCATGTGTTACTTCTTGTTTTGGTCACAAAAAGTGGTCAATTGATTTTGAGACAAACAGTCTTAATGAACCTACCCTCTAGATTGAGTATTAACGAAGCTCCTGGGCTACAATGTTACAAAAATATTCCAAAAATAATTGCATTTTTTACTCCAAAATGGCTTAATATTTTTCTATGAAAGTTATTGTGTTGTTTTTCTAGTATGTACCTTGAACCAGGGACGTACGGTAGATAGGGGTTCAACTTGTGCTCCCCCCAATTTTTATGCGCTCTATAAATTCTGGTTTTGATATCTTTTTCCAAAAGTGAGACATTTCTGGTACAAAAAAAGTCAAAAAGTTTGCTAAGTAAAACCTTAACAGTCTTTTAAATATGTACAATTTAGACATTGGTGAAGGACAAAAAAGTATATGTTTGACGTGGGGTCTTCTTCTTCAGATCTCCCGACCACGAAAAACTCCTAGCGACGTTTCCTAGAGCTATAAGCTCAACTTTTTTTTGTTTTATTTTGATATGCTCAAATGCTATATTACTGTAACCTATAATATGTATTACTAAGCTTTCACCTATTTAATTGTACATAATATATTAAAAAACTGTTGAGAATTTATATAACAAACTTTATTTACCACAAACAAACCACTTTTTATTGTACCAGAAGTGTCTAGCTTTTGGAAAAATATGTCAAAACCAAAATTTATCCAGTGGCGTAAAAATTGGGAGATAAAAAATTTGGAGCCCTATCTACACGTCCCTGCTACAAATTACAAACATGTATTGTTGCTGTAATATTAAAGACTAACTAATGGAAAAACGACATGGAAAATTTCATAGAAAAATATTAAACCGTTTTGGAATTACTTATACAAAAAAAATGTAATTTGTGTTGGAACATTAAACACCCTGCAACTTCGTTAATACTCAATTTATAGGGAAGGTTCATTAAGAGCGGGTATTACAAAGGCTCATTAAGTTAGCGGGCAGATTTCTGTGGCCATGTCTGAAGAAGGTATCGAGTCTAAGTGGAAATTTTTTAAATTTATCTATTCTTGACATGAAAGTAATTACAAAAATGTTAATAAAAGTCATTTAATTTTGACGTCGATATTAGCTTCAAAAACGAGCACAGAAATCTGTCCGTTAGCCTAATGAACCTTTATAATATTGGCTGTAAGATTTTTTGTCTTAAAATTAAGTAAATATTCTACCTTAGAAGTTTGTCCCCTTTATTCTGGAATAGCCTGTATCATATCTTAGTAATGTGTAAGAGAATTGATATTTTCGAAAAGACTTGCCGATTTAACCAAAGTTTGCTGCTAAGCAAATTTTGGAATGAATATGATAATAATTATGATTGATCAATTCCATGTGAATATTGGCTAATAATAGATCTTGGGTGAAATTGGTGAAATTTTATTTTACATCTAAAATACATTCATGAATGAACTATAACGGTATTATTTACGAGGATGGAACTTTCAAGACATCCCTTTAGGTGAGTGCTGGAACATTCAAGTGAATAATGGCCATTCTCCACGAGGTGAAGACGCTATTGTTTTCTTTACGTGCGGGGTACTATATTCTATAATGCGCTGAATTCTTATATCTGCGGGGTTGTGATTGGCTCTAACTGGTGATTTAAAAAAAATATTTCACCGGCAAATCTGTGATTGACTTGACTGCCTGTATGTGCGTCTATTATCCTTCCGCATGAGGAATGTACGTCATTTAAACGAAAATCATCAGGATAATGAACGTTTTATTCAATAGTCGTAAAGAAAAATATGCATGCACTTACATTTCGGTTCGGTTGTGTTGTAATTGGAAATTGTTTTATTATTAACAAAGTGCCGTTACATCGTTATCTTTCAATTAACTATGAAAATTGTTGGGTGCCTAATAAAATGAATATTAGACATTTTCATATATTAATACGAAGTTTTTTGTCAGAAGTCAACTGAAATTAATTAATTTTCAAATATTGATATGAATGAAACAGTCATACTCAGAAATAAGCTAACCATTTGCAAAACAAAGAAGTCTTGTTAATTTTTTATCAAATATTTATATTTTTTTGAAAATTGCATAGGCTTGGACCTTATTAACAATCTTAGATCAAAATAAAACTTAACAAGTCTAATGTCATCAAAATTCCTTTTGAATAAGGACGGCTTTATTAATCTTCTAATTATTTTTAAATTTTCCAGTTCCCCCAATATTTCTTAGCAATGTAGAATTTTCAAGTAATTTTTTCTTCATGTTACATGTTTTTATGGCAAACACAGTACTGGAACTCTTGTGTTTCCTCAATGTTTCACAGAAAGGCAACTTTCGTACGTATGCTCGTATTTTTTTGATTCCTCACCTTGTCAAGATTTAAGTAGGTATTGAAAAAACCATCCAAAATGTTTATTTACACAGAAGCAGTTTCCACTGGACCAGAAAAAGAGGATGGGTATATTTTTTTATCAATTCAAGTAATTCAAAATACTTATTGTTATTATTTTTGTTCTAGTGGTGTTGATGCTTCTCATGTTATGGCCATGCAAAGGCTGAACATGACAATCATGACATTTAAAATGTCTTCTATATTCGTCTTATTTCTTCTTGGTGTTTTCTGATGACTTGTATATAATGACACATGGAAAAAGAAGAAAGCTGTCAGCTGTCTAGCGAAGGACATCCTCAAAGATGACTTTACCCAGCTCCAACTCGCTATGTTATCAACTAGAATAAAATAAGGACAGAAAAGGACATTCCTGTGATAAAAGGAGTTTCGCACAGAGAATGTGGATGAGTGTGACGGAGATTAAGAGTTGATTGGTCAAAACTGTTTAACGAGGAGAGCGGATGGTAGCGCGGCGATCTTAAGCTTTTGATCGCCGTTGACGCTGCCACCATCTGGGTTTGAATCCCAGCTCGTCATGCTTGTTTGTGTTCGTTAATTTAACAATACAATTAAAATTTGTGTCTGGATAAAAAAAAAACTGTTCAAGAAAAGTTTTTGATGGGGGTTTGTTATATTATACATAACTACTTAGACAAGATCATCAGACTGATTTATTGAAGAACCTGGAGGTGGTATTTTTTTTTTAAATAAATGTTGTTCCGGATAATGAGATATTTTTTATATACCTAGTAATTACAACATGGCTGACGATTTATACATACATATAAAGTTATGATGCTTGTTTACTTTTTTTCAAACATGAGGCCCATATATTTTCCAATTTTCTAAAACTACTGAGAAATATTTTAAAGAAAGACATTACTGTATGTACATTACTGTTATATGGATGCCCGATATCATGTTTCAAAGTTATTGGTCCTCTACATCAAAAAATGCTTAACTTTGTAGCACCATGTCATGTGTGTGAATTAGTATATTTGGCACTTTGAAGATCTTTTTCACATTTTCACCAAAAGATATTCAAATTAGTCTTCTTAAATCTTTTGAAACTCAGAATGTGAAATTCGCAATAATGCAGCAGTGTTGCTATTATAGACGTTTTGAAAAGTGCTGATTTTTTTGATTTTTTCAAATAGCTCTCGGCCGTCCGAAAGCACTTTAAAAGACGAATTTAATGACATATCACAACATACCTATAGGATTGAAATACTTTTTATGAAAACCATAAACTATTATCATTTATAATGAATAGATCAGACACCAGTACAAGTACTTTCGGATGAGCCAGTATGTATAATTACGACCTGGCATATGAAAAAAATCAGCGGATCAGCCATTTTCAAAACATGACAACACTGCTTGATGATTGAAAATTTCACATTTAAAGGCAGCTTCAAAAAATTAAAAATTGACTAATTTGATATTCTTGGTGAAAACGGCATTCAAAATTGCCAAATACCAATGTATGGTGATGGTGATTTTCTGAGGAGGACCAATAAGTTCTAAAATATTAGATCTACGACCCATATATGACATACTTTGTTCTTGTCTTTCTCGAAGTAAGTATAGATTGTTTTAGAGAATTGAAAAGGATATGAAATAGCCTCATCCCTGTATACAGGTGTTCCTAATTACCAGGTACATACGAATGGAGGTAATTTTAATACTTATTTTGTGTCTAAAAGTTCATATAAATATATGTCCGCAAAAGCTTCGTTACCGATCTACAGGTGTGTTGAAATTAAAAAAAAAATCTTTATAGCTCCCATAGTTTTTGAGATATTTACCTAACATTTGGAATATATGTTACGCGTAGGGCTTACATCATTTGGCATAAAAAAGGTTGTGTGAATCTACAGAAAGATTTTTTCCCTGAATTTCCCCCCATTTCGTCCCATTTCGCTCCATGAACTTTTTTGTGATGCGCTGCTGGTGGATTCTAAAATACAATATGAATTTTCTGTTTATTTTAAAACTTTTTGGTCTCCCATATTTTTTTTTGCATCTGCAACCCTTGCAAAAATCAAGAAAAAAGAGAAAAATCTCCTTCAATTTGTTTGGAGAAATTCAAATTTTTAAAATGGTAAAACAGGCTCTGGCTTTTTTTGGATAATTTTATCGTTTACATTAATTTTGACAGTTTTGTCGGCACTACCTGTTAAAAATTAAAGCTGGGATGACCCTCTGTGGTCCGGTTGCACAAACGTTAATTACAGATCTGCCAGATATTACTGATTTTAAAATGACCTGTATTATCAAAATGTTGCTCTGATATTGCTGGAAATAAATTCTGCTCCCTTTTAGAAGAGTTAATTATTGATAAAAAATAAAAGATCATTCAAAATATTCACCATATTTTCAAAATTTGCAATTTAAAATCAGTAATTATCTGACAAATTTTTAATTAACGTTTGTGCAACTGGCCCTATGACTTACCTGTTCGACTATAGTTTGACTAACATCAAAGAGCTATAACAAAAAAGGAAAAATTTTCAAATTTCAACATTCTGTAGATCGGTAACTAACCTTTTAGGAACCTATGTTTAAATGAACTTTTATTTTAGGCATAAAATAAGCCAACGAATTACCTTCTGTCTTATGCACCTGGTATTTAGGAATACTCTGTATAAATCGGCATCGCTAAAGTCTGTATACAGTGTGTCGCATTTAAGATTAATACACCCCTGTACTATCGCTATTTAAAGGAGTCGGGGTTCAAAATTTGGTACAGTCATACAGGCCGATAAGTCACATTTTTTACGATATCTAACTGAAATTTTGTTATTAAACCCAGCCTAGCTACAAAAGGGGACGAATTGTCGATATTTTTCTTCGCGTTAGAGATATTAAAGTTACTGGAAAAAGTTGTTCTGAATTCTGACCTGACCTAGCCTGGATACCGAGTTTCATGACAAAATTCGCATTTGAATTTTTTCATTTAGCTATTTTGGTCTCGCATTAAATTATAAATAAATTCTAATTTGGTAGGTATGTAGTTAGAGTGTCATGGAAAGTAATAATTTGACACATTTAACACCACTGTCTGATTATAACTTTCCATGGCACTCTAACTACCAAATTAGAAAATAACATTTTTAATAATATTTTATGTGAGACGAGACCAAAATAATGAAAAAAATCAAATCAAATGCGAATTTTGTCATGAAACTCGGTATCCGTGATACAATGGAATTTTGAACAACTTTTTTTTAGTAATAATTTTCGATATCTCTAACGCGAAGCACAATATCCATAATTCACCCTGTTTGCGAAGACGTTAGTAGGCGGGGTTTAATAACAAAATTTTAGTTAGATATCATAAAAAGTGTGGCTCTTCAGTCTGTATGACTGTATGTACAAAATTTCGCACCTCGACTCCTTCAGATAGCGAAATACAGGGGTGATTTCATCTTAAATGCGACATGCTGTATAAAAAAATGTATTACCCGAAACAATATTTATTAAAAAAAATTTTTGGTAAGAACCTACCACCTTTAGTTTCATTAATTCAGTTATATGGACACACGGTACATATATACACGTGTAAGTAAAACCATTTTCAATACTATACCATATGCTATCAATACAATGTCCAATATAACAAATACCTCACTAAACTCATAAAATGTGTACATCAACCGATGCGAGCATACAGTACTGTTTGTTTTATTTGTTTTATGCTTTTATGACTGCATGTCGCTATGGATATCAAAAGCCGTCTGTCTATTATGGATGACGAAGCGTGACATTAAAAAAAAGACAGGCCCGGACTCGAGTCAGTCGAGACTTACGAAATCTTCGCTTTGATGAAAAAATGTTGACATTTTGGTTGGTTAAGGATTCTCAAGTATAAAAAGACATACCTAGAAACTGCTAAAATATCTTTCAGTTCTACAGAAGTACCTATAATATCTACAGTCTAGAATGATGACTGGATCGTTTTAAAACGACTATAGTCTAAGAATAATTGTTTCTGTCTGAAAATTGTCTCAAAATGATAATATGGCAACTCCTATTTTCATCTTTACGGAATCAATGATACGAAGAAACGAAAGTTGAGCAATTACAAAGATTTTGGGATTGACATATACCCTATACCTATACTATGACATACTCTATGAACTACAAATATTAAAGCATAGGTAATATGGAGATCTGTAACAATCCTCGGGGAGCAAGTTCTGTAATACTCACACCTCTGTTGCCTCAAAGAATTCTTATTATATTCTAGTTGATTTCGAAAATGCATGTTATGCAGACTTGTAGGAAGGGTTCATCTACAACTTGCTTTAAGTTAAATAAGAAATCTTAATAGTCCATTGAGGAAACACCCTCTGCTAATCTAGAGATGCTTGGATGATCATTCATGTTTCATTCTATGAAAATTGATAACTTTTTTCATATTTACAATTAGTTCCCCTTAATACTTCATTTGAAAGTTTTTTATTATATTCATTGTATTGTATTTTTGGTACATTCCAAGTTTTATGTGTCTAGATGATATATGTCTAGATATGTTTTTAAGATTCACTGGAGCTAGAATGGAAGCTATTGTGCTTTGGCATGGGTGAGTGTTTTCCCAGAAGCTCGTACCTACATTTTTTTGTGTCTGATACATAATTCTTCTATTTTATTTTAAATAAGTTTTTCAACGAAACTTAACTTAACTAAAGGTATTTAATAGTGTTAAGCCAAGGAACTTGGCAGTGTAATAGCGTCTTGTATTAATTGCCTTGGTTGTTTCCATATTATGTTTGCCCGCTGCTGTAATGACAGATCAGCAGATCACATATACCTAGGTACAGGACCGAACCTAGAACATTTCCTCGTGTAACTCCTAATGCTTTTATTTCTTTAAGATCAGAGTAGACACCTTCCTGTTAGTTTCACCCAAAAGTCCCTATCTGTTTGACTCTAACCTGTTGAGTTTGATTTTATTATCTATTATCTGTATTTAAGACACAAGTTTCGTCCGGAGACGCTGCCATCGTCTGTGGTTCGAATCCCAGCTCGGCTCAATTGTTTGTGATCGTTTATAAAACTATTTATTTCTTTACAAATGTGTCTGTGGCTGTATAAGTTTGTTGTCGAAGCTAAATCACCAGAGTGGAGCGACTATGTTTAACCTTACACAGTTAAGACCGATGCTCCCTCTTTTTCTAAAGAGAATAGTGCCTAAAAAAGTAGAAAAAGTAGAAGAGTAGTCTAAAAAAAGTAGATCGGCTTTTGGCAAATTTTTTTGGTAGTTTGGACGTTTTCTATAGCCATTAAAACCACCTGACTGTCAGTATATTGATCCGTCTGTTTTTATAGGCCCTTTTATTATTCTCTTACTCAGTAGTATGGCATATACATATTTCTGATTGAAATGCAGTCGCCCACTGCCTAAGGGATATGCTGTGTTGAGTGTTATCCAGCTCTTTGTATATTGTATGTTGTATGCTTCAGTCATTTGATCGGTGTTTGTTCCGTCTGTATAGGTACCACGTTGTTCCGATCTACCTTTTGCCGTCTTTTGATTCATTCCATTCCTTCTGATCCATGATTCATACCGCAAAGTTCTTTTAGAATGTGAATTTTGGAGTCATATAGTCTGTGTTTGCATCTAGCAGGTCCGCTATACCACATGGCTTTTTATTTTGTTAGGTTCCAGTTCCGTGTACTTGCCACTTGATTTTTCTTGAAACCTCAGGCGTGCTATTCTTGCCTCTCCCATTATCATTAAATGAAGTGGAGGGAGGCCTAGAAGAACTTTCATTGCTGCAGTTGTGTATCCCGGTAATTTGTTGCTTCTTTGTCCACCATACCAAAGATGCATATATCAACATTGGTCTAATCACTCTGGTGTACGCCCAGTGAACTTATGTGGTTTTAATCCCCATGCTTTCCAGTAAGTTCGTCTGACCATCACGAATGTGGTCTCTGCTCTCTTCTTAATTCTGCCTATCTGTTTGTTTCAGGTTAGTTTTTTTGAGTAAAGATTACCCCAAAGGTACTTTACCTCTCCCAGTATATTTGTACGTTCCTGTCCTATGTCATCCAATTTCCTTCTGTTAGTGAACTCTATGATGATGGTTGATTTGGAGGAACTTATATTTTATCCCTCTTCATCTGTCCATTTGGTTACGACATTTAGGGCTCTTTGCATGCACGGCCTTACTACGTCATTGCATTTACCCTGGATTAGTATTACCTATCGTAGTATTGCCCATCGCCATATCCTATATGGTCTTGATTTCCTCTTGATCCAAACACTTCAGTAGCTCATCCACGACAAGGTTCCATATCAAGGCAGATAGTACCCCTTCCTGTCGGCATCCCCCCGCCACCTTAGCCACCATCGTCTCCCCCAATAGGGATGTAGGTACATACCGAAAAATTTTCTATTAAAATGTGTCCGGAAATGTACCGTTTTTGAGATACAGGGTGTCAAAAAAATATATTTTTCCAGTTTTTTTGAAGGTATCTGGAGAACCGTTTGAGATACAGAACTCAGTTTTTTTCATGTGGCATTTGCAGAACTAGTGAAGTTTTTTGGCCCTTCATTTTCCGACATATGTCTTGAAAAATCCAAAGGAAGTTTTTCATCGTAACTCCCCGTTTTTCTCGAAAACGGCTCACGTTAGCAATAATGACCAAGAAATAAAATACTTTTTTGTGTAGAAATATTAGCGGTTAAAAGTGCGCTTTTAAAATATCATTTGGCCCAGTGTCGTAGATATTAGGGGTAAAAATCCCAGGCAATGTCTCACGGTATGTCGAACTACTTACAAGGTACAAGTTATGGTAACCGTTTTCGGTTTTGTTCATAGGAAAGGACCGCGCTAGCTACCTATGAGAAGTATTATACTTCTCGTAGGTATGAGTCTGTTAATGGTTGGTTAAATAGTACCACTAATACTTGAATTGTTTTTAAATACAATATATGAAAGTCTACCTGTAAAATACAAAAAAACGTGATCTTGAAATCTCGAATGCTAAAAACTTTTCCTTGCAGTGTTCTCTTACTTTTTTCGCAACTTGCTTTCGCAATTCAGAATAATTAAAGATAGATTTTGCTCTTTTGCTCTGTGAACCAGAACAATAATTATTTAGCCCAGTCGCCGGTTAGATTCTGCGTTGAATTACTAAGTGCATGACTTTTTTCGCTAAGTGGTTTAGATATTATTCAATATTATTACTTAATAAGATTTTTTACTAAGAATTATATTAACAACTATAACGTTTTATAAATCCTTCATTCCACAAAAAATTGAATATACAAACATTAAAATGTTCTGTTTATTCTAAAAAAATCTATCTTTTCGCTGTTGTAATAAAATCGAGAATTCTAATAAGCATTTGCAAAAAGATACTTAATTTGTCCTAGTCCTTGAGGGCATTTTACAGGATATATGTAACGCATACCCAATTCATTTTACCACAATCTTATCTAAAAACTTCCATTAAAATAAATTGCTGTCTTGTCTGAACGTTTCCTACTAGAAATTGGATGATGAATAAAGAAATTGAAGTACCTACGTATGTACATTATAGACACTGTACTGTGAACAATGGAAATATTTGTTTAAATAATTCTCTTGTCTTCTCTGAAACGTAAGAAGATACCCAGACAGGTTTAATGACTTTGTTTATTCTCTTGGTATATAACATTGTGTGATTATTCTTGGTATGAACGTCTTCAAGGATATTTGCACTGTTTTAGTCGTTCGCGAAGAAATGTTGGGCTAAAGCCAGACTTTTTAAGGATCAAGATTATAAATAGAGCCAGATGGAGCAAAAATATATTCCTTTAATAAAGTTTTGACGCAAAGGAAATTTTCCTATTTCCTTGATCGTTAAAAATAAGATACGGAAAATTGTGACACATCTGCAGCAGACTGACTGAATCAAGTTAATTTGTTCCTCTTGAATAATCTCAAGAAGTAAAGAATTGGATAATTTAAGTAAATTGGAATATTGTGGTTAAACTAAATGGAATATTTTTTTGATCTTTTTTAATGTGGCAATTTTTGTGTAATTGAACATTATCATATTATTATTAACATCTCGACTTTGAACTCAAGTTCGAGACTGAATTTTCATTTTTAACATTCAATGTCAAAGATATTTCCGGATGTAGAAAATTTTTGCAACATTTTTTTTAAACATTTTGAATATAGCATCCTAGGCAACTTTGTAGTTTCCAAGGGAACTGTATTTTTGAAAGGATGTCATTTAATGTCAACGTATTGTTGAAATATTCTTTACACATATTCCCTATGTGTATTATTATGATTATTACTTCTAGGGTAGGTTAAAAGCCCTTCTACTAAAGCTTGCGCTTATTTTGGATAAATAGCTCATCAGCCCGTCCCCCAAAATTTTTCAAAATGTTTTTTTGGCATGAAGGAAAGGGTCCCTACATGCCCTACCGGCCAAGAACAAACCATTTGAAAAAAAAATTTCGCAACGAAAATTCGCTTTATTTCGCGAACAAGTTGCCCAATCGATTTCATCCTTGAACGAGCTGACGTGTCCTGCCAAGCTCTTCCTTTTTGGGAAGAACAATTTTTTTCGGTGGGATCAAAACTGACGAAACAATCCATGCACGAAAAACCGATATCACGTACTTTACAATGGCCCCTCGCCCCCCTCCCGCCCCTCGGATCGGTGGAACGTGAGTGGGGAAATTGAGCTGGGAGTGTTGGGACCTCACTTAGTCGATCGGGAAAAAAAATTATATAGGAGGTCTGCCCTTCAGGCTTTTTTTCTTCCGATAATACCCATCTAATGTTACCTTTTCTATGCAACTCGGTGTATACAGGCGGGTGGTTAACAATTCAATGCTCACCATTGGGATCTCAGAAACGGTAAAAGATACAGGGTGGGTTAAATGAGAGAAAAGTTGCACAATTTTATGCTTATTCAGAATCTGAAAGAAAATTTAAGGAAACTTCAGGCGTTGCTGAAATATCCTGAAAAAAACTTAAAAATGGAGATTTTTAATTTCAATCATATCTTTTTTATTAACGAAAAGAAATTAAAATATTTTTGTAGGTTTACATAGGTAAGTCATCAAAAGCTATCATCTGTCATTTCCAAAATTTTCAAGGACTACTAGATCGCAAAGTTTTCATAGTCAACTTTTGTTTTTCTCATGGCCGCCATATTGTTTTTTGGTGTCATCGCTATTAAAAAAATCAAATAAACAATCTATCAAATTAAAAAAAAATTCTTAAAAATTTTATTATTTATTAAAAAAAAGGAAAATGGTTACACCGAATAACGTCAATATGACGTCGCGACTTGACATTGCTTGCCTTATAGGTTTTTTATAACATTCGGTTAGACAATAGTTATTTACATTATTACATTACAAGCTACAAAAGTTCACTTTTAGGTGTGAGGAGTATTTGAATGGCCGAGGCGAAGCGTAGCGTAGCCGAGGATATTTAAAAACTCCGACCACCTGAAAGAGCTTTCGTAGCGTGTAATGTATTAAACTTTTCATTCTCCCCTTGCCATATTGAACCACGGATTAAGAAGAAATGAGTAAAATAATACGATTCAGTGATAACAATGGAATTATTATAAGGTGCCATGTTTTTAACATTACCATAGTAACGATAGTATTAAATTATTAATTTATGACACTCGACACTGTCAAGTTTAAAACTCTGTACCGCTATAATTTTAGAATCTTTGATCGTAGTTTAGTTCAAAATGAATTTCATTCAAGAAGCTGCAAATTCCAGTAAATCTTTCTGGAACATACAATAATAATTATTTCTATGTTCCAGAAAGATTTACTGGAATTTTTATTGTAGTTTTACATTTAATTTTCCATCTAAATAAACGTTAATCAAACTGACATTTCTACTTTTTTGTCCAGGGCACGAAAGTTTTTCATAGCTAGCAACCACCTAGCAACCTATCACCTAGGATGTTTTACTTTCGCTTTCGGTTGCCTTATCAAGACAGAAAGTTACACTTTCGTAAAGGGGAGAATGAAAAGGTTATTTTTTTCAACAAAAGAAGAACAAAAATTTTTAAGATTTAATTTTTTTTAATGTCATGGATTATTTGTTTCCTTGATTCTTTTAACTTGAACTTGAAATTTGTACTCCTTAATAAGGTCCGTCGCATACCTCCTGGAAGGTTCTACAAATTAAGATAAAATCTGATATAAAAGAAGTAAAAATAACATATTGTTTTTAAAAGCACCTCTCGTGATCGTGGATATAATAATGTAAAAACGAACATGTAATTTTAAAATGCATATTACCTACTGATATACCAAGAAGACTGTGAATAAACCATTGTTTTTATCAGGATATACAGAAAATTCACATAATGTGGTCACTTCGTGACGTGGTATATCGAGTTATTTTTCTTAGCGCCTTAGCTCAATTATTATTATTATGTTATGGCTAGCTGTGGCTGCATGTACAGCTACACGAATGAACATTATAATAATGGCAACTGATTCGCTGATTGTACCGACTAAAAGACTTTAATTAAACAAACGCTAGATCTTGTGCCACTTGTTGGATTCCAAGTAACTCCACTGGTTTGTTTAAACGTATATAAAGAGTTCCCGGTAATTCATTAGCTGATCACGCAGATCATATCAAACTGCCTCTAATACTTACCTGTGCCTGAAAAGAAAAGTGGTTTGAAGGGATATGCCTATAATACTATTCAGAAAGTCATGGGAAACATGCATATCAAGAAAAGTGTACTAATAAAAACACTCTACATATGTATACAGAGTGATCCTGAAATGGCGGACATCCTCTACAACACCCTGTAAAACCGTGTTCGCCATTTCGGGATCATCCTGTATATTACATGAAACCAATTATGTATAAAAGTTCCCTGGAAGATCAAAGTACCGCCTGAGTGTGAGACTGCAATTTCCGCTCATGGCACGTGCATTATTATTAGGTGAAACATTCCTGTGGATCATTTAGCTGGTTAATGCCCCCAATCAACGCGTTGTACAGACTGCCCCAATGGAATCAGGTAGATTTGCATTGCAAGCATATCTTTGGATTTTGTTTCTATTGTGTACTTTATTTGAAGGGTGTCAAAACGAGACGTGCCAAGACAACTCGTCAAGACGCCAAGTCACAAGACCACGCACTGGTTTTATGGCGAATTGTTTAGCAAGACATTCAGCAGCTTTTGGATAGCTCGTTCTACCTATGGAAATCATTTCTGCCGTTTAGGAAAACGTTATAATGGAAAGTGGGGCACCTCCATGAAATACTTACAAGAACTATGGCTATTTGATCATATCTGCCTGCACGCATAATTTATCATTATTATCCCTCCAGTCAGCCGTCATATACTTAAAAGCTCTAGTTGACGCAAGTCCATCAAGCTGCAGATCATGAACGTCGTTATGTCAGAAACATCTGAAAATAAATCCTGAATATTGAGCTGGCGGTGGCCTCGTGGTTTAGCGTGCAGACTGTTAAACCGTTGGACTACCTCGGACGAAGTTCGATTCTCAGTCACGCTCTGGGTGTCTGTGTTGCCCGTCTACTATTTAATTGAGCTAGTTCTCGAATCCCACAATTACTGGAGTGGAGCAACTTTTGTCTTACCGCCATTGTTCGCTTGTTAAGACCGATGTTCCCTCCTTTAAAAAAAAGATCCTGAATATCTTAGAAAAATCACGAACAATGATAAGTATCACTTCGATTCACACACGACAAAGAAATTAGTCATATCTGTAGAAGCAAAAGTTCATGAATAATATTTTCGGATCACCAGAAGTCTCAAAATATCCTCTGCGAATAACAGGTAGGTCGCATTCTGCTGCGCGGTGTAGTATGTGTCTGATTGGCTCATACGTTTTTGAGAACATTCAAGGGGTCGTTATTACTGTCACTGACGAACGCTATCGGGACGTGATCAATAACCTTTTTAACCCGCAATTTGAGGTTCCTGAACTGCCTACGTGACATGTGGTTTCAACAAAGTGGTGCCGCGGCGCACAAATTAAACGAAGTTTGAGACGTTTCCAGACAAATTGATTTCGAAATTATACAGGGTGGGCCATCGAAAAGGTAACAAGCCTAATAATTTGAAAAGTGAAGATGTATGCGAAAAAAGCCGAAACAGGTCGATTTTGTTATCGAGAGGGGGACATATTTGCGTGACAAATTTAACTACCCAAGTTCACCCCCTTGGCAGGGGTAGCTACCAAGCTACCCCTTTGCTTATCATCATAGGGAACAGCTATCGAGTGATACATCATTTGAAAGCTACTTGAATTCTCTTTACAACGATATCCAACATTTTGGGTTTCGGTTACATACAGGGTGGCCCAACGAAAACGTAACTCGCCTTAAGAAAATTTGGGGTTGCCACCCTCGCTTAGGAGTGTAAAGTTTGGGACTATGTTTTCCGCGTCAAAAGATGTCTCCATCACAAAAAAAGTTGACCTGCTTCGGCGTTTTTCGCGTACATCTTCAGTTTCCAAGTTATAAAGGCGAGGGCCACCCTGTAGATAAGCGAAATCCAAAATGTTGGATATCGTTGTAAAGAGAATTCAAGTAGCTTTCAAATGATGTATCACTCGATAGCTGTTCCCTATGATAATAAGCAAAGGGGTAGCTACCCCTGCCAAAGGGGTGAACTTAAGTAGTTAAATTTGTCACGAAAATATGCCTACGATTGAGATTTCACATTGACAAGGTTTATGTCAATAATCCCCATACTATTAAGCCTTTCAAAGGTAACATATTAATATATTGACTGGAACTGGAAATGTTAGACTCATATGCCGAATTCGCCCCTTTGCCGAAATAATTACTCAGTTCGCGAAATGATCAATGCCAAATGATCGATTGCCGAAAATAGATCCTATTTCGGAATCTGTTTAAACTGATTTGCTCATTTCGCGAACTGAACTATCCGGAGTTGCTAAAATGCCGAATATGAATGTATTTCGGCAGATTATCATTTTTAGTTTAGCATTTCGCCGATTGTGCAATTTAGAAATAAGCAATTCCCGATATGTAGCTGTTTATTTATGCCATGGGTATTTTTTTCCACACAAAAACTGATCGGTAAGTCAGGTCTTTGGTTAGGGTAGTTTTTTTTCATTTTAGGGACATTTCAAGGAAAAAAAAAACTACCCTGACGCCCTGACCCAAGACCTCTTTTTTGGGCTCAACTCGGTATCGCCCAAAAAAGGCACTAGTTTACTGCTAAACTCACACAAGACACTTGCTTCCTTCGTTTTACAAAACTATAACTGAAATAACAAGTTGAAAATTGCACAGACAGCGAATACGTACAACATATCGGGAATAATTGCTCATTTTCTAAATTGCACAATCGGCGAAATGCTAAACTAAAAATGATAATCTGCCGAAATACATTCATATTCGGCATTTGAGCAACTCCGGATAGTTCAGTCCGCGAAATGAGCAAATCAGTTTAAACAGATTCCGAAATAGGATCTAGTTTCGGCAATCGATCATTTGGCTTTGATCATTTCGCGAACTGAGTAATTATTTCGGCAAAGGGGCGAATTCGGCATGTGAGTCTAACAGAAACATGAGAAAAAGTTATGCAAAATCACCCATCTTCGTTAAGCAAATCTGAACCTAAAATTGTCAAAAGACATGTATCCAGCTATGCCCCCGTTCAGACACCCATAGTCCAAATTACATAAATTCACACTCGAATAATTGATTTTTTGTAGGTGCTTACTCAAAAGTATACTCTTATGTTTATCTATGTGTGGTTTTACTACTAATTTATTATTCACATGACACACATTTGAGCTTGTTTCATAGATAATTGGTGACGACCTCGGAGCAGTAACTCTATAATACAAAATAGGGTATTTTTTATTAAAAATACACTATAACAGAGAGCATATATTTAACAAAACATAGCAATCCAAATTTAAAAAAACCTGATAAATTTAATACAATGCATTAGAAAGCCGTCAAAAATTTTTATCTTTTTATAACCCATTTCTTCTCCAAATTTCGTTGAATTGGTGACAGGAGTTTCCGAGTCGAGTCCAAATCTCTGATTAATTTATCGTCTGTTTAAGTGTCGTGAGGTCAAGGGTATGGGATGTGTTTGGGCATACCTATGCGATGGTTGCGCAAATTAATTATGATGGCAATTAATTCGGCTTCATTTTCTTTCGAGTCACTTCTCAATATAAACCCTCTAGTATCTAACAAAAACCAAAGCTGACGGTAATTTTCATAAAAACATTAACTTTTGATACTTTTGATACTTTCATGAACTCTTCTGCTCTACCAAATATGGCATTCAGTCACCTGGGTTCTGCTGTCGTCAGCACCACGCAGTAGGTATGGAACATAATTAAAAGATGTTGTCAATGGTGAATGAATCCTGTGGATGGATCCACCTCAATGTCCAGAAAAATCTATGGTGATTTTTGTCGTCCAGTGAATTTTAGATCCTCATTACCAATTGTTGCAGCGTCGAGTGAGTTGACAAGCATGCTGTCTCTTGGACATACGAGAGATCTACCAGAGGCGTTTCTCAATCAGTTTTTCCGTTGCTTTCTCCGGGAAAGGTGTAGGCTAGTTGGTCTATATTCATTTTGACCTTGATGTGATGGGTACATCCAGGCTTTGCAATGAAGACCTACTTTTTATTTCCCTCCAAGCCGAAAACGTAACCATGCAGGTGCAAATTTGTTAAGTTTACATTAAACGAAATGCCTTGAAGGTAAATCCAGTCAATTCCAAGTAATTTGTACAGTTCAAACCAGTTGATGATCCATTCTACTTTGTCGTTATTTATTATCTTTACTACACCTACTATTTACCTCAATCATACTTAATTAGAGTTTTCAGCCTCCAGCTAATTTTGTAGGTGTCTGATATTATATCGATTACCTACAGCTAAATCTGTGAAAATTGCCTGGCTATAATAGGGGATCTTCTGCCAGCTGGAGTCTTCCTTATTCGAATAAGGTTTCCATATAATCCTGATGGCAGACCTCTCTACACGCGCAGCTTTATGTCTAATCTAATATTCAGTTGGAGTTGTCTTATATTCATCATCCCACTCACCTGTCTTCTCGGCTTCCGCGTTTTCTGTGTCATTTCCGCATGTTTTGGATTCCACCATTCTACCAACACCAACTTACATCACCAGTCACCACCTTTACGACGGTTTGTTTCTCAGTACAGTTTTATTTGTTATGATATGCAGTCAGTGAATTACATACACTACTGTAACTGTTACTTTTAGTATACAGGGTGTCAATTTGTAAACTTGCCACCCACAAATTCTTCCTTGAAAAATCATTTTCAAAGAAATCCCGGAACAGGTAATTTTTTAAATTTAATTTATGTTCTATCGACGTAAAAAAGTTTTATACAGGGTGCTTCTTGATTCAGTAATGACAACATTGTCTATTTTTTAAATGGGACACCCTGTATATTATTACATTTTCAGATTGTCTGAGAAAATCCAGTAAAAGCGTTTTTTACAGTTTCAGTTTAAATTGAGTACGTTATGAGTTATAAACAAGTGAAAATCGCAATTTTCCATTTTGAAAGCAGTGTACATCGGACATGGCCGAAATATCGAAAAACGGCTTACATGTCCCTATCTTAACTTTTCAAGCGGTATCCTATGATGTAGATGAAACTTTTATACAGGGTGATCAAAAGTCTGATAATTTTCGTCACCCTCTATGAAAATTTCATCCACACAATAGGATACCGCTTGAAAAGTTAAGATAGAGACACGTAAGCCGTTTTCCGATATCTTGAGCCGTTCTCGATGTAAGCTGCTTTGAAAATGAAAAACTGCGATTTTCATTTGTTTATAACTCGTAAGCTACTCAGTTTAAACTGCAACTGTGAAAACAATTTTCATTGGAATTCCTCAGACAATCTGAAATTGTATTAATATACAGGTTGTCCCATTCAAAAAAATAGACCATATCGTCGTTACTGGTCAAGGAACACCCTGTTTAAAAATTTTTACGTCAATAGAACATAAATTACATTAACAAATTTACCTGTTTCGGGATGTCTTTGAAAAAAATTTTCAAGGATGAATTCGGGGGTGGCAAGTTTTCAAATTGACACCCTGTATAATTCATTGTATGCAGTGTTATTAATGGCTTTCTTTTGTTGTTCCGTATAGGCATAAACAGATACTTCTATATTTCTCTATATTTTACTAATATTTACTACTAATACTAAAGTCCTGCTTTTGAATTGAATAAGCTATGTTAATAAATAAATATTACTTTATACAGGGTTGCTCATTAGTGCGGCAAAGTAGCTTTACTACTAGAATTTCAAATAATAATAATAAAAAGCAAATTCCGTTAGACCATGTTTGACTCGCCCTATTTTCTAAAAATATTTTTGTATATACAGGGTGTTTCGTAAGACGAGGATGAACCTGACATACATTTTTTTAAATGGGACACCCCATATATTATTGCATTTTCAGATTGTCTGGGAAAATGTAATAACAATGGCATGTGGAGAAAAATATTAAGTGATATGACAAAGAAAAAGATTTGAAAACCAATAACACTTTATATTTCCCACATTGACATTTCATCTTGCAAATAGTGAAATAAAATTGCAAAAGAAAAAAAATAAACGCTGTTGCTATTAAAAATATTAATATTTTTTCTCTAAATCATATCAACTTCATTTTTTTTCGCAATTATCTTTTACAACATATTTATACGAGTGTAGCATACTTAAGTCCATAATGTATAAGTCAATTTCGTCAAAACTATAATATTTTACATAATCATAATAACTTTTTACGATCAGAATAGGTGCACCTCCAAAAAATGATTACAGATTCTGGAGTTTATTCCCAAAGTTTTAGTAAGGTTTCTATCCCATTTAAGGTAATTATTTTCGAGTTATAACAGGATCGTTAAGTTCTGCTAATCGGGCTATTATTCAAATTAAGATCGACATTATTCAAATTGAGATCAAATTTTAGAAAATAATATAGCCGTGCCTTGATTTTGATCACCTTAAATTACTTCTGGCAATTAATAATACAGTTTGGTCTTTCCAAGTTTCGGAAATTAACCTCATCCCTGATTCACACAGGATATGTTTTAATCTTTTATGATTAGGTAATTTGACTATAGTGTTTGGTGTTTCGCGAGCTGCGTTTTTTATGAATGGAATCCAGCTCGTTGTAAAAATCGGATTTCCTATTGATGATATCTCATTGATTAATATCACCTTTTTTGCATCATTGATATTGACATTAACATTTATTTGAGTAATTAGAAATTCCCATACCTATCATTATCAGTATGTAATCTTTATTAACCATCTATACTTAAATACATATCGTATATATATGTATTATTATATTAAATTAATTTCTTTGGTTACTGTGACGTAAATTTAATGCTATAAATTTCCTCTACGACAACAAAAATTGCTTAATATTTTATTTTGTTATTTTTAATTATACCTACGTAGGAATTAGGTACTTACAAGTAGGGATGCAACACAACATGTCCAGGATAAGAATGCCACAGCATGTTGATCTTGTATAGCAGGTATGAAAGTCGACAGAGTCGCTTAAATAAGCAAAAATAAGTTGCAAATTTTTACGCTCAGGTGTAAAAAAACGGGTCACGTACCATTTTTGGAAATCGAGTATTTTTTTAGATATTTTGGCTTTCGCAGGTTACACTTTTGTTCATATTTTACACTTTTTAACATTGTTCATTTAAAATGAGAATAATTTTCATTATTTTTTTATGATCAAGGAAGAAGTCCTTTATCAATGCAAAATTAAAAGTGTGTACTAAAAGCCTAAATATTCCAAATAAATAACAAAAATGTTATATTCCAACGATTTTGATAAAAAAGAATGAAAAAATAAATATAAAAATATAAAGCGGCACATTTTTTTGCACCTGAGTATGTATATTAAGTAATAATCTGAAAATAAAGAGCTGTTATTATTATTTCTCAGAACATTAAAAAAAATTTTTTTTACGGTTTTTGTTTTTAATGTTTTATTCAAAAACCAATTAAGCTAGCCCCAATCCAAACATTTACATATACCTACATAATTCCGTTATTTGATGTTTCTATAGAAATCGCTTTGACAAGTCGATTTTATTTTTTTATGTCATCTTCTGACGTTTAACATACTTACTTTATTATAATGACGTCATTGGTATTTTGGCCAATGACGTCATCATCATTTTTTTTTTCAATTGCAACCCTCTATTTTGTTTGAAATGCCATAACTTTTTTGATTTCCGAATATAAATGTGAGACTTTAAAAAATGTTCTCCTTAGAAATCGAAAGATCTTCGAAATGGTTATCACCATTATTTGTCATGACAAGACCTTCTTTTAAAAATTAAATGTTTCTTTTTTGCGTAAAAAAATAAAATTTAATCGGAAAATATTGCCCTTAAAAATTCCTTTTGCAAGGATGACTCTAAATAAGTAGGGAGTTGCCATAAAAAAAAATTATGATGCAGTGGCAGTTTTTCATATGAAGTGATGAGTGAAGTGCCACGTCGTCGTCGGGTATTTCTAAATAAACAATCAATTTTTAATTATAGGTAAAATCGTGTTAAAATATTCTCTTATCAATAATACTTATTTAATTTTTTTGCAAGATCTGGTTAGAATAGATCCGGTCAGCTCGATTTTCTTCTTACAAATTCCGGTCAACTCGATTTTTTTTGGCAAGATCCGGTCAACTATAGAATTTTTTTTGCAGGGTCCTGTTAGTCCGAAAATTCGAGCTTTTTTGAGCTTCTCAAAACCGGACCTTGCAAAAAAATTGAGTTGACTGGACTTTGTCTAATCAGACCTTAAAAATATGGAGCTGACTGAACTTTTGCAAAGATCGACTTTTCGAATTGGCAAAAATATATTTCGAGCTGACTGAACTTTGTAAAAAAAAAATCCAGCTGATCGGAATTTGCAAAAAAAACAGCTAACGGGATCATGTGAAAAAAATCTAGCTAACCGGACTTTTGCAAAAATAGAATTTTAGAACTGATCTTAACTTGTTCTGTTTTCTTATGGGCTTTATTGGATTATTATTTTTGAATTCAGATTTTTTTCTTACGAAGATTTGCAAATTTATATTTATAATACCTATTATTGTTTGCTAACAATTATTATTGTCTTTATAACACTGGAATTTTTCTTACAATTTGCTTTTTTGGGTGCTATAATTAAAAATGTGCTTTTTATAATTTTGTCATTCTTGCTTTCAGTTCTAAGCATGGTGTAACATTATCGTACATCGTGGTTCTGAAATTTCTTTCCAAATCGAAATTTTATTAACTACTACTTATAAACTCATATGAATTTTTTCTATTGTACACACTCACACACTGTATAAAAAATGGAATTTGCGAATCGAAATATTTTAACAAACCGATTTCTATGTATACAGTTATTAGCATAAAAAGTGTTATGCATTTTGGTAATCACAAAAATACCTTTTAATTGAAATATGTATAATAAATCCAATATCTATGACGCCCATAAAAAAAGAAAACCCATGGATTTTTCGCTAATCTCAAAGGCAAAAGCAATTTGAAATTTATTTTTGATTCCATATTGCTTAAAAGTGTTCCAATAATGTTTCGGTTATAAACGATTAGGTATAAACGGTTAGTTTGATTGGATTAACAAAAATATAAAAACAAAAATTTAAATTTTCTTTTTTTTTATTTTGACAACTAATAATGACTGCTTAAATTTATTTTTAGATTATTATAGGTAGGTACTCAGCATAAAATATGAAACTTTTTCCTCATAAGTGAAAATATGCGACATTCCGTGTTAAATTGCAAGACTCTGAAATTTTGGAATCTTATTAATACAGCCTCTATAGAGGGTGTTAAAAAATAGTGTAAAATATTTGAGGAGATAACAGTATAAACCAAAATAAAGAAATAATAATAAACATGGATCCGCAAATGGACGATTTCGGAGATACGGAGGATTTTCTCTTTTTTTGAACACTTTGGGTAGGTACCTACACGCATTTTTTAATATGTAGGTACAAACAAACGATAGAAACTTATAAAAAATATCAAAAAAATTGATAAGGTTATAAAAAACATAAGATGATATACAGGGTGTATTGTAACGTCCGCATAATATTAGCACCACGTGATTCTACATCAAAAACAGAACATAAAGTTTTAATACCGTTTAGCTCTAGACCTCAAATAACGAAGTTATCGACCATTGTAGTTTAAATTTGAAGTTTTTTAATACTCAAAAATATTGCTTGATATTATTAAAAAATTCTTAAGTAAGAAGTAAAATAGCCAAATTATCCAAAATTTTAGATTTTTTTTGGTAAAAATATAAATAACATTTCAAAACTAGAAATTATTTGATTTCCTGAGTTCCAATACTTCCAATCAATATTGCAACTGCGCGTTTTAATTGTTGAATAAAAAATTGAAAAAATAAAAAATCTTAAAAAAAATTGCAACATTGACACGTCGCAGCATGACATTTGTCTTGTTGCACCTTTTTTCGATTACATAGCAACGGCACACTATACCAGTGAGGTGACTTCACGTCTAATAAGTTATTATCTTAATTTTTATACCAGCGTCAGTGTTGCAAAATTTAAGAACATTAAATTGCCATATCTTAAAATCAGTGTACATCAAGAAAAAACTGTTGAGAACTTTTTTGTCCTGTTTTTGATGTAGAATCGCGTGGTGCTAATATTATGCGGACGTTACAATACACCCTGTAGAGTAATAATAGAAAAAAATTACAAGATTACTCTTTTTTGATTTTTTTTAATTTGGCGGATGTGTGTTAATTTTAATGTGCTTCACTGATTAATAGCCGAATACGATAAAAACATGCAGGTTTCTGCAAATTAAAAAATAAATCAAAAAAGAATAATTTTGTGATATTTTTTTTACTCTATCATCTTATCTTTTTTATCACCTTATCCAATCTGTTGATTTTTTTATAAGCTTGCATCGTTTGTTGGTACCTACACAGGTACCTACTAAAAAATGTGTGTACCTACCCCAAATGTAAAAAAAATAACAATTCTCCGTGTCTCCGAAGCCGTCCATTTGCGAATCCCGATCCATAATGTTTTTATTTATTTTTGTTTTTTTTTTTAGTTCATACTATTATCTCCTCAAATATTTTACACTCTTTTTTCAACAACATGTTTTATCTTTCATGCATAATAGTTAGTTTACATTTACAAGATCTCCATGCTCTGCATCCATATCTTGAACATGTTGAAGAAGTCGTCGTGCGACGGACCCCTAGACGCGTTGTAATCATTGTCAACCTCCCGATCCCTGCTCCGAAAAAAATATAAAAAAAACGGGAAAAAAAGAAGAGAAAAAAGAAGAAAAAAAAAAGGGGAAAAGGGGGAAAAAAGTAAAAAAAAAAAGAAAAAAGAAAAGGAAAAAGGGAAAGAAAAAAATAAAAAAGGAAAAAAAGGGAAAAGAAAAAATCACCCATTGCATATAATACATAATATCTTCACGTCATCAAACATCAAACGTTGTAATTTTCCTTTGTAAGTGAGCCTAATTCCACCAAATATTTCAAAAATTCGTCAGGTCAAGTAAGGTTTTGCGTCTTTCCCTGCCAAAAGTCTGTGGCTGATGGAGCGAGCGTTCCAATGCCAAAAATACCACATACATACAAACATAGGTACATGTTGAAGGTGTACCTTCAACATATACCTGTTGAAACATGTACCCCAAAAGGTGTACATGTTGAAGCTATACCTTCGTACCTAACCTAGTGTGTTGCAAAGTTACAATTTTTTATTAAACACATTCTCTTGTTTAGGTATAACCTCCAGCATAAATCAGCATGAAATAAATACCTAAGTAAATCGGTTTACGTCTTGTAGCGGTCTCTATTTAATTTTATTTATACAACCTAGGTAGGTAGGTATTGCAATATATTAATAATTGCAAAATAAACAAATAAATGAACTCTATTGCAGCTAATGCAACTAAAGCAGAAAATTCGTTACCTACGATAACTACACATACGTAGGTACCTAATAGTAGGTAATGTTACATCATCATAACGTGTATGTTACATTGATAATTTTTATTTACAATCATAATTTTTAAAGATTCATTTCCTAATACATTTTCGTTGCCATCAGAATAATTCAAAACAATAAGTTGGGTTGGCGGCTTGATAAGCGAAGTGTTATCAAACTATCGAGTTCCAAGACTTCCACACCAAGTGCTCTGACTCGTGTCTCGATTGTCGAATGACTCGTGACGTGAGTCGTGAATAATTAATCTTTGTATCGTAACCTGCAACGCCTCCATCAGTCCCAGTCGACGACAGAGCATACTAATATTGCATCAGCCGAGTATAAGGTACCGGCCCGCAAATTCCACCAATCCCGTTCCAGCTAGCGAACGAGCCCACAAGTAGAAACAGCGGAATGACCTTCACAGAGATATTGCAAAGGTCAGCCTGATGAAACCGCTTATGGGTATCTTGCGAGCCGGTGTTGCCAACTGACGAGAAATCTTTATCTTGAATTTTTTAATGAAAAAATAATTCACTACCTACTCCTATCAAGTAGAAACGGCTTCAATAATATTTTTTGAAAAGTCAAAAAATTATTGTAGGTATGATCATTTTTAACGACAATTGCCCACCAACTGCTTACAGTCCAAAACATAATTATGGGAATTAGGTCAATTAAAAAAAAAGTGAATTTGTGAAAAACTAGCTCTATATAATTCGTTCGTTGCTCGCATTATAAGGTACCTATTACAGCATGCGATTGGCTGAAATATAACAAATTATTTTACTAAAAATTTTATTTATAAAATTTGTTATTAAAACAAAGAACACTGTCTCCTAAAAAAACCGCTGGAGCCAATTATTGAGGGTTACCTATGTGTTGGAAAAAAATTGAAATGTAAGAAGATATGGGTACCACAGATACATTTCTCAGTCCAGGACGCGGATATATTGTATATCCGTGGTCCAGGAAGATATTTTTCTGAATATCGAGTACCTACCTGCTATTTGATCAATTTAAAGACTATGTTATTCGAACCAGTACGATGTGGTCGTGCGTGATGCAAGATATAAGAACTTCAAGGAGTTGAGCATCCGCTGTATTATTATCTTTCGAGTTGCAAACAATAATTAGTGTATTTGATTGCTGAAGGATGAAGAGACTCCCGACAATTTGCAATGCATATTTTTCTATATACCTAGGCGTTGGTACAGAAATAACTAGCTTGAAGATGAGAAGTCAGCAATAACTAATTACATATATTTCAAAGATTAAATAAATATAGAGGAAAATGTACTGGAAGGATTCTTATAATAAAATATTTAAAAAAAATCACAACAAGACGGAGGTTCGCTAAAATATTATTAAGGAATTACGCCGTGCGTTTTGTTTTTATAATAATATATAGTTCTCTGAACGACACAAGACACAACCTCTATGGTCTGGTGAAGTCATGCATGTAGATGTGTGTTTTTATTGATATGGCAGACTGATGAGCTGAAATTATGGTGAAACGTCGATGTCTATCTTCACCACACCATCTGAGGTTTTATCGTTCAGAGAACGTCATTGATGTATAATGATTTTATGTTACCTAAACAATTCGTTTCTCTTCGATTACTAAATAAATTGTTGTTAAAACGCAACTCCAATATTAAAACTGACCGACTTTTTCTTAACATCGGTGGTAGCAGTGGACAAATGGCAAAAAAAATCAGATCGGGCGCAATGAAAGTGGAAAGCTGGTAAAAAGTGGGCCTAAAAATTGGTTTGACACAAATATCAAAATCATAAAAATTATCGAATTAGGTATACATATCGATATTTCCAGCAGAGCAACAGCGATACTCAAGTGATACAAATGGAAAACACTACTTAATAACAACGATAGGTAATTAAGAGCACAGGACACTCCAGTTCGGCATCAATAATAATCGTTAAAAAGCCATACTTACAATAATTAAATAGGTACTGTTACTGATCAATGATCATAATCATACTATCGAAAATCGTATTGGAAATAAAAAATTATACGTACCTAATAAACAAATGATTGTTTATAATTAATTTTAATATTTTTTATAATTAATTATGATTTTTATAACAGTAAATAAAATTGAGTACTGATACTGAAGTGGCCTGCTAGTTGCTGTCTGAGAGGGGATATTTTAAAATTACATGTCAGTTGTTGTTAAGGCGTAAATTGGGTAAAATCTAAGTCAAGATGAAACACAATGTAACATAATGTATATGAATATAAAACTAGAGGGTTCCGGTTCCCTACCAACTAATCTTTTTGGTGTTGATGAATTTTTGATTTGATTGATTTGAAGGAGGTATAAATAGTTATAGTTACCTCAGTGTTATTTAATCACCAATCATATACGAATATAAGCAACAAAGTAAAGTAAACGTTGACAATATCAATATAAGCTTTAAGCCCATCATTGAACTTTCTTGTCAATCGAATAGCTATTCAAGTTATTTACAACTTTATATACTTGTAAAGTTAAGCACCAGACTCTTTGGGATTAAAAAATTATCCTTATGAAGATATCTTTCTGTCTTGAACTACTTACATGCTATTACAAGAGTAAAGTTACCTGGTTTTACAAATAAATACTTATAAAGATAAGTAAAATATGTTAAATCCCATAAATATTTAATAAGAACCTATTAATTGAAACTGGCTGCTTGTAACTAGGTTTTTTTTTTCATATTTTCCAACTAGGAATTCCAAGTTTTCCAAAATAACAAACATTTATCTAACTTAGAAAATGTAAAGGTTTAATTTACCTGCAAATAATAAACAAAAACGAAGTTCTACGAAAAACTAAAAAAAAGACCTAGAAATGCTCATCAAATTATGGTTCCAAAACTAGTGTGTTGTGTTTCAAATTTTGGGCTAAGAACTTTTTCTAACGAAACTTCTCAATATACATTAGTATCAATATTATATTCATGTACAAAATATACATAATCACAAAATATGATATTATTCTTATATCAACAGTATTATGTTGAAACCTATTTTGTGTATTTGAAAGTTTCGTTAGAAAAAATTTTTCGCCCAAAGTTTGAAGCGCGCTACTTTTAGAACCATTAGTTTTGATGAGCACTTTTGTTCGTTTTTTTTTACTTTTTCATATGAACTTATTCTTGTGCATTATTTGCGGACAAATTAAAACTTTCTATTTTATAATTTTGTTAAATATTTGTATGAAATTTTGGACAGCTTGGAACTTGGAAAATTTGGAAAAACCCTACTTCAAAGCAGCCAGTTACCTTAAATATTTAGGGGATTTAACCTACTTATCTTCAATAAATATTTCTTTGTAAAACCCCATTAACTTTACTTTTGTGTAAGTCAATATTTATAAAATAAATACATACCTACAAAGTCACGGGATAATAATAATTATATACCTACCTAATCATTTCAGCTCTCGATAATTTTTTTAAAACTTATCTCACAAATTTTAGTATATTTACCTGATTTAAGATTGCAACTCATCTTAAATGACTCAAAATTTTGCAAGGCCTTTATTGGCTAAATGCTGATACATAAACTATTTTTAAAAGGTCTTGAAAACAAAATAAAATATATAAAGTAATACCCACCTGTTTTATATTACAAACTAGGTATAAGAAACAATGAAAACTTTTTTTTAATATACATTTTTTTCGCTAAGAAAGTCGAAAGAAGAATCGAAGAAAGGCAATAGATGATCGACTGAAAATTCTTGTTTTAACTTCTTATTAAAAGTCTCCAAAAATATTTTTTCTCCAAATTCTCCAAATATGTGTGCTGACATTTATATTGCCTCTAATTTTATTTAATACTGCCTATACATAGGTATATGTTATATCATATCATTATTGTCCCTTTTAGGACTTTTAGGCTCTATATCCACCTAAAAATGCTACTAAAGTTCAAGAAAAATTATGATAAAAAAAACACTTTTAAATGAGAATAAAATAATTGAATGAATTGTAACGAAATTGTGTCAGTTGGCTACTATAAAGGTACCTATTACTAAATGTAATAGCTACTCACCAAGTTCTAAGAACACTTTTTGTACAAGTTGGATGCAATTTCGCGCGTACAAAGAAAATTGAAGAACCATTATCGAATTAAACATAATTTATAGGTAGGTACTTATTTGCAATCATTTTATAATGCTTGTGTTTTTCTAGCTTATTTAAACTGATATTTAATGTCAGCTACCTACTTACGTAATTACAAGAGATCTTTCACTTAAATTTATACTGAAAAAATATAAAAATGATCCTTTTTACATTGATATTTTAATTTTTACAAAGGGACCTACCTTAGTAAAGTATCACCATAATTGAAAAAAATTCTCTAAATCGAAGAGAGTAAAAAACTTTAAATTTTACATTTTCGTTTTCGTAACAATCATTTTTCACACAAAATTTTAAAATAATTTTTATATAAAAACAATTTAATAAGCGCCCACTTATTTTAATAATAACATATTAAAAAAATTACTATTCAAATTATAATCGATACTACTTCCTGCAAAATCGAAAGGTAAAATAATGATCCAATAAATTAAACAACTTGGCAACACAGTCAATAATTAACCAAGCATCCCTCCCAGGTGCAAACAGCTGAGCTCTGTGATGCTTGGATACAAGACAAGACAAAAACCAGTTTAAAGGTCTTAGTTGTTTTTAGATCCTTTGTTTTTATTCTATTGTGGTGAAATATTTTCCATACCAAGTTTTACATACCCAAAGTAGTTATTTATTTATGGAAATAACTTACTGTATTTTTTTTTTTCTAAATATATACATGTCAGAATTTTGTAATAATTAAAAGAGATGGTGAAACTTGGTAACGATTTGCATTTTAAAACAAGACCCAATTGGAAACAGCCGAGTCTTATCACCGCAAATTTAGTTAAACAAATTATTAATCTAATAGTGATTGTTTCGGTTTTTATGTTACATCATTTAGAAACAATTACTTAATAATTTTCTTGAGCTTAGGTGTGTACTTTTATTGTGATCCTTATGACATCATCGATAATCAATTAATATATTTTATGCCTTAACGACAATAATAATGAAACACAAAATATTATTATTGTAGGTAGGTAGGTAGGTAATTTTATTTTGCTTTCATAACGCAAAGCAAATGTATAACAAGAGCATTTTTCAAATAATATAGTAAATAGATTTGCAACACAACAACAGTCACAATGACGGCATAATTCAGTGTAATAATAATTGTTATTATTGTATCTACTCTTTAACGTTATATTGAATTTAATTTTAGATTAGAAACTATGTATCATAAATGTGTTTTTGAAAAGAATTTCCCTGTAATTTTCGCAACACACTTACGTTTTAGAACTTTTCGGGATTCATAACGTTTCCGCTACATGATCACAATTTCCACTGAGGAGGGAATTAAAGAGAAAATGCAAGTGGATATTTTTATCAATAATTTTTTTTTTTTTAGTTTATTTATTTATGGTCCTTAGAAACAAAAAGTTTATATCAGGAACCTATGAAATAATTTGCTAATAAAATTAACAGTAAGTAACACAAGATCAATAATAATAACAAAAAAAAACACTATAAATAAGAATAAGATAATTTTACGTGTTGATACCTGTTGTTTTGGTACCTAATGCCTAATTTAATTCTTTGGCACTATTAACTATACTTACTAATGTAATAATTTTATATCGTGAGTTGAACCAAGGCCCTGCGAATGCAACAAATTGACAAAGAAACACTTCTAACCACTATAGTTAGGCCATTCTAACGTAAAACGTAAAGATTATTTTGTAAACTATTCGTCAGTATGAATCTGTATATTAAACATAAAATTAAAATGCAAAAATTGTTTTTTTAACAATAATTATTATTGTTCCTTTTAAATACATAGGTAGCATTGTTCATATATTGTTAAATTAAATATAGTTCAATACCAAAATAAATTGCCTTATTATCAAATAATCAAATATATTCTAGCTCAGGGTTTTAAGCGGGATATTTTTGTGCTTTTTTTCATACTTATATTTTCTTATACAATGCTTATAATTTAATTCTATCTATGCAAGTAAGAATTCGAGACAAATTGCATAAAAATATCCAGCTAAATCTAAGCTCGAATAGTATTACCCCCGATCATATTGACATATTATTTATTGATGCAAGATGCCTATTGCTCTCAACCTCAATAAATCTTCGATTGTCTTTCCATTCCTCTGCAAATCATACCAATTGTAGATAAATCCAATAGTTTAATGTACAATTTTTAATATTAATCTCGTGGTTGTGTTTATAAATTATCTCTAAAATTAATCTTCCAAACATATATAACTACCTAAATATTGTAGATATTCAAAATGCACTTTGTACATACAACCTAAATCATAGTATTATACCTATCAATGTACGGATGTAACTTTTCGACACACCTACCAATTTCATTGAGTTATTGATTATCTATAGTAATATTGATAAGATAACATTTTTTTATTCATGAGGATTCATGATGTAATCAAAACCGGATGGCAAGAGTGGCAAGTCTCAAAAAAAAAAAAAAATTATAGGGTATATTACATATACAGGGTGTTTTCTATAGAAGGTCAATATTTAAGAGGGTGATTTTTGGGTCCATTTTATATAGCTTTCCGCCATAAAAAATATAATCAGTTACAAAAAATAAAACAAGAATAACTTACCATGTTCTTATGTTTCGTATAAGTTTCGTAGGTAAAAAACACATGCAGAATCTCATTTTAGAACGACCAGCATTAGTAGAGGTAAAAAATTCAGGGGCCTATTCTGTGGCGATTTTTCTTTATAAGTAGAATAAGTAGGTGTACAGGGTGATTTTCATGAGTTGAACGATGATCCCTACACTCCCGCAACCGATTTCATTTGTTTCATCCCCATTGGCGTACTAAATATTACATCGAATTTGATCAAGCGGTTTACAAAAAAATATATTTTTTAATAAAAGGGTTTAAATAAGCGAGAAATTATGGAAATTCTAGTACCTAATTTTTAGTTTTTTTTTTTTAATTCTATTAAATTAAAAGTTGGAAATAAAGTAGTAAAATGAAAACTGTAGCCCAAAAACGGCTGTCTCGGGACCTCGGATTTCATTATAAAAAAATAATAATTTTTGGCCACAGAGTACATAATTATCTCCTTAGAATTATGACCTCTACTTAAAAAACACTCTGTATGACAAAATATAAAAATGAAACAGTAGGTAGTGATTTATTCACCAACTTAAGATTCGTCGATAAACCAACTACTTACGTATTTTGGAGGCAAATGATTAAAATAATTTTCAAAAATTCCAATTTTGTTTTAGATCATGATTTTCCATGTTTTTATTTTACTACTTATTTCTAACTTTTAATTTAATAGAATTAAAAAAAATAAATAAAAATTAGGTACTACAGGGTGTTATGTAATTGAATGTCAATATTTAAGGGGGTGATTTTTTGGCCCATTTTAAGAAGAAAACTTCATAAGAACGTATGTCCTAAGAGTCTTAACTTTTGAGATACAGGGTGGTAAAGTTTCATTAAAATAAATAATTTTTTCGTAATATATATCTGTAATACCGATCTGGATATTTTAATGAAATTTCGTATACAGGTATTACGCTTCAAGGGGCATTTTTTCATGTACCACGTTTCATTTTATTTCCATTAGTGACGATAGTGTAAGATCGTGCAGAATTTTACATGTATATTTTAGCAGACATTGATAGTACGCCACTGATTTCTGTTCAAATAGAAATAATTTTTTTGGGATTGCTTGTTTTTTTTTTGAGTCCGATGCACGGTTTTCGCGTAAAAAAATAAAATCTGTTTCTCTACATGGTCACAAGATTATCGTTAAAATTACAATAAAAAAATATAAAAATATGCAGGTAAAATTCTGCAAGATGTGACTAGTGGAGATAAAACGAAATGTGGTACATGAAAAAATGCCTCTTGATGAGTAATACCTGTCTATTAAATTTCATTAAAATATCCAGAGCGGTATTTACAGATATTATGTATGAGAAAATTATTTATTTTTAAAAACTTTACCACCCAGTATCTCAAAAGTTAAGACTTTTAGGACATACGTTTTTATGAAGTTTTCTTATTAAAATGGATCCAAAAATCACCTCCTTAAATATTGACATTCAATTACAAAACAACCTGTATAATTTCCATCATTTCTCGCTTATTTAAATTTTAAACCCTTCTTGGAGTTTTATATAGGTGACATTATTTATAAAGTAATTAGCTTAGTACTCTATAAACATATCTAATGCATTTTTATTATCATATTATTATGTATTTTTTACTTGGAGTGATAAAGTGAAATGTAAATTCTGAGTTGGAGGTGTGTACCGACATTATTTATTTGCATACTCACTTAGATACTGAACTTTGGTCTAGAATCATAAACAATGATGATTCTCGAATTTTGATTAGATATTAGACACTCACCTGACTGGTAGGTTTATATTTATAGATATTAAAAACGAAAGTTGAAGTTACAAAGTCAAACTATTTAGTTAACTTAAAATAATAATAAAGGAATATCCCAGACTCAAAAGTCCAATTTTTTATTCCATTTAATATGTACAGAGTACAGACGGTTCAAAGTTCATAATATAGTCAAATAAATATTAGCGAAAATTTATTAGAAATTCTAGGTAGAATTCCACGAAGGGCAAATTAATAAAATAATTGTAACAAGAATAATTGATCTGCTCACTATTGATTTAGGACTTCTTGTGATATGTAACTTACGTTTTAGTGATGCAAATGTGACGATTGGTTACGTCGTTATTGGAGCATAAACTACCCAGTTGTTTGTAATATTAGTGTTTTGAAACGTTATGCCGCTTTTTTTAATATTATATTAAATACACATACAAAAAGTACACAAAATAGACGCAAAATAAACACCAATTTTTATAAATTTACGTATTAAAATCCAATAAATTTACCTATTTATTTTTATATCTCGGTGATTTTGATGCGTTATTAAAACAGAAGGTACTTTATAAAAACTTCCCAGATAAAAAAGTACCATGAGTATATTTTTTGCGAACATTGTGCCTTAGAACGATATTGTTATGCATCTCTTCAAAGTTAACATGTTCTTGTACCTGTCCTATATAGTAAGATAGCCACAAAATCACCCTTAAATGTTAGAAGTTACAAAGTGGGTGCTGTAAAAAAATTATTTTTGGACAAGCAGGACGAGGAAAGGGACCAAAAACTGAATAAATCATACGACTTCTAGACGTTATTTCGGATTCCTCGCTAGTCAAAATACTCGGGTCAAATAAAATGGTCTTCACAGTTCAGTAAAAGTCGGTTCAAAAATCAAGAATGTTGGTCGACATAGTGAATCTTGACCTGATCATGAGATCGTGCTAGTGCTCTAATATATACAACTTCGTGATAAATTTTAGTGACTCATTTTAATAAACAAGAAAAGCAACGGTCATATCAGAATATTAAAAATCACCAAAACACGAACTTCGTACTCCTTTGAAAAATGCACCAAAAATCCCAAATTTGATACATTTTACTGGGTATCCAAGTTTGAATAGGGAGTAACTACTTTCTATTTATTTTTTTCCAAAGCTAACGCAAAATGAAATTTCAATCACATGTATTTAATTTATTTATAACGGGTGCTGGTTTTTGTGAACTAAAAGTTCAACAAACGATGTGAACTTCAACAGTTTTGTACAACTTCACGAATATACATTTAATTGGGTGTAGGTATTCAGGAAACTGATGACTTGGCAATCTCTCTGATTGAAAAGCTTCGCTAAAGTTTATAGAAAGCTTCAGAATAACGAACTGTAGCAAAAACATAATACCTACGTTATATTCGTAGGTAAATAAAAAAGACTTCATTATTGCTTATCCACTCAGGTAGATTACTGACTATATACAACTTCTCAGCCGTTAACCTTTCCTGAATCGATTATTTGCACCTCTTTTTTTATTTTGTTTCTCCTTCCACCTGTAAATGTAAATCAAATAAATGTGCAAAATTTTACTGTTTCGTTTCTTGGAATAAAATCTTTACAGCTTTTCTGGCACTGAATTTAGGAAAAGCCTCCGAAATTAGTCCCAATATAAATATGCCAGTTGTTTTAATTTAAATTACTTAAACGAAAAACCTGTGAAATCCATTTACCCGGCCCCAAGTAGTTTTCCTATCTCTTAAATGAAGTCAAATAATACCACCTACCTAATTATACATACGAGTAAACAAACCTTTTATGCTTATGTATGTAATCAAAACTGATGTTTTCTCACAACTAAACAGCAATAAAATGCATTTACGATAGTAAATTTTAGGGTTCCTTTTCCTTAAAACAAAAATTTTATAAATTTTCATTACGGTTCCCCCAAGAGCAAAATTTTTGTAAAATTTGGGAGAGTCCAGTATTGTTTATCAAAAGTGATGGAATTTGGTGGCTCTTGAAGCCGTAACTAGGTATAGAAATCAAATTGAAGATGTCTTTTTTCTAGAGGGATACTATACTTTGGTAGGTGATCAGTTCCCAAGTTTATCTATATTGTAATAATTCCTAATTGTCCATAATATGCTTGTCAAAATATCATCAGAAGTCTCATTGTTGGATTTTAGGTGACTAATCTAAAAATAAAGTTGCAATAACGAACCTCACAAAAATAATTACGCAATCGAACCGAAATTTTGGATTCGCTTTTTGAACTTTGCCCTGGTTGAATCCCGAGTAACGGAGTAACTGTAACCACCTTATCACAATTCATAACAGAGATAACATCGCTATCGTATTGCTAATTGGACCCCCCAGCTTTTTCCCACTCCCAACCTACGTCGGTCGTTGTGCCAGATCGTTAGGATATAATGCGCGTCCTGCCTTTGGTTCGATCAGAGTAACATTTGCTCTTGAACGTGTACGTTCGGTGAAAACTAAGTATAAAAGTGCAAATTTTAAAAGTAGTTTTTTGTTTACCTGGACATACTGGCTAGAACGGCGAATAATATTATTAGAAAATTTCCAATTAATTTCACCACTGTGAATATCGATTCGATTTATTTGAAGAATATTTTCGGCTTTTTTTGTATGTACCATAAAAGTTATACTTGAAATTAAGCAACTGTAAAAATTTTGAGAAAAAAACGCGATTATTAATTATATTGAGACGATTTTATATTGAGTTTCATTCAGAAAAAAGTCGAAATAAGAAAAGAGAAGATGCCAGACCTCCAAGAAAAGAATTCCAACACGTAAGTTTTATAAGATCTTTCTTTACCTGCTACCTATCTGATCGAAAAAATGGTACCTACCTAGTACCCATTTTACCTTTTATAAACCAACATTTTATATTTTATAGTATGAAACAATATAACAAAATCTTTTTTTTTTGTTATATTTTTTTGTCTGATATATTGTGTACCTAACTATACTTAGGTATAATAATTCAGTACCTATCAGTATATTTATTTTTTTCTATCGGTCCTTATAACGATTTTGCTATGGATAATTATTAATAATGATTTTTTTTACAGATACTCCACCGAGCTTCATAAATTTGCCAAGGACGCCCATCCTAATATTGGCTTATTCAACAATAATTTAAGAGGGGCTGATATTATTCATGGAAATTTACAACTTTTGCCACCTAAGGTACGCGTATGCCTATGCTACAAATTTACTTACTAAAAAAAAATCCTAATTTACTTAGGCCTCTTTATTATAATAATAATTGCGTACCTCATTAGTGTAATACTATTTTTATCATATAATTAAACATTTATATTCTTTTCTAGGTGAAATCATTCTTAGAACAATGTGTGGATTTGTGTCAACCTGATAACATACACATATGCGATGGAACTGAAATTGAAAATAACTATTTGCTCAAAATCATGCAGCAAAAAGGAACAATTGTACCTTTGCCAAAGTATCAGAACTGGTAAGTTCAAGTTCATAATTATACAGAATTGCGAGGAAAATATCTACTTAAAATAATTAACGACTGCATTCCCAGACAATTCCCAATATCATTTAAAATAATTAGTATAGGAAAACTAAAAATTACAAAGTTTCAATAATTTCCAAAGTTATTCAATATAAGGTAAAAGAAGGGCCAAATAATAATTTATTGCCAGTAAGAAAAATGTACAATAATAATTTTATCAATAAACAAAAATAGAAAAAAAAACTATCAAAATTTAAAAAAATATACCTACAGTTTTCTTTTTGAAAAAAAACACATTTTTGTTTTGAATCTGCAGGCTACAGGCTCAACATTTTTAATATTTAAAAATAATTCCAAACTCAAAACAAAAGCAGATGCCCCAAAAAAATAACTTTAATAAAAAAATAATAATGTTCCCATTTTTATTCCAGTTGGTTGGCTCGCACAAATCCAGCAGACACCGCTCGAGTTGAATCGCGCACATTCATTTGCACCGATCGTCGTGAGGACACGATCCCCACCCCTGCACCTGGTATCAAAGGTACCTTAGGAAATTGGATCTCCCCCGAGGACATGCGTCGCGCCGTGGAGGAACGTATGGTAGACTGCATGAACGGACGCACCCTCTACTTGGTTCCCTTTTCTATGGGTCCTATGGACTCACCCTTAGCCAAGGTAGGCGTGCAAATCACCGACTCACCATACGTGGTTGCCAGCATGAAAATCATGACCAGGATGGGGAGCAGAGTGCTGTCCAGGATGAATGGAGATTTTGTCAAATGTCTGCATTCGGTTGGGTGTCCTAAGGATGGCAAAGTTGAGATGGAAAGTTGGCCATGTGACCCGGAAAGAACGATCATCCTGCATAAGTAAGTGTAACTGTTTTGGATTTTTGTACCTATCGATATCATTATAATTTCTTGATTCGGTTTTGTTAATTTGGTGTTTTCTTTACAGACCTGACGAAAATGAAATTGTTTCATATGGAAGCGGTTATGGTGGTAATTCTTTGCTGGGAAAGAAATGCTTGGCTCTCAGAATTGGGTCAACTATTGCGAAGAGAGAAGGATGGCTAGCAGAACATATGTTGGTAAGTAGATTAAATTTGGATTTTTTCACCATAGTAACAGTAACCACATCAGGATTCCTCAGAAAATTCCCATTAATTTACGACGTATAAAAACATCTCAAGAATTTATTAACCATTTTCAAAACTTATTTGCTCTCAATAAACCATAAGTGTCCTTAGAAGTCTTAGAACCAATTTCCTTATACATACATACTTACAAAATTGTTTTGTCTCAGTACTAAATAATAATATATATTTTTTTAATTCCAGATCTTGGGCATCACTTCCCCCTCAGGTCGCAAACGTTACATTGCAGCTGCATTCCCTTCAGCGTGCGGCAAAACCAATCTGGCCATGATGACGCCCACTCTGCCTGGTTATAAAGTGGAATGTGTTGGTGATGATATTGCATGGATGAAATTTGACTCCAAGGGCCAATTGCGTGCCATTAATCCCGAGAATGGGTTCTTTGGTGTCGCTCCCGGTACTTCACGCGCTTCCAATCCAATAGCAATGCGAACCGTGTTCAAAAATACTATCTTCACGAATGTAGCTTCCACTAGTGACGGCGGCGTCTACTGGGAAGGTATGGAAGATGAGGTAGACAAAGATGCTGAAATCACAGATTGGAGGGGTGATAAATGGGTGAAAGGGGAGAGTCAGAAACCGGCTGCTCATCCGAACTCCAGGTTAGTAACATAAACATGTTCTCCTTGTTTACTTGTTAAACTTAATTAAATGAAATAAAATCCTTAATTGCCTTCATGCAGTTGTTTTATCAGCGTTTTTTGATTTATGATGAATATTTTTGTTGCAGATTCTGCACTCCAGCTCAGCAGTGCCCGATTATCGATCCTGCATGGGAAAGTCCAGAAGGTGTACCAATATCAGCTATTCTTTTCGGAGGTCGTAGGCCTGAAGGTGTACCTCTAGTTTATGAGGCTAGAAATTGGAGACATGGTGTCTTCATGGGAGCTGCAATGAGGAGTGAGGCTACAGCAGCCGCAGAACATAAGGTAAATAAATAATTATTGCCTGAATTCGACATTGTTCAGACCATTAAATAATATAAATATACTATAGAACAGCAATTAACATCAATTTGATGATGATTTAATATCATCATAAAAATTCTCACCAACTGACTAATACCTACCTTCAATTTTATTGTTTGGAATCTGATCACTGTCACAAAGACAAAGTATATTTCCTCATTTTAACTTGTTTTATCTTAATTCCAGGGCAAAGTGATAATGCATGATCCCTTTGCAATGCGTCCATTCTTTGGTTACAACTTCGGCCATTACCTGTCACACTGGCTAAGCATGGAGCAACGCTCATCTGAAGTGCCAAGAATTTTCCATGTAAACTGGTTCAGGAAGGGCAGCAATGGCCGTTTCCTCTGGCCCGGTTTTGGTGAGAACTCTAGAGTGCTTGACTGGATCCTCAGACGATTAGATGGAGAAGACTGCGCTAAAGAAACTACAATTGGTCTCATTCCCAAGGAAAATTCTTTGAACTTGGAGGGACTCAAGGAAGATGTTAATATGGAGGAGCTTTTTGGGCTTTCCAAGGATTTCTGGCAGAAAGAGGTATGTCTTGCAGATTTACTTCTCAATTTTTATTCTAAATAACACATTTTTGTGGTTTCAGGCGTCTGATATTGAAAAATACTTCAAAGAACAAGTGGGTGATGATTTACCAAGTGAAATCTCAAGGCAGTTGGAAGAATTAAAAAGCAGAGTCCAGAAGATGAATTAAAAAACGACTGCAGTAGTAAATTAACAATTGCTTTTAATAACAAATATGTATTAAAGTACATCCATATGTATGATAGGTATTAAGGTTTATTAAGTTGTAAGGTGAGATAATTCATTTAGCTCTAATTTTTGTCCTTTTATAATAGATAGATCAATTTTAATTATAGTAATCTAGTTCGTATGTACATAACTACTTTTAATGTCTATTTGAGCTGAATAACATTTGATATAAAAAGAAATTGATAGCCAGATGAAAATTTGTAAAGTATTATTTATTTTTTATATTATTTTAATTACCAATTAATAAAAAAATTAAAATTACCTAAAATGTTTAATTCGTTACACTTACACATCATTCTTCTCCATAATCCAACCTTCCAATATGCAATAATACTCTTGAGACTTTTTTTTTTTTAATCAGATAGTTGAACTCTACCAGACATACAAAAGTTCTGTAAAAAAAATTACTTGACTGGTAGTTACCTGTTACAGTAGGTACAATGTGAATGAGTGATGAGAATAATTAAGAAATTTTTCGATGTCATTTTGGATAGTTTACGTTACATCCAAATTCATATACCTGCATCTTTCTTTGGTTATAAAATCAAAATAATATACATATAGCGGAGTATATAGCAAGGAGCAAACAGATACCTACAACTCAGTTCAATAAGAGAGACCTGCTATTTAAGTTAATCTGCAAATTTTTTTAAATAAAAATCAACAAGAAAAAATGTCTACCTTTTTTTGCTTATAATGATTTTTCTAATGGAAAAGTTGACACAGTGACTTTTGAAAAGTGGAAGCGACTTTAGTGTACCTATAAAGATTTAAATCAAATAAGTCCTCATCATATGGAAACCTAAAAATATTGCTCATGGTCAGTCACTGTTGGCTTTGCGTATTGGGTACCAAATTCCAACGCTTTTTAAAAATTGTTCTACTGATATTTGGGACGTCGACAGAATAAAATTTAATAACAATGTAATTCAGAATGTAGAACCTGATGCTTTTTCGAACCTCATTTCATTAGTTTGAAATCGATTAAGCTAAACGCAATTCAAAAGAGATATTCTGTACAGGATAAATAAAGTCAGTTGATTAGATTTTGAAAACAATCAAATGGAATATGGTTGACTTGTGGTTTTGAATCTAAATAAAAACAGAATCCACGCTTGGAATAATATCTGGTTGATGAATAGTTACTGCAGTCAGCTATTTGCTGGATACTAGATTTTGCCTCCTCATGCGTTAAGGTTATTTACTAATGACAGTAATGACACTGCTACTAAATTTGAGTTATTGGATTTTACATCAAACAACTTAGTAGATGTAGTCACTGAAGGCTTTCCCCTCAGAAAAGTTTAAGCAATCATCGATTTGTGTGAAAACAGGTAAGTAGTTAGAGGGTGCCTCAAGTAACAAATGACATTTGTGGTCGTCAGTATAACACAATAATGATATTAATGTAGGCAGATATGCAAATATAAAATGAGAACGAGAAAAAACAAAAAAACAAAAAACCCTTTTTTAAAGTTCTATAAACAAAATAAACAATACTGTTCACAGATTGATCAGTGAGACCATAATTGTACCTTCTGTAAATATTCTTGAACAGTATAAAAGCAAAAGCCATTATCCAATAGATACTGCTTGACTTCTTTTTTAAAATTAGATAATGGTAAAGTTTTTATTCTATTTGGTAACACGTTAAAAAGGGCAACATTTGGGCTATTGCGCTTGGACGTCTCGAGCCTCACAGCCGGTATGACGATATCACACTTATTTCGTGTTTCATAATTATGTAACTCTGAATGAATTGAATATTTTTGTCTATTTTGATATATACCAATTACCGTTGACATGATGAATTCAGACGACAATGTAAGGATTCCAAGCTCATTAAATAAAGATCGTATTTCATAATCATATCATAATCATAATTATTATCGTAACATAAAACATAATAATATCAAAACAATAACAAACATAAAACATAACCTTGGTTTTTGCTTTCCTAAAGTCACAGTAAAGTTCATAGGCGATACCGACGTTGTCATATCGGGCCGTAGAGATGAAACTCGACTCGATAGTCGATACTCAATAGTTATTATGACTGTGAGGTTATGTGTTACGTATTATTCTATTCATTGGGATTGGAGATTACCAAAATAATTAATATTTTATCGCACAAACAAAAGTACAATTGCTATTTCGGTTTTCGTGATTTTACTGCCCCGATGGTGTACTATTTTGGATCTGAGCTTTGATAAGTTTTTAATTAATATTTTTAAATAATTTTGAGAATTTTGAGATATATTTTGTTTATTACAAGCTGTAGCCGGACCCGGCATGCCAATGAATGCCCGTTAGTATAATAATTCTCGTTAAAATGTACACATTTGTCAGCAAATACAGGTTGCACCATATACAGTGCATTTATTTTAAGTGTTGCCATAGGGAATAGCATGTAAAAAACACACCCTATGTTAACTTATGTTGTCTTATACTTTGGAAGTCGTTTTTAATTTTCAATAATAGTACATGTCATCTACTTTACAATACGACCTTTCAGAAAATCCGGTTGTTAATTGTTTAATTTCACTATACAGGCTGTCCCATTGAGGTGAAAAAACTGCAAGAAACGGTAAGAGATAAGGTAAGTCGATTAAATTACAAAAATGTTGCGCTACTTTGAGACAAGAATTTGGCAATTTTTTTTCTCAATATTCCCAGAATTTCCGGAAATATCCTGAAAAAACTTGAAACATGCAGATTTATTATTTTAGCCATATATCTTCTTTATTATTGAAAAATTTTCCATTATTTTTTGTAGGTTTACATAAGCCATAATGAGCTACTAATTTGACGTTTCAAAAATTTCCAAAGCCGACTAGATCTTGGGATTTTCAAAGTCAACTTTTGTTTTTCTTATTACCGATATATTCAAACATTTCAAACAAAATATTTATACCGGCTGCGGCTGTGGACAAAGTTCTGTATTGCAATTTGTATCTTATTTATAAAACACTCAACAATAGACACTCGCCTGCAGTTTTTGATCTAAACAATAATTCTTATGTGTTTTATATGCGTAACAAGACACTTATACAATAAATAACTATATTACCTCCAGCAAAATTCACAAAAACGAATAAGTAAGTACATATTTTTACAATCACTGAATTTAGACAAGTTTTCCCGCCAAAGTTTAAAATACCCTCAATTTTGCAATCGGTGCTTTTTGGCAGCATCGTTATTCCCTATGAACTTTAGCCCCTCCTTTAATTTGTTTACGTTCTTTTTCTTTACCTATTCTTTACGTATTGTTTACATATTGTTTACATTGTTTACGTTAAACGTAGAGAATGAATTGCTTACGCTTATGCGTAAAGGCACATCACTGCCAGTGATGATGATGAACTGACTGATGAATGAATGAGAATGATGATGATGTGCCGTATTTTTTTTACCTCTTCTTTATTAGATTGTTTACGGGTAAACAATTCATTCTTTACATGGACTTTTTTCAAGGTAAATAATGTAAAATGTACAGAACGTAAGCAACGTAAGCAATGGAAATTTATGCTTATTATTGCTTACAAAGTTAATAGATAATGATGTCCTATCTAATTATTACTAACTAATTAATAATAAATATTGGTTTTTATTGATTGAATGAGTATTATTATTATTGTTGTTGGTAATCCTACATTTTGGCGGGTTATTTATTTTGAATTTTATTGTAATTATCTGGACTGGAATTAATGTTAAATAAGGTTGAGTAAGGAAGGAAAAAAGCAGGTTTTCTTGGTTTATTTATTTAACTTCACTTACACTATTTGTATTTAGCATTCATCACTATAATTATTAGAATCTAGAATTTTTAAAGATAAATACACACGTAACCGTTTTTTAGATCATATAAATACAAATGTTAACCGATTTAATTAACATACAGTGTGAGAATTGGAATTACTGTGGTACTGTGCCAAATTTCAACAGTACGTCCCATTGTAATCATAGGGACGTATGATTACTTATGGCCTAATCCCGAGAGGTTAGAGTTCGATGGTCCTCTCTTTGTACTTGAGTTCCATGGAATTTTGACTTATGTCCATTGTCTGTGTCTAGTCATTCTTGTCTTAGGTTGTTGTCGCTGTCAATTTGTAGCTGCCCAATCGGAAGCGGTTAAAAATGTAACCAAACTTCCTCTTACAGATTTTTTTGGTGCAAATAGGAGTAGGTCGGAAAAGTTTTGAGTTTGAATGGTGTAATTTTCTGGTTTATATCCAGAACTATTATGACACAGTGATTTAATTTATGTATCGTGAAGTGAATTTGTAAAATTTTTCAAAATACACCATATTTTAGACCTATTAAACGGTGTTGTGACATATGCAGTGTGATAGGTTATATGAGCATTTCTCTGATTTCTTCAAACAGACGCTTCTTTTGCATGGTTTTATTTTTCAGTCGTATATTTAAATCCTTGCGTCCACTGAGCTCTTGAACGACTACTTTAGTTGACCGTGTCTGATTTGCAACCACAATTCACTTCCTACTTTTTAAAACCAACCCAAAGATCCACAGTCCCTGGTTGTAAATTATAAGATTATTTTGTGATTATTAGAGACTTCTCCCACACTTCAAAGTTAGGAAGAGAGAGGTTTTTTTTTACATGTGACTTTACTATTTGCACTTAGCTTTCTGTAAATTTATTTATGCAAGCTTGTTAATATCTGTGTTACCAGTGAACTTCCCGCCCTTACGAAAATGGTTTGTATAATAATTATTATTAAAAATAAGAACTCGGAAGTGCTCAGGTTGTTTATTTGCAGAGTCGACGATCAGCTACAACCACAAAAGTATTTGTCGGTAGTTTACCGCAAGGAGTAACACCCGATGACCTTCGGGGGTTATTTGAACCTTACGGAGCCATCGCAGAGTGTGATATATCAAATCGATGCGGGTTCTTACATTTGGAAGATCACGACTTGGCCATGAAAGCCATCGAAGAGTTGAACGGTGTAGATTTCATGGGAGGCAAGATCTCGGTTGAAAAGGGTCGTGTGAAACCCAGAAGAAATCAAGGCAGTCCTATGGCTGGCAGGGGTGGTATGGGGCGGGACCGCCCCGGACCATATTCCCGTCCCAGGGGACCACCGCCAAGGAATGGTTTTGGTGGTGGTGGCGGTGGTGGTAGAGATTTTGATGCAGGTGGCCGATTTGATAGGGCCCCCGCACTCAGAGGTGGTTTCGATGAGGGTTTTGAGAGAAGTGCAGGATTCGGAGACAGAAGTCGAGGTCCAGCTGGTGGATTTGGAGATAGAAGACCTTTCAGTAATTTTGGTAAGCAATTATTTTTAACAAATAATGTGAATGTGTTACAGAGATGAGGATTAGTAGCTTTTAAGAGAAAGTAATAATTGAATGTATGGTAAATACAGGGTGTCCCAGCTTATTTGAAGCGGTCTCTGTAGGCCAAACGATGGACTTTTTCAAAATTCAAGTACAGAATCACAATTACCATAATTTAAAATTATTTTGGAGTATACAGAGTGTCCCATATGACAGTGGCATGTCAAAGTTATGTTTTTTTAAATGGAATGCTCCTATGTTATTGCATTTTTAGAATGTCTGAGAAGAGAAAATATGATTGGCTTTTACAGTTGGTGTTTAAATTCAGAAGTTTTTGAGTTATAAACAAGTGAAAATCGTCATTTTTCAAGTTCAAGGCCCTTTACAATGAAAACGGTTCAAGATAGAGAAAAACGGCGTACATGTCCCTATTTTAACTTTATACAACCCTGTATTTTCAATTTTTGTCCATAGTCGATTATCAATCTTGCGTGTTCTTGTTTGAAGCTTAAAATGAGCCCTACATTTTGAAAATCGGGTCACGGGGAACAAAGTTATCATTGCCACACCAAAAAGTAGTTTTTTTGAGATCAACCTGTAAATAAAAGAAATAGGCGGAAGATTCGGAAACCGTTTCGAGATATGAGGTCCATCTTCATGATCTTTGTGTTGAAATTGAAAAAGAAAAATCTTTGATCAAATGGGAGCAAGCCGAACTTTCTGAGATTTTGAACTGTTTTATTTACCACCCTATATAAACTTTGTGTGAAGTACGAAGTTCTTGCAAACATAATGACTGATAAACAAGGGATTGAACTAGTGAACCCTCGAAACAAAAATTGAATTACTCGAAATCGAAACAATTCAAATTTTATCAGTGCCAAAGTTAGGGCAAATTTATTTGTTGAGCAGTTTATTTTAATAATTAAATTATAGGGTAAACTTGACAGCATTCATAGATAAATTTAGTCAAATACGAATTAAAGGGGATAGCCTAGCTGATATTTACTGTCAAAATTAATTGACATAGTTCACTGAAAACAAGGTTCAGATTATACCAGGAGAAATCAGCTGATTTTCCATGGCCAACTGCGGTCCAAATAGAATTGGAATAGCCTATAGTTAATTTTTAGAGTGCAAGTTTAAGAAATTATCTGTTTAAAAATGCCAAATTCATGTGCTGCTAGCGGTTGCACAAATAGGGCTAAAAGTGGAGGACCCCCGCAATTTTTTCCGTGAATTATTACAACTTATACACATTCATTATTTTATTAATCTATTATTATACTGTAAGTAGACTCATGTAAAAGTAACTGTTGAGCTGCAGGTGTTCGCAGGCAAATTTTTGCAGGGGAAAATTGCTGCACAATAATTACGTCCCGCACTCGACTCCGATACTGTTCCCGCTGTGCCCCATTTGTCTGCGAACACCTTTAGTTTACCAGTTAGTTTTACATGAGTCTTCAGTATAATAATAGATTAATGAAGTATGAACCTCTGTGAATAAAAAAAAGAATAATGTAATCATATAAGTCACACTTCCATTACTTCCGGAAAAAATTCAGGGCCCTCTACTTTTAGTTCTATTCATGCAACCACTAGTCGTCCATGAATTTAGCATTTTTTAACCAGATATGTAATTCCTTAAATTTACACTCAGAGAATTAACTATAAGTAATAATTTCATACAATGTATTTAACGTCATTCGCGGGACTCTACATTTTTGCCCTCATAGAAAATGGCCGCCACAGGCCTCACTTTTGGCATGAGTACACAGTAGCAAGTTCATTATCTAGTCATAGTATAAACATCTCTGCCATGTGGCAGCTAACATGTTATATCCAAAACATTTTTTTTCAAAAAGATTTTTGCATCATTGATAATAGTTATTTATTATACAAGAGAAAAAAGTGATAGATTATTTTAGCTCGAGATGTGATTTCGTCCCCGACGTGTAAGCGGAGGGGACAAACACATCGAGAGCTAACATAGCACTTTTTTCTCGTGTGTAATATAGAATTTTTTTCTGCGAGAAGAAATATCAGTGTTAGAATGTCGAAAAACGTAGTTAGATAACTGAAAATTATGTCGGAAAAATGATTTATGTTAAACTTGGATTTTCAAACTGTCTTTTATCGTAATTGACGTTGCCTGGGTAACGAAACGATTTAATTACATAAACGTCATATTAATGTAATAATTAAAATTGAAGACAGTTTTGCAAAGATTCTTGTTAGTTTTCGATGAGTGAATTTAATAATATGGATAGTGATTATTATGAAAATTCCCTTAATAATTGCCATTTGGATAATAAGGTAACTTTCCTTTACGTATTTGATATAAATTTAATGATATCTGAGCGTTAATAGTAGCTAGACCTAAGCCGCCATTTCGGGGAAAAAGTACTCATTTTTTTTCCTGCTAATTCATTTTTTTCCCCGATAAGATGCAGCTCATATAATGAGGCATTTTTCTACCTGTCAACGGGGAAAAAAGTTCAAACTTTTAGCCCGTCGCAGAAAAAAATAAATTTTTCTTGCTGTAAAATAAATTATTGTTACTCTGCTAGATCGTACTGGACCTGGATTTAGAGAACGAGGTGAGTTCCAAGATACTCAGAGATTTGATGACAGACGACCGCCATTTGAAGATAGAAGACCTGCATTCGAGGACAGGAGACCTCCATTCGAGGACAGAAGACCTTCATTCGAGGACAGAAGACCCCCATTCGAGGACAGAAGACCCCCATTCGAGGACAGAAGACCCCCATTCGAGGACAGAAGACCACCTTTGATGAGTAGTGGTGGTGGTTTTGATGACAGAAGAGCAGTTGGCGGCTTCGATGACAGAAGATCATCCGGAGGTTTTGATGACAGAAGAGCAGTTGGAGGTTTTGAAGACAGACGTCCTCCAATGTATGACAATGTTAGACCACAAGGGCGTGGACCACTTGTGGGAGATCAAGCACTCAGACCGGTCGGCGGAGATCTTTTCAGCAGGAGAAGCGACCCAATTTCTAAACCCAGGTAATTTATTCTGGACCATGCACTGAATTGAAAATAATGATTTATTTTTTATTAGCTATGGAGGTCCTAGCAATGGATATGGTGGAGGTGCTGGAAATACTTACTCCGGAGGTTCCACTGATTCTAGATCGTACGGTGGCGGTGGAGCCTCGAGTGCTGGATACGGTTATGCTGATGACAATGCAGGTTTCAATTCATACGATAGTCCTGGAGCTTCTAGGGGCACCTATGACACTGCATATCCAACGTTACCACCTCAACGAAGGTACTCATGATTTAATAGTCCAAAATTTTCCATAAACGTTTAAAAAATTACTAATAGTGGAGCGGAAAGTTTTAACAGTTTTTTGTTCTAAAATGCATGGGTTATTGAATAACATTTTTGTATTTGCGTGGCGTAAAATATAGGGAGGGAAAATTAACGCCAACCCTGAATATCTACGCCACTGGAAGACATCTACAAAACTTGAAATAGCCAAATTAGAGATCTTAGTGTTTTAATTATTCTTGCCCTTGCCAAGTTTCATCAAAATTGGTTTAAATTTACATAAGTTATAACAAAAAACTGTTATATTATTCAAAACTTTGACACCCTGTATCTTTTAAACGAAACGTCTTTTTGAGCTGAAACTTATATTTATGAAGGACACTTACCTCTTCAAATTTGGCCCTATATCTCTAAAACACCCTGTATAATTGTTTTATTTATAATTATTATTTCATTCATACTAATTCTTTGAATGCTCAACAGTGGCGGACCTGGTTTCGGACGCAGATTCTAAGTTAATCCAGAACGCTCATCTTCCATTGAAGATTTTTTCATAATGTATCCAAGAGGTATTACGTACATCTTTTATTAATTAATCATTTCATTTTTATATTAAACATTGTAAACTTAGATTAATAATATTTTATTAACATAGATGTAGTGAAGTGTAATAAGTAAATGATTTGATAATTACATAGAAAATTACATTATTGTCATTTGCGTTAGTTGTATGAGTACAAAAATAAATCGATTTAAAACAAATTGTTGTTTGAAAGCAGACCAGGAAGGGCCTATTCCACAATAGAAACTTTCATTTTTCGAAAACTTCCTGTTCCTTATTGCAATGTACTCATTGTGTAGTCCTTAGTCAAAAGTTTATATTGCACAGCATTGCCAAATTAACTTAACTGAGTGTGGAAAGCAAATTTAAATGAAAAGTGCAAAGTTGCAAAGTTTTTTTTGTGGAATATGGTCCAGATATAACATTTCATTCTATAAGTATGTCAAAAATATTTTTTTCCACTTTCTCATCCTTAGGAAGCAGTTTGAACCCTTGTAATAATAATAATACATTTACCAGCCCCTGCAAAAAAATAAACAGTATGTAAGCATGTCCTCTGTCTCAGCAATAAAGTTTTGATATGCCCGCGCAATATCTCGCTTCAGGGATGCCCTAAGGCGCTTAAATTCAAGAAAAGTATTGTAATCACCAAACCATTTGAGTTGCAATTGCTTGTTTTTTTGTTAATGTTTCCTCCAACCACCTTAACTAGTAATACCGGTGTTACTGGTATAGAGGTTAATAATAATAATTGCTTCTGTGATTTTAATGTCACATTAAAAATGTTAGTTGTTATTCCTTGACAACCCTCGTTTGTTATGATATTATATTGTTTTCGGCGTGCTAGATATGTCTCGATTTAAAAAAATCGTGTGACATTGCATTCAGAAAGAAGTCAACAATCCAGCCGATCAAAAAAAATATGGGGGTGTCATTTGAAAAAAAAATTAGGGGATGATTACTTAGGGGTGGAAAGGCGTAAAGGGACATTGAGGGTGCAGCTGCAAAGCCTTAGGGGTATGATTGAAATTTCCCGAATTTCATTTGTTTATTTTTTGAAATAACGCGGATATCTCTTGATAAAGAAATCTTGGGACACCCTGTATTCACGTATTTCTGCCAATCAACATGGGTTTTTTCCAGGTCTAGATTTTTTCCATCTACCATCACGAACTTGATGGTACAAAACCAATCTCTATCTACAGCCTAGACAATCGTGAGCAAGTCGACACAATACAGGGTGTCCCAGCTCATTCGAAGCGGTCTCTGTAGGCCAAACGATGGATTTTTCAAAAAACATTAGTGAATTCAAGTACAGGATCACAATGGCCATAATTTAAAATTATTTTGGAGTATAAAGAGTGTCCCATATGACAGTGGCATATCAAAGTTATGTTTTTTTAAATGGATTGCTCCTATGTTATTGCATTTTTAGATTGTCTGAAAAGAGAAAATAAGATTTACTTTTACAGTTGGTGTTTAAATTCAGAAATTTGTGAGTTATAAGCAAGTGAAAATCGTCATTTTTCAAGTTCAAGGCCCTGTGCAATGAAAACGACTCAAGATAGAGAAAAACGGCTTACATGTCCCTTACATGTTACATGTCAATCTGATTGCCAAAAGTGCATTAAAATCACTTGGGTTTGTTCTATGTACGTGTCACAACTTCACAAACATTGACAGTATCAAAGTATTATATTATAGTCCAGTAAGAACCAAATTAGAATATGCAAGCGTTATGTGGAACCCATTTATGCAAAATATGTACATCAGATCGAAGCTGTTCAAAGGAAATTCCTGAAATTTTTGGCCTACGGGGTTGAAAAAGTATATTCTATCTAACATAATAATTGACTGTAGTGAGCTTCTCTCCTGTCTGTATTTTAAAGTGCCCGGGCTGAACTTGAGGAGCAGGAGCAGTTTTTATTTGCCATTGACTCATACAAACATTGGAAGCAGGTCTCCGATCTACTTGCTCTGTTCCTACTGGAATAAATACTGTAGGTACTGACCTAAACACTGAAATGATGACTCTCAGCCTGTTCAAACACCAATCAACGATATTGCGTACGATGTGTTGCCCGGATGGTGTTAAACATTGAACTAGGAACCACATTTGTAATATAACTTAATTTTCTTTATTTTTGATTATTTGTTTACTTTCTTTGTAATATTGAGGGCCGGTTGTTCAAACGTAAATTAAAAATTTTGAGATAATTACTGATTTTAAATTGCAGATTTTGAAAATACGGCGAATATATTTAATGATCTTTCATTTTTAATCATTAATTAACTCTTCTTAAAGGGAGCAGAATTTATTTTCAGCAAAATCAGACCAATAGTTTGATAATACAGGGCATTTTAAAATCAGTAATTATCTGAAAATTTTTAATTAACGTTTGAACAACCGGGCATATATCTTCTTTCTTGACATATACAAAATAATACGACGGCCATAAGAAAAACGAAAGCTGACTAAGGAAACTCTGGGATCTATAGTCGGCTTAGGTGCTTAGGAAATTTTTGTAATGTTAAACGCGGATACCTTGCCGACTTATAATAAGCCTGCAAAAAATTATTCATTAATTTTTAATAATAAGAAAGATATGAAGAAAATAAGAAATCTTGATTTTTCAGGATATTCCAGGAATAACGGGGTCACAGTTATCTTAACGGATTCGAGATGGCCACAAAAAAAGCACATCTTTTCTCTAATTTAACCACCTATCTCTTAGCCTTTGCGTTTACGAGAGGATATATGGTGCACCTGTATATTACCCAACAAAATATTGAAATTCATAAACGAAAAATGCTGAAGTGGTACACTTGTGAAGAACAGCATTGGTGTGCGCTAATATGACGGGAAGTGATAAAAGAAGACTCCTTGTTATTCTTTTTTTTTTTAAAAAGGAAATTTTTTTCAATGAGACAAAATTTTGGTTTTATCAATATGACGGACATAAGAAAAACAAGTTGACTATAAACATCTACTACATATTTATTTTCAACAACAAAAAAAATATTGCTAAAATAAGAAAACACAATTTTTCAGCAACAATTAACTGAAGTTCTCTTAAATTTTGTTGGTGATGCTAAAGAAATAGTATAACATTCAAGTTTTCTCTAATTCAACTGACCCTTTCATCTCTTCTACTTCTCACGATCGCGCAAAGGTGAGAGATAAAAAAAGGTATGTGTCCAAGAAAAAAAAACTACTTTACCTACTTGACGTTCAACTCACAATAACATTTTTTTAGTAAATTCAGTAAATGGCGTATCTTTGAACAGATCCTCTGTAATCTACCTTGAATTAATACAATTATTAAATAAAAACTTTAATCCTGATTTTATTGTATTTATTTTAACATAATAATTAATTACTTTTAAATTATATAAAGCATCAACAAATTTTTATAATAAAATAATTATTATATATTTCGATACAATATTATTATGAATAACAAGTTAACAATTTACAAATAGGCATCTGTATCTAAAGAATTTGAACACTAGTCATTGGCTGAAAGATAGAGAAATGTATAATATATAAATTAATCACAAATTCCTAAACACCTAGTTTTAATAATGATCAGGAATTCGAAATTTTTTATTTTTCCCTCAAATTTGGTTGTGTCCAGATATAACCTGTGGCAGTCATCGAGCAAAAAGCATTGTAATATCTTCCGGGGGCCCTGCAGAACGACCACTCTGGGCATTTGCATTTAAACTGGCTCTGAAATTCTTCCTTGCATATCTCATTCCACCAACAAATTCTCTAAAATTATCCTGAACTTGGTCTGATTTATAAAACTTATATACTATGCATTCTTACCTCAGTCAAATATCCTTTTACTGAATGATCTGATATACTTCGTTTGGTTATGATCATACCAGAAACTGACATGCTTGAAAAAAATAAAGTCAAAAGAAAAATGTATGAATAAGATAATTTTCCCATCCTCCCTTTTGATATCACATTTTTTGCAACTTAAATAACTATAATAATAATAACTCTAATAAGGAACAAGATCAACAGGAGATATTGATCCTTTTGGATGTAGACTTCAGATACATCTAGTATCTAAATTCTTAACCAAGGAATAGGTAGTATCTAAAAATGAAAGTAGAATACATTTTGCATGAGAAAAGTTTTATTAGCTGTACTAATAGTTATAAAATATAATAATTATATAGTCAATGAAGTATCTTTAATCTTTAATATACTTTTAAAAACATCCTGTTTTAAGCAATATTTTTCATAAACAGGAATGTAAAGACAAAAATTCAAAATGTAATGATTAAATTTAATGGCGTATTCCTGGACCAAGTTCAAGTAGAAAAGTTCACCAAAACATGTGTCCTAAAATCACCGGGTTTAAGATAACAGGGCGATTAAAAATAAATTTTATCCGTTTTTTATTAAATCTCAAACATTCTTTTGCCAATATTGTTGAAATATAGCAGTGGAATTTGTATTAATTAGGAGCTCCTTTAGCCCCAAGTAGATTAAAATTATTACGTTCAGCGGCGTCCTGAATGGCTCCCTCACCAATATTAATTGATAATAAAAATGTACTTTTTAGGACATGTTTATATGAGCTATTCTACTTAAAATAATTGGTCTAGGGATATCTACACCCTTAATTTAGTAATACATATCTTTAAGTAACACCCTGTATGCCACTATTTTTCCTCAAGTCAAGAGAGAAAAAGTCATATACCTTATGGGGAGGATTTTATCTGATATGTGAATTCTATAGGGCAATTTACAACTTCTAACTTTCCCTTCAAGGGTAATTTCAGGATGTGTTTAAGACCCGATATCCACCATCCACCAATACTTTACGATACTATACTTTACAGGATAGTTTTTATTATTGGTACATTTTGAGATCATACATTGAATAAAGATTTTCAAATATCTATCATTAATAATTTTATTTGTCTAAACATTGTGTAGTTACTCCAATCAAAACAATTAAATAGTTGCCATTTTTAGACATCGTTTCTGGGGTAACGTTGATGTTGGGGCAACCTTTAAGCACATGTGTTTTAATATTGGATTTTAAACAATCATGCTCAGGCGTTTTTTAACTAAGGATTACAGGTTACCAATAATAAAAAAAATATTTTAATTCCATTGTTCGAGTCAATAAAACTTGAACGCCTCTTATTCTTGTATAATACATTATTACCTAATGTTTTTAATTCAGTCTTTCTGATCAGCCTCTACGACACTCTGTACACCGTGTCCACCATTTTGGGTTCACCTGTATAACACAGAAAAATCAAAATGCCACTGACAAATTTCCCAACAGACCCACCCTGATAGTTATGATTTAATTATTTCTCGATAAGGTGATTCATAATATGTGAGTCGGACTTTAGGATGTGATAGCTAGTTCAAAAATATGAAAAAAAGTTCCTATTAACATGGGTCTGCAAACAAACCGTTTTCGAGATACAGAGGGTGTCGAAAACACAAAAAATGAAACAAAAAATAATGTGGCAGCGAAAATCATAAAAAAATCAAAAATAAATTATGTTTTTGTCTACAACAATAATACATGTTGCCACTTTTATGTTTTTCATCATAAAATGCTGTTTTTCTCGAAAACAGTTCACATTAAAGCTTTTGACCAAGAGCACCTTTTTTATGTAGAAAACATCGACAGTTTAAAATGTGCTTCCACAACGCCAATTTTTGCAGTGTCGTAGAAATTAGGGGCAAAAATTTTTGAAAATTATCCATAAACCCTAAAATCTCCGCCACTGCAATATGAAATAAATTTAGTCAGAGCTCAAAAAGTAAATAATATTAATGATAAGATTTGTACAAAAATTCCGTTTTATATCTAAAAGGATGATTCCTGAGAAATCGTCAAAAAACTGAAAAAAATATATTTTCTTGACACCTTGTATCTCGAAAATGGTAGGTTTGCGTCATGTTAATGGGAACTTTTTTCTTATTTTTGAATAAGCTATCACATCCTGAAGTCCTACGCACATATTATGAATCACCCTGTATATGATAGGCCAATAATGGTGCTCATCAGGAAGGATATAATAAAAAAAAACCTACACCGCTTCAGTGTGCAGACCAAAAGAGCCAAGGCGTTACAGTAATGTGGATTAACTCGACTTATCAAAGGATGCTGATCTTACACAATATAATAACTATTCTGATAGATCCTCCAAAAAGAACTGTTGTGCCTTCAAAAATACTAATAAAGAATACTTACATACTAGCATTTTGATTTCTTAATAATAAATTATTATTGAAGGAATATGTTTTCCAACAGGATTAACCTTACCAGCTTATCTTTTAGAAAAATAGTTCTCTGAAGTTATCAAATCAAATAAAAAGATTTATAGGATTCTTCAAAAAATGTTTCATGTGGTTTTTCTCAGCCATTATTGTTTCTGTGAATCAGCTTCTTATTTACTTACCCCAATGAATATTTCATTTGCAAGGTCCATTTCAATATTACTTACTTAGTAATTAATGAAGCAGTCATAAAATCCAGGTCTGCATAAAGATCCCATCACACATTTGGCCATATTATAGGGATGCAATAACGAATTTAGTCATCCTTCAGACTTTAGTAAGCACATCCACATTAAAACCTAGATACTTATTTTTAATGCAAAGACATGAAAAAATCTGAATTAACTCAGACCACCATTTTAGTCATGTAAATACTGTAGGCAGAAATTGCACTTCTACTGCTTTGTTAAAGGCATACTTTTTCTAGCAAGCACCCAAGCTGGATAAAAATGATTTTTCATAAATAGCCATTCATTTACAAGCTCTGGCAGAAGTATGTCCACAACAGTGATCCACTTGAAGAATGAAAATATTTTTGACACAGCTGTAAATTGATTAGTAGCCATGTTTTGTCTTGTAGTAGCGTCCATGAAGCCTTTTACTCGGAAGTCCTGAGAAACAGCACCGATTTTGATTCTGGTTTTAAACTCTGTTTTTTTTTAATTATTTAAAATCAGAAACCTCTTGGAACGAGGAAGACATTATATACAGGGTGTATAATTATTATATACTTTCAACTTGCTCTCCATTATGGGCTCTCCTAAACCATTGGATATACAGAGTTGGTTCAATCAGAGAAAAGTTGCACAATTTTATGCTTATTAGGAATCGAAAACAAAATTTAGGACAACTTTCGTTGCTGGAAAAAACTGAAACTTCGAGATTTATTATTTTTGGCATACCTATTTTTTTTATTATTGAAGATAATTTGATAATTTTTTGTAGGTTTACATAAATCATCAAAAACTATCCATTTGCTGTTACAAAAATTTTCTAAGCCACCTAGATGGCATCCTAGAATTTTTGTAATTGTCTTTCTATTGGCCGCCATATTGTTTTTCATATCATTGATTTGATTTTCAGCAACAACTGAAGTTTCCATAAATTTTGTATAAAATTCTTATGAAGCATAAAATTATTGTGGAACTAATTCAACAGACTCATATCTCCTATGGTTTAGGAGACCCCAATGGTGAGCCAGTTGAAAGTGACCAGCCTGTAAAATTGTCGTCCCACGCTCCAAGAGGTTTCAGCTTTTAAATAATATGAAGACAATTTTTTTGAAACCAGAATCATCAAAATATGAGGACTTCCAACTTTTGCCAGTTTTTTGTATTCATTGATGTGACTATTATTGGTCTGTATAATATTTGCATATTGAATAGTCATGTATATTATGCAACAATTACTACTCTGGTGAATGTAACTTTTTCTCACTCAAATATTCTGAGATGGAAGGAGTAGTTTCTTATTTTGAAAGGAAAGGTTAAATAATATTCAAGCAGTAATTTTTCAAATGTTTATTATCAATTTTTTAAAAGTACCTACTAAAAAAAACTGTATTCATATTGGGATTATTTTCAAGGTGTAATTATTATGTGACTTGTAATCTTCAACAATAATTACAAATATCGTTAGGGTGGTAATATACAAATAGGATTAATATACAGTGCTTACTGTAAACATGGCCAAACTTGACAGGCTGATTTTTCAGACAAAAATTTATATATACCGGGATTTAGGGGTGCCCGGAAACACTTCCTAAGAATATACCTATACACCTTCACAAAGTTTCAAGAAGTGCATTTTATACATTTATGAAACAATAAAAATAAAGAACCTAAGAGTATATGTAGTTAAAAAAAAGTAACGTAGTAAATGACAAAAATTAACAACATAGTAAAGGAATTGTTCAAAATGCCGCCCCCTGTAGCAAAACACGAATGACAGGGTTTTACACAAACTGTCTTACTCTCTAGGGCTCCTGGAGTATTTCTAATTACTCACAATCCTGAATAATTTGTTCCCTCAGCTTTTCTGCATTATTATTGGAGTAGAACACAAGTATAATTATTATTGTATTTTAATATTTGTATGCAACCAAAGTTACAAATAATACATTCAGGTGCAAAAAACAGGCCACTTAGTATTTTTTTTTATATTTTGGCTTTAAGGTTACACTTTTGATTTTTTATTGACAAATGCCTTCCTCTTGAACAATTCAAGAAATAATATGGAACTTTTTCTTATTTTATTAAACAATAACATCACTTACAGCGGGTATTATAAAGGCTCATTAAGTTAAGGGGCAGATTTCTGTGGCCATTTCTGAAGAAGGTATCGAGTCTAAGTGGAAATTTTTCAAATTTATCTATTCTTGACATGAAAGTAATTACAAAAATGTTAATAAAAGTCATTTGACGTCGATATCAGCTTCAAAAACGAGCACAGAAATCTGCCCGTTAGCCTAATGAGCCTTTATAATATTGGCTGTTAGAATCATAATATTCACTTACCTATTATTATAATAGTCTGTCCACAGTAAAAAGATACCTAGCAACCGAAAAATGACAATTGCAAAACATAGGCACTCTTTGCGAATTGAATGAATAATGAAACGGGAAATGATTGGATTTCAATTTTCTAACATTTCTGTTCATTTAAAATGAGAATACCTAATATTCATATTGTTTTATGATTCAAGAGGAAGTCCTTTCATCAATCAAAATCAAAAGTGTAAACTAAAAGCCTAAATATTCCAAATACAAAACAAAAATGTTATATTCCAAATATTTTAACAAAGATTGGAAAAATATAAAAATATAAAGCGGCCAAATTTTTTGCACTTGAGTGTAGTTCTTAATTTTGATGAATGTATTTTATTAAATTTTTAAAATGCAATTCTTGATACTTTGAAAGCCTATCTTAAGAATAATTGTTTCCGGACACTCCTGTATATATATATTTTTTTTCATTATTTTAGCCTGAACAATCGCCTGTAAAGTCTGGTCAAACTTACAGTAAACTATGTATAATGCAGGAAGTAAATAACTTCAAAATTAAATTACTGGTTTCATTTTACCTTTGTGAGCCGTACCTAAATAAGGTTTACTATTAAAAACAGAGCGTCTAGTAACACATTTTGAGATTCCCTATATTTTTGTTTTCATATCTAAAAATTCTTAAAAATACCGAGGCAATAATAAATTATTTCATCCTTTATCATACCAATGGGGAACATTTGTACCCCAATCACACAAAATTACATGCAATTTGAATAGCACAGCAATGAAATCCATAAAACACAATTAGACAAAGTACTTATTGGATTAAAGGAAAGTGGAATAATTGTTCAATTTAGGATAGGGATGTAATCTTTTTGTATACTTTGTACTTTGTAATGAATGATGCTTTAACTGCAACCTCTGTGACATTGTTACATCCAAATACAAAAGTCTGTGACTAATGGGGTTTCATTAACCCTGAGGTCATATCACCACCACCACCACCACCTTATTGGATTCCTGTTACTGAGATGTCTTGGGATGTATGCTGTAATATTTTTTTTCTAATAACTGCTGGCACTCCAAAAGCTAATAGGGCATCAATTAAATTTCTATGGTTGAAAAAACCGTTTATTTTCCAGCAGCAATGTCACCAATAGATTAAATTCAATTCTTATTTACATGAGGTTTTATGATCTTACAAAAAAAGCTACTCCTCAAAAAGGTATCCAATCAGGTTGTGGCATTACTGCAAAGTTTTTTTTTTAAGGAAGGAGCTTTATCTGACTGTTTGAGGTAGCAAAACCAGGAACGTTAATTCATAGGCATGTTGTTTCTGTGCTTCAGTTCTAGTTTGTCACATAGCATGAATAGACATGTTAAGATTTTCTGTTCTGGAAGCCATTTTAAGTAGAAGAGTATGTGTGGCAGTAATACCTGGGCACAATAATTATGTGCTCGTATTAGTTGTGTGATGAGTCATAGAGAGAAAAAATAATTTGCTATTTTACAGACAAAAATAAGATTTTATTACAAGTTACTCACTTTCCAATTTTACTTCTCATTTCCATTTCATTTTTCTTCCAAGCATTAAAAAATTATTTGTTTTCTCTATGACACATAGCAGCATAACAAGATCACATAACTTGCATTTTCAAGAAAAAAAAAAATAAACAGCATAGCATTAGAATTTTTTTAATAGCACCACGTGAGCACATGATAGCACATCTAGGGCACATCCCTTTTTTCAACTGAAAATCCAAAATGGTGATGCACTTGTTGCACATAGAAAAATAATAGAAAGCCTGAATGGGATCCCAATAAGAATTGGGTAACACAAAAGTATCCCACAAGAAACTCTCAAATCCCATTAGTTCTTAATGAGCTTTTGAAGGATGTCATTATTGTCTGAAGATAAAACGTGTTGTAGTTATTGTGTGAAATGAAAAATTTTCGCCTTAATGAACAGTTTTCAGCAAAATAAATTTGAATGAAAATATATTTCAACTAATGTATGTAAATATTTTTTCTTTACAAAATAGTTTAAATACAAAACATCAATAAAACATGTAAAACTATTATTCTATACAATAATTGCATAGACTAAAAAAAGCATGGGGTACACTTTGTTCCCCATTTGTAATGTGCTTCATAAATACTTTGCTAGGACAAAAATTAAGGAACATAAAACTGATTTTACATGTACAAACTAGTTTCTTCCCTACATTTTATTACTCTGGAATTTCTCAAATCAATACAAGTAGTATTTTATTACTATTACATTACTATTAGTAAGGATTTTTGTTTATAAAAATAAGTCTATTCCATTGTATTGTAGTGAATTCCTTATTGTAAACAGCCCCTATAGAAGAAGTATCATAATCTGTTTTTGAGACAGGAAAATCACAGGTAAAATGGAACTTTGGTAAATATTTTCTCCCTTAAATGTTCTAGAGAGAAACATTAATAAATGTGTCATTTATCAAGACTGAAAAGCTTCTTCTGGTGCTATAATTAGACACTAAAAGTCTGTTGAGCCATTTTTGAGAAAAACTTTTCGATTTGTGACATCATGTTCGTCATAGCCTTAACTTTGACAAATAATATTTCTTCAATAACTCAGATTTTTCATTTGCAATTTCATTTTCATCATTTATTTAACGGATTGTGAATTGTTAAAGTCTGAAAATGGCTAAACAAAATTAAAATGCAACTGCAGCAACAGAAGCAGCTCGTCAATCTAAACATATTATGATTCAATGTTTCTCTCAAAAACATTTAAGATTTCCATATGCCTCAAATTCAAATTAACAGCCTGTATGTATAAATTATTCCTATGAAAGAGTTATCATACCCAATGAAATATTATTTAACGGAGATTTACTTATGCCGAGTGGAAGAAAAGTATGGAAACACCTAATTTTCTGGCATAAGGGGGAAGGGGGGTCCGAAATATACAAAAGCTGCATAAATAAGCAATATAAATCTGCTGTTTTAGGAGATGAAGATTTCAGGTTTGATATGTGAAATGTTGCCAGATTTACCGGGTTTTTGGTGTTATTAGTCACTGCAGTTATTTAAATGTAACACCCTGTACATTTTTTTATTATTGGAACCTATTCAGTACAAGTAATAAATGTAATTAAAACTAAGTAACAGGGTATTACAAAACGGTGAAGCTGGCAATACTGCACATATTAAACCTGAAATCTCCATAATATCCTAAAATAGCCTATCCCAAGTTTTGTATATTTCTGCCCACACAAGATAGTCGATGTGGAAACAATTTGGATAGGTATTGAACATCATCATTAAAACATGAATTACATGGATACTCACCATATAAGATGTAACACAATATTGCTTTGTTGTAACAGTGACTCCAAAAACACTAAAAAATAATAACAAAATACTGTAACTTTTTCATGCCAAAATGAACAACTGGGATATATGTTAGTGTGACGATATTTCTGACAATTCCCAATTTTCAAATTGAGGAAAAAGATTCCTCAATATGCCAAAGAAATGTTTCACGAAATCATGGATCATAGCTAAATTAATTCAATTACCTGTTGCGTTAGTCACACCCCAAACATGAGTTGCTGAAGATTTCCTCTCGACAGGCTCTCTTCCATTGTTTTTCTTCTCTGTGTGTATACATCAAATATATTTTAACTATATGCGGTAAAATGTCCAATTTATAAAATACACATGTACTTTTTATACTGTGGCAAAATAAACAACAATAATGTTTAATTTTTAGGTTCTTTATCTGAAGGGGTTTAAACGGTACATAATAACAGTTTATATTATAATAATTGATGACCGTTTATTTGCAGGCACAAAATTGACATATTTAGTTCGGAATGTTGTTAGTGGTCCTGTACATTTTTACTACTGCCAGTAAAGTTGCTCAGCAGTTGTTACTATTTTTTGTTAATGTAAGAATTTGTCCCCTTTTATAATAGTAGTAGGTCAATTTATCATGTGATAAAACAACCTACTCATAATAAAACAAACGATATTTTGTTGTGAACATTTTTAAGCAAAATATTAACCCGTTATAATAATAGCCCGTTTCATGAAACATTTACAAATGACATTTCGACAAATTGTCACTTGTGTTGCGTCTAACTTCTAAAAACCAATGTAATTTATTATATAATAATTATTATAGAAATTTGTCACAACAAATGTGACAATTTGTCGAATTGTCATTTGTAAATGTTTTATGAAATAGGCCCCTGTTGGACAAAATCACTTTCACTGATGTTCTTATGTATCAATAGGTTATTTAATATGTAGTTTGTTGGATTGTGATTCCTGTAACTTCTCAACAGATGGTCACACAAATAAAATACCTATAGTTTGGTTTTCAATGTATTCAGTAAGCAACCTTTTTAATATAATTTATTCATTGTAGTAATTACCCGTAATTAATGTAGTAATTATCAGTGCAAATCTGATCAGAAAAACCACATTGGCTCCCCTAATTGTTTTAGTGAGAAATTTTAAATTTTAACCCTCAACATTTACAAAGGATTATTTTCAAAATAGTGACACAATCAATTATCTCAATCTCATTCTAATGCGTATAAACTGATTATATTTCATCCTATTTGAAAATGGCGTCGGCGTCACAAATTGACTTTTTATTTCAAATTTTCTTCGAAAAATGACTTGCTTAACAGACTAGCAACAGCAGCAGCTTTTAAATCTTTTAACAAATGTTCCATTATAATACTTCATTCTAAAACAATTAGGGGAGCGCATATTTACCAAATATTTCTCTTCTCAAATAATAATTTTCCTATGAGACAAAAATAGTCCAATGCAATATATCATCGTTGTTCTTACATTCATCCGTGAGTGGTCACTAGATGAGCATTTAGCTCGCCATTGTTTTTAAAACGTAATTATTCCATTACTTGAACTCGTGCAATATTTCTGACTTTGCTAGATTAGTTTATAACGATAGAAGAAATCTAGAGAAGATTTGTGCTGAATATCAAGGTACGTCCACACTGGAGCAATATTCAGCAACTTGTCACAACTTCTGTTGTAAGGAGTTGTCAAATGCTTAGAATTAATTCAAATTTTTGACTTGCACCTTTTGACTAATTCAACAAACTGTCTACACTGATCGACACAATTTAAAGAATGTTTGCACTTGATGTATCTTAATTAAAACTTAGTCTACACTGCTTGTTTTCAGTTGCTTTTTAAACAGCGACAGAGTGAAATATAGAGAAAAGACTTTCATTGAAGAGTGGTATAATAATAAGACGTAATTAGTGATTGTGACATGGAGGAAGACAACATATTGATGGCCGCTGCCTGTTTTATTATACTGGAAGATAATTCGCAAAAACGAAAGCGGAAATGTTGGGTCATCCAAGTTTGAAGAAAAGAGAAGAATATGGTGGAAAGGAATTATTGTTACGATTTGAAAAAAGATGATCTTGGTTAGAACTTGGAACTAATGGGTGCTTTAGAAATTTTCTGCCTCGTATATGAATATCTTGCTGCTAAAAATAGCACCTCTAAGAAAAGCAGATACCAATATCTGTAGAAGAACGATTAGCTGTCACATTGCGATTCCTTGCAACTGGACTTTTTACTTCTTCAGACGATTTGCACCCTATTCCTGAATCATTCCATGCATCATTTTTTGACTCCCTGCGTTTGTATTTACCGTTTTTAGGATCCCAAATACATGGGTATTGTCAATAATTGGCGATTAAATTCAAACTGTTCTCAGCATTCCACTTAAAAGCCATCACTGAAAAACGACACCAGTGTACCTACATGTGGTTTCGCGACTGTCGGAAATGCAACAGGTCTCAACTAGCAACATTTCGTCCACATCAAAGCAATGTTGACAAATGTTGAAATTTGTTTCATATTATCCTTTGATCTTTATTACAACTTTTGTTGAACTGCAACACAACATGATGCAACACACTAAGGTAAACTTATTGTGTTGAAACAAGTTGCTGTTGCATAATGTTGGTGTATGTTGCTCCAGTATGGACGAACCTTCAGGTAAATTTTTTTTTTGGACACTTCATTCATCCTAAACTTCTTCAGCGACCACTGATGTCACTCAACTGCTCTTATCGTTTAGATATGGGCAAGAGTCACTGTTATTTATTTGAAGTTATCTGTTCTTTTTATCCATTCAAGAATAACTTTCCAGATCAGGCTTCGTTTAGGAAATATTTCCAAAAATGTAAAACAAAATCGGCTATAAAAAATTTATTTTCTACAGTAACTGGACAGCCAAGGTAAAATAATTACAAAATTTAATATACAAAACTGCATTCTAAACATACAAAAGAATAAATTTTTCCCAGATAGGGCTTCGTTTAGGAAATCCTCAGGCCCAACAACACAACAACAACAAAAAAACCAAAGCCCGATCTGAAAAAAGTTATTATATTTTTTTGTGCATAAAATGCAGTTTTGTAAATTTAATTTTGGATGACCAATCACCTTATACAGGGTGATTCTTTTAAAGCGCCCATTAGAAAAAGTACGACTTCTAATTGATCTAGGAATCTGAATTTTGGAATTTACGCAACATACATAATAACGAGTCGAAATGAAATATTACCAAGATAGCAGCACATTTAAAAATGGCGAAAGCAATGGCCATCTTTGTTTTTTTAAATGGGACACCCCATACATTATTGCATTTTCAGATTGTCTGAGAAAATGTGATAACAATGGTACTTGTAGTTATAGTTTAAATTGAGTAGGCTATGAGTTATAAACAAGTGAAAATCGCAATTTTTCAACTTTAAACCCATTTACCACGAAAACGGCCCATAATATCAAAAAACGGCTTACATGTTCCTATCTTAACTTTTTATAAGGCATCCAATTATACAGTTGAAATGTTTATACAAGGTGGTGAAAATTATCAGATTTTTCATCACCCTGTATAAACATTTAAACTATACAGTAGGATACCAGATGAAAAGTTAAGATAGGAACATGTAAACCGTTTTCTGATATCTTGAGCCGTTTGTTGTGGTAAATGTCTTTAAAGTTGGAAGATCTCGATTTTCACTTGTTTATAACTCATAGCCTACTCAATTTAAAATACAACTATAAGCACCATTGTTATTACATTTTCTCAGACAATCTGAAAATGCATTAATATATGGGTGTCCCATTTAAAAAAACAAAGATGGCCATTGCTTTCGCCATTTTTAAATGTGCCGCCATCTTGCTAATATTTCATTTCGACTCGTAATTGTTTATGTTACCTAGGTTACAAGTTTTAGATCTCTAGCTCAATTAGAAGTGGAAAATATTCTAATGGGCGCCTTAAAAGAATCACGTTGTATATTGGACGTATCTTATTGATACTGGATACATTGTAATTCATAATGCATTATTGTGCATTTGTTTTATGATTCTAAATGTGAGCGAAATGCTCACTAGCGACCACTGGTGCTACAAATCCACTAGCTGCCGGGTTAATAAGTCACACGTCAAAAAAATACACATTTTAAATACTGTGTCCCGAACCGCTCACAGTGAGCCATGTCATGGCAACCTTTTTGGATGCACTTTTAAATTCTTTTGCAGAACCAAAGTTTAACTTTGTGCATTGGTTTTGTGATAGCGGATACCTATTTTACCTACAGAATTTTGGCAATCTTAAAGCAATTAAGTCTACTATGCTCTATACTACACAGTGTTGATCTTGTATTCAATTATTTGTATTTTATTTATTTGATTGTAAATGCAGATTATAAGAGAAAGTTTTATATTTCACTTTCATAAAACATCGAATTACTTTCAGACTTGAAAACTTTTTAAATTCATTATTTTATTTTAATTCATTTTTTAATTACTCACAGTTCAACAATCTTGTTTTTTTTTAACCTTAATCAAATGGAAACGTAGTCCACATGGTTTTATGTTTAACCCTTAGCTGGTAACATCCGACTCTGAGGTGAATGCCATGTTTTGATGCTGCGCAGAAATCAAACGAATCATGCGACGTAAATTCGTAAATTTCCTCCTAGGTATGTTCTAGTTTGTCGTCAGTAAGTCCGTAGCCGCCGTCGTGAGAATACGTCTGTGAGACGTGTGTTACTGTGTGAACGATTTATTTGAGCTCGCATTTTTTTTCATTAAATTAAACATGTATAAAAATGCAATAAATCGTGTTTCAATAAAATAAATTTGTGCTTTCTAAATACATTGGGATACAACTACATACATACTAAATGCCTATAAGCTACGATAACAGTATATCCCCCGAACGAGCGACGGGTGTTACCTATAACGCTGGAATTGTAATATACTAGCCGACTGAGAGATGGATGTCACTTATAAAGCAAAAAAAGTATGTTAGCAGCTAAGGGTTAACTGTTTGAATTTAGTTTATCTGTACTGAAATCGATTCGTTTTCTGATAAATGTCAAGCAATAGGTGAGCGGAATCCCTTATAATTGCAGAAGAGTTTTCATTTTCTTGGTATTCGAAGAGTTGCAAAGAACGTGTTTAATTCTGTTTCAATTTTAGTTTTGAAATGAAAGGCAGTTTGTTCGATTGTGTTTTCAAGCTGTTTTTCAATTAAATATTTTGACCAATTTTCTGATAATTTAAAAAATGAAATAACTACATTCCAAGTTGCAATATAATACCTACTTTGAAATTTGCATTAATAGGAAACAACATAAAATGGTGCCCGCGTTTGGTTCTTTTTGCAAGTTTTTTTGAAATTCATTTGAAATTGAATTTGACATCTTGTAAAAAATTATTAAAAATGTTTAATATTTTATCATTTACAAGTCTATTTAGATACGAATGTCTCTGTTTTGTACATAACTAGGCAACCCTGCAGCTGTTTCCAAAGCATGCTTTGGTGTTGTTGCAGAATGATCATAATTTATGGTGATCAATTTTAGTGCAAGAAAATTTTCAAAACAGTTTTACTCGGAAACAGGTCATTTTATCGTGATAGACAAAGAGGACTAGGAGTATATTCCTAATTCGGGAATCTTGCACTAAATAGAAGCAAAAATGTATTACAGAATTTTTTTAGACAATTTGCTGATTTTTTATTTAGAATTTTGTGTCTATTGAGATACATTTACTTATATTTTTTATTAAAAGTTAATAATTTTTTTTTATCACTATTGTCCGTATTCATCAAACTTCAAAATATAACTCTGGGGTTATATTTTGAATTTTCTGACAGCTGAGCTGATTGGTCTAATGCTCAAACCCTACGAACGCTACGAGTTTTAAACCAATGACATGTTCCAAAATATAACCCCAGGGGTTATATTTATTATGAGGCCTATGAGGTCATTCTTTAATTTTGTTAACACAAGGAGGGCTTACTATTCTTCTAGAAAGTGAAGTTTATCACAGCATGCTCCAAATGAGTTACTGTTCACCCTGTATACATATTTAATGTTTTCAGCCATGGCTAGCTCGGATTTATAACTCACCATGGAACTTGATATCAATCAAGATGTAATAAATTATCATTTTCCATACATCAGTCAGAAATAAACTGTGATGATTCAGTTAACATTATATTTCGACTTGAAAATTACTTTTTAATTAATAAAATGACCCTAGTTTTCAGAAAATAAGACATTTAATTATAAGAACCATCCCATATATATTTTATGGATGATAATAACTGAGGTTCCTACTTTTTTGTCGAGTCTCTTATTATGATGTGTGTGCTACGAAAGGCGAGAGTGTACAGTCTTGATCTTGGTTGGCACTTGAATTTATAGTCACAGTTTTCTCCAAAGACACCCAAGGTCATATTAACTTATGTAATACTGGTAGACTGCATATTATTGTCATAAAAATGACAAGTAAAATTTGAAGGAAAATCAAGATCAAGTGAGTACATAGTTTTCTTTTTTTGTTCACAATTTTCAATAAAAATGTTATTTTATTTATTAAATTATAATATGGATGATATCACCAAATTAACTACTTTACGTAAACGAAACATCAATTATTATTCAAGTAATCTGCTAAACATAATGTTTATTCTCACTTTTTTTTTATTTCACCTACAAAATTTCTTGATCTGACATCCATGCTAACATTTTTTATGACCTTGAGAGACTTTGGGAGTCTTTTTAGATAAAATTCTGAATTTAGTTATTTCTATAAAAACTGAAACAATTGGGTTCATATTACTCTTTTAAATCTGTTTTATTTTATGATGAATGTGTAGTCTTGGTACCTTACCTATGCACAAAATAATTTTAATGCCTTTTTTGGTAAGGTAAGACCATTATTGATTAGTGATTGAAGAACATTAAACATAATATACTTACTAATATTACGCACTGTCTAACTCTTGGGCACGTCTTTTATTGTAAATATGTCAATGTTGGGAAAAACGTGAAAAATATTATTATTGCGGACCAATATTACGGTGTGTAAGCATCACCACATAGAATTTTTCCACCACAACTCATACAATTATTATTGTAACAAAATTTTATGATTATGAGCCTTTTTTATACCTCGGCATTTTAATGTAGAGAATCATAGAAATATAATTTATAATATCAACACGAATAAACAATACTTTCCTCAATTGATTAAAAACAATGAAAACAAAACTAGATCAACAATATAAATATAAATTCTATGTTATAAATGATCATAGTAAGAGTTAACAAAAGAAGATACTTTTAAATAGTACGATGGAGGAGCAGGTTAATCTAATCTATGCCTATGCAATTTACCTAATGTTTTCCGTGACTGTGAGCTGGACTTTTCCATATAACGCAACGTTTAACAGATAATTGGTCCTCGACGTCCAAATCCTATTTCATCGGGACGACTTTCATCAAAATCTACTGATCCGACAAGGACTTTTTAATTTCCTCACCTTTCCTTGAATAAAAAATCATCTTTATGTACTTTCAATAGAAAATAAATATAACTCATCAATCAATATATGCAATACAGATTCATAGACAAAAATATTGGCACGTTATCTGCAGAAAAAGCCTTCAAAATAGTACATAATATGAATAAAAAATATATAGTACTTATATGTATATAAATGTATCAGGATTCAAGAATAAGATAACCAGACAAGAAAGATATCCATCAAATATCAAGAACCTTATGATTAGGTAATTCATCAATGTACCTACAAATTTAATGAAAAAACAGCACCATTATATCAAATATAAAAAATCCACATTTCTTAGACGATAAATTTGCTAAGAGTGAGTCATGGTGAGAATTATTGTGTTTGTTAATAACCTTATTCGTACAACAAAGACAATAAATATATTCAAGATATAATTTTTTCACTTTGTGCTATTTACACTTCATCATCATCTTGTTGTCATGAAATTTTATTACATGCGCACGGAAGGATAAAAGGATACAGACACCATCATGATTACTCACTGGACCTAAGGTGGAATGCTGCAAGTACAAATAATACGCTCAAGACTGCAAGTACAAATAATACGCTCAAGATTTATTATTACAAAGGTAACATTTTCGTAAAATATGAGATCTAGATGATCAAATAAAATTTTATCCGAAGCATATCGCCGGTCTTCACACATAGGCCGTATCTGACAAAAGTTTTGTCATGCAAGCAAATTGAAGATCCATAACTCTACTGACTTGTAAAAAAATTATTTAGTTTTGTGAAATGTCACTTGCAATAATTCCATTTTTTGTATAACTACACAATTATTTTTAATGCCCTCCTGTAAATAAAATACTGAAAATGCTAGTTACGCCAATAAGCGCGGAGACCGACGATACGTTTGCATTGTCGCATCACAAGCAAAAAATAACCTCAATTATGTTTAAATAAAAGTTTTTCCCAAGCATTTCAGAGTGGTGTTTGATGTGTCCCAGGAAAACAGTATCCTTACATTTATCCTTTGACCAACACTATTTTGGAGACGTGGCTTTTAGAAATAATATAATATAACACAGTCTGGTGTATAAGCTGAAAACCTCAAAGGACCTTATCTTTAGTTGACAATGCTAATGAAAATTATTATAAAAGACATGAATATTATGCTCGTAACCAAATATGTTATTCAGACATCATGTGTTAAACAATGGTAGATGTGTCTGGTGGCTTTATCGTTACATAAATGTAAAGAAGCAACAGTGACGTTCGATGATGGTAGATGCTGAATTGAAAGTCTTCACATTGACGCTTAGATCTCAATAACATTGGCAGTTGTCAAGCCCTGATAAAAATAGCATTTTGTTGAGCGGGATTCAATTCTGGTTGTCTCACCACTGATTGCCAATTTGTAAACTCACACACAGTCATACATTATTGTTAACTGACAAAAGGTTGTAAGAGATATTGGCATTTTAAAGAAATTCCTTCCAAGCATAACAAAGGAAACATTTATCAATTTAAAAAATAACTAAACTGATAATAAGCTGATTAACTGATGCCGAAATGAAATCTATCTGTTCACTAAGAAAACTCCAACGCAACACACTGAAAGAGGGAAAACTCTAAAATACAAGTGGTTGCATTTTCAAGAACTGGAGTTTCCAAACAGTTTGCTGTCACTCTATCACTCAAATACTTCATATTATTTATGCCGAAGATCACTTCAACTCTACTGTTTTTATTATTTGCATTCAAGCAAATACCGTAAGCTGTAATACGGGAAACTTAGCTCAAAACGCGGTGACAAAACTAATCGCCATCTAGTGTTTTAACGCGGACCTAACAACGATTTAAACAATTACTTTCTATCAGTTCACTCTAAATAATAAAATGAAACTATCAGAATTACTTAAGCGGGGTTGTGTAAATTGATATCAAAGAAATCAACCCAATTTACATACTAATTTTGATTCTAGGTCCGCCCCGTCAAATAGATGTCGCTAGTCTCAGTGTCGTTGACCAAATGCATGTATTTCAGAGAGAGTTTCCTGTATTATAGTTTAAGGTATTTGATTCAGGTACTTGTTCTTAGATATCTAGTTTTTTCTTGTGAAATAAAAACAGCTTGAATCAAATAGGTAGTCACTGAGTTTTCCTAATACCGCCCAAGTACCACAAATGTTCCAAAATACAAAAATATGCTAACTTGTTCTAACAATAATAATGAGACCAGGTTTACCTCAACAGAAGAATTTAAATGAAATTTCATAACTTGTTTGCGTTACGTAGTTTTTTAATCTCCTGAACGATTTGAATTTTGTGCCAACTCTATCAAAGTCTTCAAATCAAATTATAAAAAAAAAAAAATTCAAATCAAAGTATCAAAGCCTAAAAGACATTCCACATGATCCATGTGACTACAGTATGCCAATTTCAATGACTTCATACATAAATTAATAACGCTGATATCCATAGTGCAGCCATATCAAATAGTATACAAGTCTGCTTTGGCCGACATTTTTTGTTGAGTATAATAATTATCGTTAAGCATCATAAAAAGGCATTTACTGCTCAAAGGTCAAGTAACTTATTTTTAAAAAGCAGCAAAATGGGCGTTTTCACAAAGTCATAATATAATAATTGTAAAATTTTTGAATATGGCTGTTCTGTTAACATTTTATAATTATTACAAAATGTAATCAAACATTATTATTTCTTTGTGAATATCGCAAACTGAGCTCTAAATAGGTTTTCACCTACAAACTACCAAATTCTACCGTGTAATAATACGGGGATTTCACAGAAACTATGAAAAATGTAACTTCTAATGCTAACACAGATACCACAAGTAGAAAATTGGATACATGATTGATTTTTATGAAATATCAAAGTATTACCCAATAAACATGCACAGGGGGATTAGTAAAATAAAACAAAGCAGATATGGAGCTAGTTGTCCTAAATTGCAAGTAAATGCTATTTTTTATTTAGAGACACTTCCCCAAGTCAAATTTAGTAACCACTTTATAAACATTTTACGGTGGAAGTGCTTATTTTTTACTTATAACACTAGCAGGACTGTAAAAGAGAAGACTAAAAAAGATTTTGCTGCTCATTGATTTGATGTAAAAGTAAGTTATTCGATTTTTAAGTGAAGTTAAAAATAAAAGTCTCCTTTTTCTATTTGAAACTAGACAGTTGCCTTTTGAAATGTGTTTCAAAATTTTAAAAATTGCCAAATAATTTTCAAGTAATTTACTGTAAATATTACAAGCAATCATCGAATTAACATTAATTTTGTTTGATTTGGATATTTATATTTATGTTAACTGTTCATAACCAAACTACTGATATTTTTTTCGTTCGATTTAAATTTACTTTCGAAGCTTTCCATTTAGTAATTTTTTTTGCCAAAGTAAAGAAAAAGGCAACCGGTTACTGCTTCAATAAGTTTGCACAGTTTGCAAACCAATAAGTTTGCACAGTTTGCAAACCAATAAGTTTGCACAGTACCAACTTTACAGCTGTTTATGTCTTTCTAAATAAAAAATTGACTTTACATAATGGAATTAATCAACAAGGAAGCTTCGTTGTTGATTTCTGCATTTTTAATTAAGATCTTCTAATTAGGTACAATTGGCTGCTGTTAGCTTTTCAAATCTGTAATCTCTTTTTCAATTCAAATTGTATTTTAGAAATTGAGCTGAATGTTAATTGATACAATCTATTTGGATTAATTTTTTTGCAAACTATGCTGAAACTCAACTTTATAATTTTCAAGCTACAATACTTTTGAAGTACCTCAAAAATATTCAAATTCTGACACCTGAAAATCTGTTATGGTCATCTTGTCTTAGCAGACAAGACTTATGGAGGAACTTTTGTCACGATGTTACGACTTGCTACCTGAAGTGAATCTATAAGCTTAAGCTTACCTAAATGAATTACATCTAAGGGTTATGGATTCTGAGGTTAGCTGCATTGCTTTGTGTTAAAGAATGGGACAGCAATCAAGCAACAAACATATTATTCAGACTGAATAATATGTTTGTTATCAAGGGTTTAAATAAATAGTGGCAGATTCTGATTTGGACATACTATTGAACGAGCAAAACAAATGTAGTATTAAAATGTTTTCAACGAAAAATAAGCAGTTAACAAAATAAGGAATATTTTTGTGATTCCTTTTAAAAAATTTGTGTGTCTTTGCCCATCAAGGGATGAGGGCATCGATTTGCCAAACATCCAGAAGAAGTTAAACTGATTCTATAAATTGTCCTTGTATAATCAGTAAATAGAAAATCGGTATATAAACAAAATTTTTGAAAATTCAGATTAGACAGGCACGAAATTTTACACAGTAACAGACTACAAGAAAATAACGGATCAAAAAGATTAGTCCAACAAAATTTACAAACCATGCCCTGACATCCATAACAAACCATAACAAACCATAACAAAACTAGGTGAGACAAAAAAAAAACACATTTTCTAGAAGACAAAGAGCAACTTCCAGAAAAGTACAACAAAATCAAAAACATTACTCTACTAGAGATAATCCGGGAAACAAGTAAAACAAATAAAACTTCACACAAATCTAACATGAAAACTCGCCAAATGAACACTTAATTAATCATCACAATTCAATTAATGGAAACTCAACCCACTTCATACACAAAACAGAAACCAACAAAATAAAAATAAAAATTTGAGTTCAAAATTACATCCATTGAAAGAATATTTTTCTATGATAAAAATGAGCTATGAATCAAAATGATCGGAAAACAGGAAAGTCTTCAAAAATCAATTAAACGATTATTTCATTGTTAGAAAAAGAAGTAACCATTAAATCAGAAACTCACCTTCAACCTTCAAGCATAGTTATCTTTAAATCAAACCAAAACAGAGCTTGTGTAAAGGAAAAGAAGGTCACACGAGAGTATACAGGGTGATTCAAAATTCAGTGCAAAGATTTTAAGGGCGTATTTACCAGCCAAAAATAAGAAGTTTTTTTCATATAATAGTATGTCCTAACTTGCTTTGTTTTCTAGATACAGGGAGGAATTTTTTTTCCTATCCTTTTAATTTGAATTTAAAATTTTCTTCCATGTTGCACAATATACAGTGTTCAAGAACTAAAAATTTTCACAAAAATTCTTTGTGCTACAAAAAAATGCTTTGTAAAAAGTCTATTTTGAAACAACTTGACTAAAAATTTTTAGTTCCATTAGATGCCAAACTGCGATCTGAATCGTGGTAACAAGAAAAATTTTTAACAAACTTTCAAAGGAGATCTTGTACAAACCACGTGACTTGCGTGCATGAGAATATTATGCTAAAACATTTTTACGTTTTACAATATACAAATCACGATGATTCTGAAAACAAACTCTTTTTGAGCTCAATAGTAGAAAGCTTTATAAGAAATTTGAAAAAATGCCAATTTGTATTTTCTGGTTTTCATAAAAATAAAAGCGCAACCCAAAGTTATTCTTCAATAATGATCGCAAAATTAAAACCAATTTCACAAGTTTAATTAAAAGTCAAGTTTTATGTTTCCATAATGCAACAATATTTCAAAGAAACCTTTTTTAAAGGGGACAACTTGCTCACATTTCAATCTATGCTCGTTCAAGAGTACACTCCTCAAATTAAAACCCACCATAGTTACTTTTGGGGTTGGTGACAGTGTTAAAAAAAGATGAGAACATGTAACACTATACTAGTTAAAATTAGATGTCGTTACCTGTACAAAGCAACATAACACAGAAATTTAACATTTAAATCAATTATTTATCCATAAAGCAAATTCAAATCTGATCTTGTTTCTTTGTTCCACTAACTATTAATAAAATGAAGTCAAAAGTAAGTGTGATATTAGAAAGTACAGGAAAAGTACATACCTATAATACCATTAAAATTTTAAAAACTACAGTCAAAGTATATAAATGTATAAAAAAAAAGATAAAAAAAGATGGTGAGCATAAATAAGCACAATAATTTGCATAAATGGTACAACAAATCAAGTAAACATATCATATCAGGCATTTTCGGGTCAATGGGTATACTGTACCTGGAAGAAGAATCTGCAAATAAGAGAAAACAACAAACACAGAAATTATGGGTTATGTTTAATATTAAATTGTACAGAAGCAGTAATCTGCTTTACATGGAATCACTACAATATATAAAAATTAAACTCATTATTAAGACTTTCATATAAATACATATAGCGTGGCCGTAACTTCACCAATTATAATATACTCCAAAGACTGCATGATTCAAAGTCACAACTTGATTTAAAAATGAATAATTATTATTATACTGAATCAAAAAAACTTCATGTCTGTTGTAAAAAGTGATAGATAAATTTAAGAAAGTAAAACCCATAAAAATAATGCTAACTCTAAATTATCTTACCATTTAGTCGCCTAGTAGATCTCCATTCTGTCATTGCGATCTTTGTTGACTTTCTGACTTTTCTCTATGAGTATAATATAAACCATGTATTTACATCTTCTCGAATCTATCTGGTACAATAAAAAATTATGCATCTGCAAGTTTTTAATATTATTATTGAAAATATAAATGCTGCTGCACATAAAAAGTCAGAATGAATAATAAAGTATTCGTTATACATGTATACTGAAAATATCAGTAGCACTGAAGTTTTGTATCATGGCAGCATCAACGCAAATTCATCTACACAAAAATTGGAAAGCAATTCCAAACATTTCAAACCAGCCATATGTATCATAGAACAAAATAACTTATTTTATTTCTAATTAATTTTAAAAACTAAATCCAACAATATATTATAATAGAAGAATCTTATCTCTTGATGACTTATCCAGTTAATACACAATCCTTAGACATTAAAACAGATGGAAATGGTTTCACTATATGTAATAAAAACTTCATATGATGTTTTGATGACCGGTAGACCTCATTTATAATCTGAATCTGCAAATGATATACAAAACTGATATCTTACTGCATTCACCTCCTGAAAAAAAGCACTCAAACATGCTGCTGACATGCTGGATAAAGTGACTTCCATTACTGCAAGTAACAGCTTTAGAAGAAAAAGAAATTACACTAGTGATAAAAAAAAGCTACTCGCTTTTCATTTATATTTATACAAAATGTCAACAGCAGCATGTTCAAGCTTTCAGATTTACATTAAAACTACAACGAAAACAAATGTCAAGTGATCAAGAGGGTAAAATAAATTATAAAATGCGATGATGTATATTAAATAAAGCATTACCAAAATATACAAGTAGATAAACATAAACCATAATAAAGATGTATGTGACATATAAAGAAAGAATCAAATAATAAATTTATAAATCACCAGCAACCCCAAATAATGACATGTTTTCGATGGTAGGCAAAGTTTGCTAACAGTAAAAGTACTCACGTGATCACTCTTGGCTGGGAGGGGCTGCCGGTGCTGGAGCCCCATACCCATATGCTGGGAATCCATATTGTCCCTGAGGTACTGCACCTGGTACACCCGGCTGAGGTTGAGCACCATAATAACCTGAAAAATTAAAACACTGAGTTATTACTTGTAACTGCAAGATGTTAGAAATAAAATTTAAAAAATTGTGGATAAAATCTTACCAGCTGGGGGTTGATAGGCTCCATAAGGCTGCTGTCCATAATTTCCTGGCACTTGTGCCTGAGCAGCTGGAGCAGCACTTACTGCAGAATTCGGAGCAGGCTGAGCACCTGCCTGCTGTAATGCAAGAAAAAAGTTCGTGAAAAATTCTCAAAAGCCTGTCCTGTCATCCATAGATCATTTCAAATTGTAGGATCGATATTAATTTAGCTACACAACCAAATTAATCAAAAGACTGTTCCAACTAAACTATAATTAGTACTAATTATTATTTACCTTGTTCTTCATTTGTGCTTCAATACTTTCGGCTTCTTTAATTTTCCCCATACTTCTGTAATATTCAGCCCACTGAGCACTATAGTCAGGTTGCCCTCCTGAACTGGCAGCAGCAGCAACTGGTGCTGCTGCGGCAACTGTGGCAGCGGCAACAGGTGCTGCTGGTTGTGGTTGTCCACCAGCCCCGGTGGTAACTCCTTTTGTCTTTGCCTACAAAATAATATATTAATGAAACTGTTAACCACAAAAAGGAAAACAAAAATACAAATAAAAATTATAAATAACTAAACATCATCGTGTACCTGTTGTTCGATCATCTCTGCCTCCCTATGCATACCAAGAGACCTATAGTACTCAGCCCACTGCAACGAATAATCCGGTTGGCCAGTGGAGGGATTCACTTGCACTGAATTGTTGGGGGCAGTGGCTGCTACCACAGCCGATTGATCAGGACCTTGATTAGGTGGACCCCACTGCTGTTGATACTGAGGCATGTTGCCCCACCCTTGTGGATTATAACCTTGTGGTGCCATACCCGGATATGCCTAACCGTAATAAGTAGAAATAATTAACATTACCAAGGGGAATGAAACTTATTTAATATTGTTTTAAATGGAAACAAATAAGGTTATCATGTAATAAATAAAATTATACCGTTGGAATATTATTTTGCATGGGTGGTCCACCAGGTCCTCCGGGTCCACCTGATGTGACAATGAAATTCAAAGGTATCTGAACTTTTTCCTGAATTATTCTCTTAGCAGTCTCGATCTGGTCTGGTTCACCTCTTATGATAAAAGCTTTCTCTGTTGCATTAGGATTATTGTTCTGTCTTCTGTCTAGTTCACAATGAGCACCAGACTGTTGGTTAATCTGTTTTATAGTATCCCCCCCTAAACGAATAAAATAATTTATTACAACTGCCACATCACAATATTCATTACTCCTGTTAATAAATTTTTAAGAGGCCAAGTCAAAATTAAACAATTCTTACCTCTTCCAATAATAACGCCGCACTTATTAGAAGGGACCATGAAGGTAACCTCTTGTGCGGGCTGTTGCGAACGTCTATCATCACCCCATCCTCCATATTCTTGCTGGTTTCCGTTTCTGTTATTGAAACCACCAGGACCTCCCATACGACCACGATTGCCACCAGGGCCACCACGCTGAGGTGGGCCTCCTCCATCGCTGTCTCTTCTGTGTACGCTGTCTATCAGTTCCTCTATTCGCTGACGTGCCTGTGTAAAAATAAAACATAAAACTGCTGTCAAATTTACCAATAATTATTTTTAATTCGAATGTATAAGAAACCATAACTTTAAAATATTAAAAATATTATTAAAGTATGAACACATAGGTCATTAACTTACCTGCTCTACTTGTTTTGGATTTCCAGAGAGATAACATCTTCTCTCACCAGGTCCCTCTTCTCTGGCTTGCTGAAACTGAACCCTGCATCCAGTCTCTGCTTGAATTTTCTTGATCATATCTCCACCTTTACCTGTAAATTGTTATTAAAACACATATATTATATTAATTACAATATAATAGGAAACAAAATAAGAATGATAGTCATGTTATAATTATTATGTTTACCTATAACAACTCCGACAGCAGCTCGAGGGACTAGAACTTCCAAGTCAGTCCCACCACCCGGAGGGCCGTTAAAATCATTAAACTGCTGCTGTCTGTGGTCGTGGTTCTGGTGTGGTCCACCACCTCCGCCGCCGCCGCCGCCACCACGGCCTCTGTTGAAGTTTTGCATTTCCTTCTCAGCGATCAAGTCATAAACAAGCTGCTTTGCAAATTCAACCTTGGCGGGATCGCCACTAATAACCAGAGGTTTTTCATGCTCCTGATTGGGGCCATCTTGAATAACCACCATTTTGGCACCGCTCTTCTCTTGCAGCTGCTTGATTGTCTCGCCGCCCTTGCCGATAATCAGACCAACCTTATGACCGGGAATGCTGATTTCAACAACGTTACGACCTCCTCCACCTCCAGCACCTTGCTGTTGTTGCTGTTGCGGAGGTTGCTGCTGCGGCTGCTGCTGCTGTTGATTCATTCCTGATAGGAGAGCAAACGAAAAAAGAACGATCAAAATACATTTTTCAAACAGTTTTAGAATACCCAGAAGTTTATGTAGGCAAGTACAGGAGCTGTTTTTTTTATAATAAAGTTTAGTAAATCTACCAGAATGTTTTAATACTGACCTATTAATTTTTAATTTGTTTTATTCAATGTGAATTTTTACTGTACACAGTATAATAACTAGAGTTAACAAAATAATGAATTAATAAAGGCCCAAAACCAAAGTTCAACAATGTGCGCGCTTAGACCATGGCTGAAGTGAAACCTATTTTCATGATTTATTTTGTTTCTTGTTTTTATTTAATCGATAATCATGTTTGTCATATTTTGCAAATTGCAGTTATTTTGCACTACACACAAATTCACAACAGAATACGGTCCACATAATGTGAGCCGCTTGCAGTGCAAAAAAGCAACCAGTCACAGCTATCACCTAGCGAGGTTCAGGTCCAAGATAATAAGCTCGTCGGTTTACACCTAATCTACTATCGTTACATCGCTCTCAGTTTCCGTTCACCTCAGAGTGTTTCAAAGATTTGGTTTACCCCGTCTTTAAAGAAGTTTCACTTCAAAAATTGTCAAAAACATCATCATCAGAAGTGTGAATTGTGTGTTTTTTTAGATGTACATATTTTTATACCTTTATTTCTGTTTTGGTGCATATACAGGTGTTCTTAAGTATCATGTAAAGTACATACGGAGGAGGTAATTTGGTGGCTTATTTCATGACTTAATTTTGTTTTCAATTTTTCTTTATAGCTCTTGCAGTAGGTATTTGAGATATTTTCTGCCCCTTATATAGCATCAATGAATACCAATAATTTAAATAGCAGTGGATGCATTTGAAAGAGTAAGAAAATCTCCAGGGGCGTTAAAATGTAAGGGTATCAACTAGAAGTGCGGAAACATGTATAAGGATCCAACAATTATTATTATTGTCCAACAGTTTCCTTGTTATGGTTATATCTATTTTTTTTGTACTCAAATAAATCATTGCTACAAAAACAGAGTCACCCTAGCGTTTAATTTTTCCAACAGGTAGTGCCAAATTTATAAACCAGAGATTTCACACCTGAAGCTTTCAAAATTAAATTGCGTAAATTGATGCATACACGGCAGTTTAATATAGATATATAATAGTTCTTTAGTGCCATTGTCTCTGGGGCCTCCCATTGAATCCTGGTTTGTCCTTGGACATTTGCCTACTCGTGAGTATCTGGAATATGGATAGATTTTAAGCAGATTTTAATGGTGAGTTGATTTTTTCCCCATTCTGAATAGTTTAGTTCTAAACTATCAGTACCTGTGGTGGTTAATGTTACAGCCATTGGAAATATTTAAATTATTTTACTGTTATTTAAATGCCAAGGTTGGGTGGAAGAGCAGATGGGCCGTCTGAATCCTGCCATTTGACTATTGCTATACCCCTCTTTTTATATGTTACGGATATGTATGTATATTTTACTTTTTCTTTCTGATGTAAAAGGGGATGTAATTAATGGTTAATAAAAACATTATTATTATTATTGAAATAAAGCCAGAACCCGGTTTTTCATTAAACAAAAATTATATTCGCCTAGCGAATTCCAGAAATTTTTTTTTTTCTCTCCTAATGGTAGTAAAGATATCAAAAAACTACAAGAGAACTTTTAATATTCCTAATAAAACTGACAACTCACTTTCTATTCAAATCCACCAACAATAGTTGTCTCTCTGCAGAATGCAGATTTTCTCAATTATTTAACATGATAAATGATGTAAGCCCTACAGCTTAACTTACATCCCAAATTTGAACTAAATATCTCAAAAACCTCAGGAGCTATAAAGAGAAAGCTGAAAAATCTTGAAACTTACAAACCATATAGATCGGTAACGAAACGTTTGCGGACCTATGTTGAAACGAGATTGCATTCTTGTATGTGGTTAAAAAATTCTTGTCAACAAATTCCACAATTTTTTTCAAAATTTTACCAAATTTTTTGGACTTGCATTACTCATCATCACAATTCGACGAGTCCAAAAAGTTTAATAAAAGCGAAGATCTGTATTAAGGGGAAATTAAACTGATGATGTCAATAACTATAGTCCGAAACTATGGTCAACAACTGTAATGAAAATGTGGTTTCACTTTTCCACAATCTTCAATAATAGCGTCAATAAACAAGAAAAACTAAAATTGAAAACTTTTGTTTTTTTTTTAACAATTCGAAAATCAAAAATAATTTTTGAAAAATCTTTCTGCCATTGCATTGTCCTTTTGGTAGCCCAATTTTTTTCCCGTTTAACCGACCCTGTATCTCCCACTGTTTCCGATACTGTTCATTCATATCTTGGACACAGTGTATATTGCCACAAATGTTGTTATAATAGCAAAGCCTTACTCAATTAATCAAGGCTTAAAAATGAGCTGACAATAAAGTATTAAAAGTTAATTATGCACTTTAAAAGCATTTCTTCACTAAAACGTTATTAAAAAATGATGTCTAAAAACATAGTATTTAGTAATATTAGTTACAGTTTGTGGATTGCACAAAAAATGTTCACTTAAAAAGAAAACGCGCATTCTATCAAATCTTCATACAAAATATCTAAAAAGTAATTATGCAAGAGACTTGGTCATGAAAGAACAGAAACTTATGATATAAACAGTTTAGAGTCCAAATATGTTACAAGCCCAAAGAAAAGCAAGAGGGACTATCAAATCAATGCACCATAAATTCAATGCGTCACCTGCTAAAACTATTGTCAAATGATATCTACATATTTTACAATGTAACAAAACTGAAGAAGTAGAAGCGTCAATTTGGAATTGAGTGAACTGGGAACATGAAAGGCTATTTTTAGTGCACAAGTGTCGTTGATTCATCACGCATTATTAAATAATTAATAACTATAATTTTTTCCTGTTAGAAAACTTAGTAAATAAAAAAAATACTTTATTGATAATAATAATTGTTACGTTGCAGTTCCAAAGGGAGCAAGTGCCGAAATTTGAAAAACACGTATCTGCACATCAATAGCTTCTATCAATCGCCGTCTTTCTGTAAAGGGGGCAAGTGCCTTGCATTTATTCTAATAATGTTTAGCAATCTTCAAACATGACATTTGGCTATATCTCTAATGTTTTCTTTTTACAATTTTATCAACATCTGAAAGATGATTTTCGCACTTTGGAACGGCCACACTACAATAATTACTTCCTACCTCATAAAAAATATACGATAAAATACAAATATGTAAAAAAACAAACACCAGCATTTCAATTTAGGAACAGAAGAAAAAAGTATACATTCAGTGAAATTAAATAATGAGATAAGGACAGTGAAGGGTTTTAAAGTGCATAACATGTTTTTACATAACGGTGCACAGAGAAATTATACAAAAGTACAACCAATTTAAAAGAGTCTACTCGAAACAAAACCTAAATGATAATAAAAAAAAACAATCAAATTTTATAGTAAGGCACTCTGCAACATGAAAACTAAACATCCGAGTCTGAGGACAGAATATGTTATATTTTCAGCCTTATTACCGGTCCTTTCCTTACTTTGAGAATATGAGAAAAACAACATAATAATCATGCAAATATTTTTAAAGCAATCTTTTCTCATTCTCGACAGATTAATTTAAACTTTTTGTCTTCTTTGGTCATATAAATAAAAACATTTCCAGCTCCTTTCATCACTTTCACTGATATCTTGTGGATTTTTTTAAATAAAATAATTCCACTTACATCCCTTCAACTTTTACCGTGTATGTATTAATAACTTCTCCACTTGACCACATAAACTTCCGAAACCTTTATTTTAATATTCCCTATTCTCAAGTACCAAGTAATTTGGACTTTGTAGCCAGTTAAAATTTTTTTGCATCTCGAGAACATGGAGATGGTAAATCTTTACATGAGAGCTTTTGCTTAAATAATGTAAGTATTGCAGAAAATTTTTAACGGACTCTTCTGACTACGTAAGTTAATATGATTGGAGCTAGAAAACAAGCCAACACAACATATCTAGCAAAAAAACAACATATTTTTAATGCAAATCAACTTTACATACTTAATTTAAATTCCCTCCAAAATTTTAAAGTTTCAAGCGTTAAGCTATATATTGGAATATTTTGAGGGCTATAACGATGTAAAATAAAGGGATTTAACAGATCTCGAACTAATTTGTAAACCTTTCTAATCCACCTATATATAGAAATATTTCAAAGTGAAAATTATGTTAATGGGGAGCTCTAAACTGGGAAGGTGTTATTTGGGAATCAATTTCATGCATGTTAGTAGTCTAGAGTTACTTCATTTTTATTAAAGCCACTTGGGATCATTTTACATGAGAAATAATAATAATTATTATTATTAGAATAATAATAATTATTAAAAGCTGAAAATTTGTATTAAATCGAATTAACGATATAATTTCAATTAAGGGTTTTCTTCAACTTTGAAGAATGTCCCTTTCGTGGAAAAAGTTGCAACCGTTTTCATCAGTCAAAATAACTGTAATATTAAAAAATGTCCCCAAGTAGGATTGCAACGTCTAGACTAAACTATGAATAATTAATAATTTATACTACATAATGATGGACTGTTTGCAGTAGTCATGCACCTATGAACTATGAGATAACAACCTGGGAAGTTATGATGCTTCATCCCGGGCCCTGCATCTAACCCGTCTATCCCTTCGTTACGCCCTCTCTGATTGACAATATTCATAATCAGTTCCTTGGCCCTATTGATGGCCTCTCTACTCCCCGACAGTGAACACACCCGGTCGGGCATGCCCTGAGAATCGGCAGCCATCTGAATCTTACAACCTGATTCTGATTGTAGTCTTGTTATTTGTTCGCCTCCACGACCGATTACTAAAATATCAACAGTAATATTGCCAGGTTACAAAGCTTACCATACTTATTAACTTATCATTATGCTTATAATCAACAGGCTTCCCATTCGTCATCTACAAACTAGGAAACTAGAAGTTAAACTTAGAATAGAGATTATTTAGAACCTAAATTTTGTCTTGACTAGATATTGACAGCATTAAAAACATTATAATATTATAAAACTATTTCACGGAAGTTATGAAATGAAATTAATGATATAAAATACTAGGTGGTGCGCTAACTTTTTATAAGCGTTTATTTCCTTCCAACAATTTTTTCACAAGTGTAAAAGTTAATGTTGACTAAAAATGTTCACTTCCTTAAACCTTAAATATTATCCTCTAAAGCCTCTATGTTCCACAGTCAGCAGCATATTAGCATGCTAGTGACCTCAAATATCCTCAGCAAAAACGTTGAGGTATAATCGAGTGATTTTGCTTCCATAAAAGAAAAGACAAGACCAGAGAAAGCTTCCTGAAATGAATTGTCTCAATTGTGCATATTTCATGGGTCACTCTTTGGGACTTCGAGCCTTTTAATTTTGATTTAACCAATTTGGGTTTGAGAAAAGATCAGCTTCTTGGGAATGTGAGCTGGTTATCGAGTTCGAGGTTGAAAAGAGAGGAGAAAATCGACAGCACAACATATTTTTGATGAAATTATCCTCATTACCGAGTGTGACTGCACTGTAGATACGTCAAAAGGTATCTTTTTGTGTTCATATCAAAAGATGGCATTTGTACAACAATGGACTTAACCGAGTTCCAATTACTTGTCTATCTTGATTCGTTCAAAAAATAAAAGAGGGGGGGGACCTAAAGATCTGCACTGTATAAACTGCAGTGTGCAAGTACATTCTGCATCACTATGCTAAAGAAGACAAATTCTTATCTGTATTGTAATCTGTATAAAAACAATGACGAACAATACATACCATTCATGGTAGACTACATGGACGTTATTTTGTAGTTTCTTAGAAATTAGTATTGATACAAAACAAAGTATTTCAACAGTTGCTAGATGTCAAGAATATCCTCAAAAGCAAGTAAACCGTATTAAATAACTCAAAACATGGAAGTTGGTCAGTAGTCAGCAGGCAGAGCCCCAGTAGCCTGCCATCAAGGCACATTGAGAGATCGTATTGATATAATTTGATCTAAACAAACACTTGTAAATAATTTGTACTCAATAAACATGAACACACTGGCTTATATAATATTCTTTTTGAAAACTATGAAATTAAGATGTTTATTTATATGGCTGAGTGTTGAACGAGATGCAATAATACCTGATTTATTTAATTATTCTAATTATTACATAATATTTGTCTATTTTAGGTAAAATTGGCACATTGCTCAACTAAAATAGATAAATATAAAAATTAATTATTACTTCAAGCATTATTATTAAATATCAAATCACTCACTGTTCGATTTCAACAGTCAGCTTTTTTTTTGAGACCTGCTACATGATAGGGTAACAGAAACAATTCAATTTTGAAGCATCTACACTCTACAGTCAACCACATGTATTGTTCTTCTGATACATGTATACAGTGCTTCCCAAAAGTAACGGATAAATTCAATAAAATCGTATGAAGACGTTTTCTTTTGTTTTGCTCGGACACGTCAATCGTTATTTTTGATTTGCCATCCACGCATGTCTTTTTCGACCCCCCACCCTTAATCTCCCAAGGGGTAGCTACCCCAATTTTAAAAATTCAAATGGCAAGGTACCCCTTGCGATACCTTGATTGATAGGTTTTTTCATCCTGAATATAACAAGAAAATTTTTTTTCAAATCGGTTCATAATTAACGAAAATATTCAGCAAAATGTCATCGAATAAGGCAATAAATAAGCGTATTAAAATTAAATTAAAATTTAATTAAAATTTTTTCCTATCTTTCTCTCTGAATTAAATTAAACTAAATTAAATTAATTATGAACCGATTTGAAAAAAATTTTCTTGTTATATTCAGGATGAAAAAACCTATCAATCAAGGTATCGCAAGGGGTACCTTGCCATTTGAATTTTTAAAATTGGGGTAGCTACCCCTTGGGAGATTAAGGGTGGGGGGTCGAAAAAGACATGCGTGGATGGCAAATCAAAAATAACGATTGACGTGTCCGAGCAAAACAAAAGAAAACGTCTTCATACGATTTTATTGAATTTATCCGTTACTTTTGGGAAGCACTGTATAATACACAGATGTATCCTTGAAAAAAAAGGATACTGAAAAGGTGTAGTTACAGTACTTTCAAGGGCAAATAAATGCACAATTTTATGTGCAACGAAAAGAAAACCTACTCAATTTTTCACCAGAAAATGAACAACATGCATCATATGTACAAAATGTCATATTTAAAAAATGTTACTATGGGAAATGTAATGAATGAACAGCTTATATTAATATAGGATCTAGGAAAACATCTGGAGATGTCGACATGATGGGGTAGTGATGTTTTCAGTACTTGATTAATGATGAAAATTGAAGACTTTTACCTGTAGAACTTTGCTACAGGTAAAGTCAGGATGCAGTTGCTGTGATACGAGTAAAAAGTAATACCTATATAAAATTTACTATTTTCTTATTCTCACTTTGATGTCGCTGTCAATAGCTCAACCATATCCTAAGATCTGGTACTGAAATTGTTTGTACTAAACTTGTGGGAACTAATAACTAGGATTTTTCACATTCTTTTACCATTGCTTCATATAACAAAAGCAGCCATGACACAAAAACTTAATTATTAATGACCTCATGATATTTTAAAGATGCGTTCACAGTCGGAGAGGATGTTCTAAATTTTGCATCTATAAATTGCGACTTTGAAAACCACAAAATTTACACGATTTCTCAGATTACTGAAAATGAAGAAAAATGCAATGAATTCAAATTGAAAAATAACCACCAGCTGAAAGCTAGCTGGGCGGCTAATGATATTTTCTTAAATTTCTTAATTTTTTTCCATTTAAATAGGTTTCTGTTTTTTTTACGTTATTGAAAGTTAATTTTAGAAATTTAAGATTAATCTCAAACCTGGGATTTTCCAAGCATATTGCCAATTCACGCCTGGCACCGAAGGGAAATAAGTAAAAATCAAATATTGTGATTTCTTCTTGCTCAAATAAACAGATTAGTAACAATAACGTTTTCTGAACAACACAACCCTAATGGTATGGTAAACGTTATTGTTATTCAATAAACGGATTGCTGTAATTGATTTGATTTATTATTGTATCAATTTGTTTCTTCAACATGTTCAAGATTTTGCTGTTTGAATAAATCTGAAATACCTACATAGTTCAGAATTTCTATGCATTTTTCTTTGAAGATGTAATGTGCAAACAAATGCAATAATAATTGCGCTAATGTTGTCGAAAGAATTGACCGCTTATGGCTTTTGAGATCCCAGTAAAATAATCCAAGGATTCTTAATTAGGTAATAAATGTAACTCATACATGTTTCCCAAAGTCCCTTCCCACATTCAACTTAAAAAGTTTTGGTCTCTTATAAATTTGTAACTATTAGTTCTTGAAAACTGAAAGGTTTTATAATCCACATAATCCACAAGATATCAATAATTTGATGAACATCACAAAAGGAAATAAAGAGTACCTGAATTAACTAACAGAGACCAAAGTTTAAACAAACGCTCATTACTTTTAACAAAAACAAGGGAATAAGTACATCCGAGCTAAACAAATTTCTCTTGGTTATAATAAACTAAACTTATTGACTGTTCCTAAAAATGTTTCCATTATATGCTTTTGTCAGATATAGAGTAACAATAAATTTAAATAAAATTTGGCACAAGACTGTCAATATAGCTTAACCATATCCTAAGATCTGGTACTGAAATTGTTTGTATAACTTGTGGGAAACCTGTTTTATCAGATATTATTTAAACAAAAAACCTACTGAGTCCAACCATCTTGTCAGGCACTTTTATATCTTCACTAAACTGCTGTCCACCCATCATTGGAGGACCGCCCATAGCCTGGGGCGGAGCAGGAGGGCGGTTCACCTGCGGAGGTGCTACCGGTGGGCCGCTGACAGCTCCCGGGCCCTTCTTCGCATCCGGTTCTGAAATAAATGTATTATAAACACTTACTTAAAAACACTCTTTGCAGTTTGAGTGCAATGTGGTTTTTAAAACCTAGATGAAATGACTGAAACTGATTCTTATTTAAAAAAAAGACAATTTTGGTAAACTGATTTTTACACTCTACAAACTATAATAGGTAGTTCAGAAATTCTCGTGAGCCAACATTTTATTTGAATCCTACAAAAGAAATATTTTTGTACGTCGTATGAGGGCATGATTTGATGGCTTTCCACCTAAAGTTAGTAAAAAAAATTCAAAGAAGTGAATGAAGTGGCATTATTTTGCTTTCTTCTCAAATAATAAATACAGTGTGTCCCAGATTTGCTTCTCTATACAGGAATCTTGGCTCCTATTACACCTACAGCAAAGGTTAAATGAGAAAAGGTTTAGGAGAAACTTAGTGCATTCGATAACCGGTTTCAGATTTACGATCGGTCAATTGGTTTTGGAAATACAGCCAAAAAGCAAAAATGGCGGAGTTCGTTTTTCACAAGTAAGTCCGAAACGGTTAATTTGATAGCTGTCAAAATGTGACATTATCCAGACACTTTTTTTAAGACGAATAAGATAGCGTGTATGACAGGTCTTAATCTTCTTGTGTTATTTCGCAACCTGCCTCATTTTTCGTTTTTCTTATGACCGCCATGTCGGATTTTTACCATTTTGAACGCAATTTATTTTTCTTATTACAAAGATGTATAACACTACCGGTGGAGTGCTAGAACGTTAATTACAGATCTGCCAGATAATTACTGATTTTAAAATGCCCTGTATTGTCAAAATGTTGGTCTGATATTGCTGGAAATAAATTCTACCCCCTTTTAGAAGAGTTAATTACTGATAAAAAATGAAAGACCATTCAATCAAAATATTCACCCTATTTTCAAAATTTGCAATTTAAAATCAATAATTACTGACAAATCTTTAATTAGCGTTCTAGCACTACACCCTACGAGTTATAATATTTTGAAAAAATCCAATATGACGACCGTAAGAAAACGAGATAACTATCAATTTTTCACCATCTTAAAGTGCTAGAGACTTGAAAATTGTTTTTGGATTCTTTGTTGAAAAAAGTGTCCTGAGATGGCGAAAATCAAAAGTTCTTTTTTCTTACGGTCTTCATATCTGATTTTTTTCAAAATATTATAACTCGTAAATCGTAGTGTTATACAGTGTAATCAGAAAAATAAATTGCGTTCAAAAAAGGGAAAAATCCAACATGGCGGTCATAAGAAAAACGAAAGTTGAGGCGGGTTGCGGAATAACAAAAGACAATTGAGACCTGTCATACACGCTATCTTATTCATCTTAAATTGTCAAATTAATCGTTTCGGATTTACAGGCGAACCAATTGACTGATCGTAAACCTGAAACCGGTTATCGAATGCATAAGTTTCCCCTAAAACTTTCCCCATTTAACCTTTGCTGTAGGTATAATAGGAGCCGAGAGTCCTGTATAGAGAAGCGAGTCTGGGACACATTGTATATTGTTGCGTAAATCACTATATTTATAACAAATTAAATTAACTTTTACAATCTTATTATAATCGTGTTGCAACGAATATTATATTTGGCTTCAGGCCGAACATTCAGGAGTATGACTGAATAGCCGAATATTCGACTAAACTATTCGGCTTGTTATGGCAATTTGCTCGCTTATAATGCCGTTACTACTATTCTTTGTTAAATCGTGTTAATCTTGCTTGACAGGGTTTTGTTTTGTTCATATTGTATGCGATGTAAACACCAACAGGATTTTATTGTTTTATTTGCAATCAACTATTATATTAAGTTTTTTTCTTTTTTTAATTTGCGTTCCCGGGTTGCTGTGAAATTTTGTTTTTATGTTTATCAAAACTAAAAATACCCAACAAGTTTCTATTTCGTATTATTCATTTGTCATTATTCTGTGATGCAAAACTAACAAAACTGACAGTTTATAAAAATTAGTCAAAAAATTTTTAAATTTTACTGCAAAAAGGTAAGGATGAGAAAATGAGAATACGTTTAGACATAAAACTACATTATAAAGAATACAGAACAGATTTTAGTGCCCAAAAAATACTTGAAATGCTGCAAGACATTTATAACTAATAGAAAAAATAGAAAAATATTTTTTGGCAAAACCTTTGTACTGGATGTTAATAAATAATTTCAATAGCTAACTGTGTTCTGTGGTTCTGTGTTGTATTATAATATTTCTTAGGCACTTACCTACTATAAATATCAACAAGAATCAATCAGTGCTTTTCTTATTTACATTAAATTTCAAGTAAATTTCATTCAAGTAAATCTCCGCACTGCTCCCAGAGCGTCATAGGGATTCCCCTGCAGTGCATATGCATTTAAAAAAAAAAGTACCTACCTACAAATAATAAAACAATATCATATAAAAATGACGAGTTTCTCAGTTGGTTTCACTTATACCCAAAGTACCTATTTAATGCTTTTTCAATAATATGTAATTTTTCTGATGTCTGGAAACTCTACGACCGATATATTCTATAAACTGAAAACACAAACTCATGAATAAAAGCCTAATGTGACAACACCGTTCATCATCTTGACGTTGTAATCTTAACCTATAAAAATATATCCATAACCTAAATGTTGACAGCAAAATATACGTCGAAATATGTTACCCTAACAGAGCCTCCCGGGACACAAATAAAAAAAATCATATTATAGTAATTGTTATAACAATTATTATTTTCAGGCTTCATTTACATTATAATAACCACTTCCTATTCTTTATTCTCACTGTCTTAAATTTCCCTAAACTGTCTCTTCTACCTCTCTTAGGCCAGTACTCATAGTCGATTCTCAAACTCATACTTGAGGCGTTCTCCGCGAAGTAATACTCAGCTGAGTAAAGCTGCTGTTATGCTAGAGACAAACCTCAAGCAATACTCAGGCGAGTAACGGCTTGAGTATTAGTTTCTAGTAAATTTTATAGTTTCCAGTCAAGTTGCCGCACTGAACGAATGCTAAAATTCTGCTAAAATAAAATAAAAAAGGAGAACTAACAACTAACGAGCTAACCCCGTATTCGCATACTATCACAGCTACAGTAACAATTGTTTCTTTATTCTGTGGCCACAGCATCACAGTACCATTACGCAATAATATTACGCCTACGTCAGGCCAGACAGTATAATTATTTATTATTGTTTAAAAAGGTTAATTAATTATTAAAATTCTTATTAAAAGGGATCAAAAAGTTTATTAAATGTATATCGGCGACGAATTTGACGAAACTGCAGGAATTTATCAATTTCGTCTTCATTGAAAGCAATTTCCGCAAATTCGAAAAATTCCAAATAATCTTTCCGATCCATTTCTATACTGAAAGTACCGCGAGTTCTTTCCTTCTTCCTTCCTAGCAATGTAGCAAATGAAAATAGTAGAATAATGGAATGAATATAGGTATCATACGGAAAACATGTTTACAGTCATCAGCGATCTCTATACTTTTATAATAATTATGTTTTAATGATCAAGTAATTATGTTTTAATGATATACTGGTTATGTTCTAATGATTTTTATGATGCTTACAAACAGTACAGCTGACAGCAGCTGTTCACACATAACCTCACAAGACAAGCCAAGTAATACTCAAGATTGGTCAAACGGCTACTCGGTCAATACTCAGTTTGGCGGACGATCACGCATGCGCTGAGTCCGAGTACTGCTTCATCTTGAATTATTGACTGTGAGATGAAATTTCGATACTTGAGAAGTACTTCGCCCAAGTATTACTTAAGTATCGACTGTGATTACCGGCCTTAAACATTCACACACTTATGCACAACTCTTCTCTTAAGCTGGCTACTCACTACGGGGTACTTGGCAAATACTTGTGAAAACTTGACAAGTGCCAGGTAGTATGAACGAAAGAAGATTCCGTTGTGTTGATTAAGTATTTACCAAGAGCAGACAAAGACTTTAGACTAAATATCTTTAGAACAGGTAAAAATTCTACACTTTCTCCGAGAAATAGAATTGGATGGGGATGAGGTGCTATAATCGAATAGCCACCAGAATAGGAGACACAAAAGATCTTCTAGGTAATAGTGTAAACAATAAAACCAATTATTATGAAATTGAAATGCACCATTTTGTGTAATGAGTGGAATATTCGCGAGACAAACGAGCTAAGTTTCGCAAAATGAGTTACATAAAACATCATGTCATAGCATGTATCATACTAGATTTTATCTAATTTTGAGATATATTATGCAAAAATTAGAAAAGCACATAGTATATTGATTTTTCTTAGGAAAACCTGTACAACTTACATGTGGGGTAAGAACTTTAGACATTTTGTTTCGAAAGAGTTTCCATGATATCGAATTACTATGAAGGATCATCATAAATTTTGTTTTTTTTTTCACAATGTAAAATTGCGATTTTCACTTGTTTATAACTCATAACCCACTCAGTTTAAACTGCGACTGTAAAAACCGCTCTTACTGGGTTTTCTCAGAAAATCTGTAAGCTCTTGATGTGTTTGTCTCCTCTTAACGCGTTGGGGACGAAATCATATCTTGAGCTAAATCTATCACTTTTTTGTATTATAAATAACTATTACTACCTACAGGACTTTTAATTTACCACTTAGATACTTGAGCAAACAGGTTCTCGGTCTGTGATATAAAAGTAATACATAAACTATAAATATTCGGCGAATTCGGCCAATGACACAAATTAATATTCGTTGCATCCCCAAAGTACACTAGTTAATAATAATTATGATTATTATAATAATACCACTTATGTTCTTTTATAACTACCTAATTTACTAATTACTTGTAATTTATTAGGTTGTTGTATAACTAGACATGCACAGTAAAGGACATGTGTAAACTACTACAGGACTACAAAATATTTCTTCATAGGATCAAATATATAAAGATTATCTGTTTAAAATATTATCATTATTGATAAAGGGGCAGAATAAAAAGTGCTTGTTTAGAAAATGCATACAGTAGAGTAGCGACTTTCCGTGTATGCACACAGATGAGCATGGACCCTCATTTATTGATGGAATGCACAAATAAAAACCAGTTTGAAATATCACCGGCTTCATGTGAAAAGTACTCGAGTCCAAAATGATAGTTTTGACAATAAATGACAAAAACTGTTTAAACTAGGAATTTACATACAATTCATTAGTTTACATTACAGTTTTGCAAAATGCAAACATAAATGGACTTGTGCCTAATTCATTCGTATTTAATAATTTTTTGAACTTATGCATACTAAATAAGTGAAATTTGCACGGCACTCCCTCAAGTTTTAAAAAGTAGGAAACACTATTTAAGCGACATTTAAGAATCAAAATCCCAAGTTCTATTTTTTATCCAATAGAAAACTTTTGTTTTCAACCCTTACTTTGTAGAATCTCTGCATACTGATGGATAATGAAATTATCCATCAGTAAACATCCATTAGCAGAATTTTTTAAAACATTAGTGTTTTATTTATCATCCACCAATATAAAACGTAACAGTTCACTAGGGTCCGTATTATTCATCAATAAATATAGCCCCTGGCGGTATATTTCGAAGTTTGATGAATACGGAATAAGGACATAGATAGCATTCAAATCTCAATTTCACAAATTTGTGGATTTTTGCACTTTTCATATGAAGCCGATGATATGTACAACATAAATATGCATTGCATCTTGATGTTCATTTCAGCAAAACCTACCTACCTATATTAGATGTACCGGGTGGGCATTTAAGAATGGACAGCGGCCATACCTTGGGAAATATTGATCCTACAGTTTCAAAATGAAAATTTTCCAGGCATAAGTGACTATGCGAAATGCAATGAAAATATTTTCAAGATGGTCGCACTTCCGGAAATACCGGAAGTTGACACCTGCTTCGTTATTTTAACGGGGACACCTTTATATTATTGTATTTTTTAATTGCCTGGAAAAATCGAATACAGGTGGTTTTCACAATTGGAATTTAGGTTGAGTAGTTTATGAGTTATAAACAAGTGAAAATCGCAATTTTCAATTTTCAAAGCATCTCACATTGAAAACCGCTCAAGATATTTAAAAACGGCTTGCATGTCCCTATCTTAACTTTTTACAAGGTATCCTATCATGTGGTTTAAATTTTTATACAGGGTGATGAAAATGAACAGATTTTTATCTACAGAAAAATCTAAACTACATAATAGGATGCCTTGTAAAAAGTTAAGATAGGGACATGTAGGCCGTTTTTAAATATCTTGAGCCGTTTTCAATGTGAGATGCTTTGAAAATTGAAAATTGTGACTTTCACTTGTTTACAACTCATTATAACTATACTCAACCTAAATTCCAATTGTGAAAACCACCTGTATTCGATTTTTCCAGGCAATTTAAAAGTACAATAATATAAAGGGTGCCCCCGTTAAAATAACGAAATAGGTGTCAACTTCCGGTATTTCCGGAAGTGCGACCATCTTGAAAATATTTTCATTGCATTTCGCATAGTCACTTATGCCTGGAAAATTTTCATTTTGAAACTGTAGGATCAATATTTCCCAAGATATGGTCGCTGTCCATTCTTAAATGCCCACCCGGTACATATTCTGTACTAAGTGTACCTAGGTACTAATTTTTTACTTTTGAGTAGACATAAACAATAGACGGATTGTCCGGGCTTCTCAATTATCCAGGAGTGCTGATTTCCCACTTAGCACAGATAATCGGTACTGTAATATACCACCCCCGGGGTAAGCAGTTTTTCCTAAAAAAATAATCCTCTTCAGTGAAACTTCATGAGAAGGCAGGGGCATTAATTAGGAAAAACCATTTGCAAGTGAGATTTCCAGAATCCTTCATTTCACAACACCTCAACAATGGATTGGACTTTCACCTACATGACCGTTAAAGCTACGAGGGAATCTTAAACACGCACTGAAGACTTGCTACCTGAAGGGTAGCGCGAGCAACGTTCAGTCAAGTTAAAGAGAGATGGATGGAACTACAATGGCCCGAGAACAGTTACAAAGGGTTGCGTAGGTATAAAAACAGCAGCGGTGGCCAGCCTAAAAACCCTTGACTCCAAATATTCCTCGTAACCCTTGGGTGAATTGAGAGAATACTCTACTCCCGTTTGCTCTCTAACCTGACGCCGGTGGATTGAGAACAGACTCTCCACTGGTTTTGTTTTAACCTATCAATTGCAGAACAAGTCCACTTACTCTAAGTCCAGCGCTGGCCAGTCTACAAAGAGGAGCTCGAGGTTCGAGCCACTGCCACTACTAACATCGCCGGAGATGCCCCGCCCAGGTTTTTATAGATGGTACGGTATTTATTTATTCACTCTGACTAAAATCCCCTAAGTTGTAAATTATTATAATTAATTTCTCGTATTTCAGAAGCGTAAGTAAAACTCGCATAATTTTATTCATTTGTAACAGAATAACAGATCTTCAAAAACTGTTCCGATGGCACCGTCAAACATCGACATTGTTGCCCTCTCAAAATCATGAAAGTATTGGTCTGCTTGAAATCATTTCAGTCATTGCAAATATTTAAATAGCGTCTCATAAAGAAACAAATGTGTAAACAAACAGAAAGGTAGAAGCAAACTCAACGTGCACAGAAAAGGTAACAAACAAAAGGCCCAAACAAATAAAAGGTAGAAACAAAGAAAAAAAAAGTCACCTCACTAACCAAGGAAAGTTTAACTTAATTTCTAGTTTGTTTGTTAAGCATTAATTTGTACCTCATTTCGAACTTTGACAACTGAAACCTCTTGAAGAGAAAAACAAAGTTCAAACAGAGGAAGGTTTTCATCAAAAGTTGGAGTAGCATACTTAATAACATTAATAAGAACAAATGAAGGGTTAAAACCAAAACAAACAAAACAAAAACGAGTTCCATAATGTCAGAGCCTAGCCTTTTACGGTAAACTCAGATCCAAAGGATCAAGGTATTTTCTTGCAGCAGGTGCGTGAATGCGAGAGTGCCTTCAGTGTTTTTATTAATGTATAAGTCGCGTAAAACCAATGTTCATTTGAATAGAGTGACCTGAGGGAGAAGGTCAGTGGGATGCTGCCTTCGTCTCTCGTAGGTTCTGGTAATTTCTCTTGGTAAAGCTTACCTGCAAATTGATGACTTAGTAAAATTCAGAAACATGAAAAGAGTAAAACCACAAGCTTGAAACTGAAGTAAAACTGCCTCCCAATAGTAACCCAAATGAAACGGAAACCATGAAAGGGTATTCAATTCATTGTCATTCAAGAATTTTTACAACCCTCAAAAAAACAAGGCAACAAAGATGATTGAAATTACTCAAGCAGGGCTTTTTAAACCAGCTGCTGGAACAGCATCCGAAGGTCTGAATAAATAAATGTAAATTGACTAATATAAAAATAATTAAGGTAATTAAGGATTTCATTGTAAACTATCCAGTTTGAAAGATAGATGAAATAGTGATTGATGCCATTTCATTCTACAATCTTAAAGGAAGAGAGGTTTATCACACAGGTATTTCTTGACTCCTGAGCTTTTGCATACCCTATCCGAGAACCGAGGGTGGCTACAAGAAACGACAAGAGAGGTGGGTCCTAGCTGCATTTTTCGTAGACGATTCGGGAGGTGGTTGTTAGGTTATCCTGTTGTTCAGTCTTCCAAAACACCCCTCACATGCCCATTCCACTTTTTCCACTCGCGTCGCTCACAGCAGTCACAGTGTTGCTTCATTAAATCATGTCTTTGGTCAGGGTAGTTTTTTATTTTTATTTTAGGGACATTTAAAGGAAAAAAAAAACCTACCCTGACCAAAGACCTGATTTAATGCAGCAACCCTGTGAGCGACGTGAGTGGAACAAGTGGAATGGGAATGTGAGGGGTGTTTTGGAAGACTAAACAACAGGATTACCGGTTGTTACAGTACTCTAAGTACTGTACTTTTTCAGGTAGAGAATGTGGTAGTTTTATTCAAACAGTCCCTACTGGCTTCAAACAATTCAAACTAACCTATACCTCAGTCGGCCAAAAGATATAGTAATAAAAGTGCGCGGTAAGTTTACAATCCAGGTAGGCAGACCTTATACACAAGAATTATATACACAAACCTTAGAATGCCCTTCTCATTGGTTTACCGGAACCAGGTAACCAATAAATAAGGCACTATCTGCCTATAGATGTGACTACTTGCACCTTAAAAGTTTGTGCACAGTTTTATTACTATATCTGTTGGTCGACTGAGGTATAGGTATAATATTTCTACGCAAAACCAGCATTAATCCTTCTGGAATTTAAATTTTAAAACTATGCTGGTGTAGTTCAATAATTTGATTAGGTACTCATTCTAACCGAAATATGAATTGAACATGACTATTTTTTATAAATGCCATTATAACCACTAACACTCAAGGTAAAAAGTAAAATTTTTATAAAATTTACAAACCGAAGACACAATTAGGTAGTAGAAAGTTAAGCGAGACGAACTGAAAGACGAAGTATTGGCGCCATTGCAAAAAAAAAATTATAGACTAAACTTACCAGAACCGTCTTCAAGAGGTCTTTTCTGTCTGTTATCACCAGCACCAGTACCTCCTGCTGCTGGTTGAATTTTCGCTGCTATCTAAAATAAAATAAAAACACGTGGGCGGTTAACAAGCGGATTCGAATTTATGACTGAAAGCGTGCTGAAGAAAATATGAAGAAGCCATGAAACTGCCATCGGCATCAGGGAAAGCCGATCGCTACGCTATATTTCTTACCTGTTTGGCCCTTTGTAAAGCCGCTGCGAATGCTGTAGATTGATTAAAATTTTGCTGTGGTGGCGGGGCTACCGCTGAATAATCACTCATTTCTTATAACATTAACAAGTAATGATCTTTTCAGATAAAATGTGAGCCGGTCGGTTACCTCCAGACGTAAACGATACAAGAAAGAAGTTATGGCGGCTAGGGCTAGCGGTTATCGATCGATTAACTCTTCCGAACTTCGACTTGTTACTTGTTGACAAATGACAGCTTACAAGCTTAAAATCTCGACTCTCGTCGATCTCGATCGACTCTTGAATATTTGTAGGGGCAGTCACGGTTCACGGTATTGACTGCGCAGGCTGCGTTCCGGTCTTCTGACGTCATGCGGCTGGGAGACTACACATGAAATTGCTCATATCTTTTTTATTGTCAAGAATAAATAAATAATTCTTGGTAGACTTGCATAAGTCGGTAACAGCTATCCATTTAACGTTTTAAAAATTTTCACGGCTAACTAAATCCCAGAGTTTTCATAGTCAACTTTTGTTTTTCTTATAACCGACATATTGTTTTTTATGTCGTTTGGTACAAAAAAAAATCATCAAAATTAAAAATCAATAACATTAAAAAAGTTTTTATTCTACTTTTTTCGAAAAGAATATTTTTCTATAATAGATCTAAACACACCAAGAAAAACACAAGCAAGAAGGATGGAAGCAATATAATTTGACATTTGTTTTATAAACAACCTCGCCGCGATTAATGCTTTAAGTTAAAATCCAACCACATGACGTCATTGCGCAGTAATAACGAAAGTTAACGTGTGATAGTCTGTGAACGAAAGACGCCTCATTTCAGAGACACACGCATGATGATTGATGACTTGACTTGATGATGATGACGCGAACCGATCGCCTTCAAGATCGAGCCGCCGCCATATGCCAACAGGGCAATATACAGGGTGATCCCGAAATGGCGGACACGGACAGCACCACAGGATCTATTGTGGATTAAAGATTCTAAGTTTTATTTACTGTTTTCTCCAGTATGGCTCCCTTAAGAAGATATAACCACTTTTGTAGAAAATAAAGTCACAACACTGCACTAGATACCCTTCTTCAGGGAGAACAATAATGTGTAGGTCTACAATACCCATAGATGTTACCATGGAAATATATGAAATGGAACACAAACAAAGCTTAAAACAATAATCGTTGCGCGGATACAAATTCGATAATATTATTCAAAATCTCGAATTCGAACAACGATGCCACATTGAAAAATGTTGTTGAACACAGGGAATAGGTAAACTTTGAATGCCTGTAATTCCGTTCCCGATAATAAAAAAAATTAAAATCAAACACTATCATAATAGCTATGTCAAATCATGGTGCTTTGCCCGTGGAGGTTGTTTAAATTTGACCGCTATTTCGATTTAAATTTTAGAAAAAGGACACCCTATATCTCGGTAACGAAGCCAAGGAACACATTTTTGTTTTAAATTTACAGTCTTTCTGAACATCCTCTACAACACCCTGTATTCATTCCGTGTCCGCCATTTCGGGATCAACGTGTATAAGCCACGTTGAATAAATAAAGGCTAACATGGCATTATTATAGTCGACCAAGAGATATAACGAAATTAATTGTTAAACTGTCATATTTTATGACTTCAACAATATTTCAATAATCCAAAAATTGATAAAATGACAGAAGTCGTTTCGTTATATCTCTGGTCCAACTATACTTACTAAATTCTTTGAGTGTAAGTTTGTGAAGTTAAATGTGTGTAAAAATTCCAAGTTCTTATGCTACTACCAAACCAATTGCGCAAATAGAGGGTCAAAAGTGGAGAGCCCCTACAATTTTTTACGTACATATACTTAGAAATTCGACTTATGATTACATTATGTATTAATTTTTTTTTATAAGACATCCTTTAAAGTCATTGAAATTTATAATGGAATTAGTGAAAACGGTAGAGATTTTTACTTCATGAATTATAAATAATAAACATTATATGACACTAACTTACTGAGCTACCGACCGATCCACATGTTTATTTTCTTTATATGTATACTTTTTGTACTTTACCGATGTCTGAAAATATTTCAAAGTAAAGGAAACACTGATCTGCGAGCTTTGATATTGAATTAAATTTTCATCCTCGAAAAACCAAAATAAGGTTATCACAACAATTTTTAATATTATAGTCAGGTTCAGCAGGTTAGAGACATCTCCCTTGAAAAGTCAAACTGATCAAAAAATTATAACGCGCATGTGCCTTGCCGCTCTCCTCCCAAACATTCGCTGCCGAGCGAACGCAGCCGAAAATGTCATTAAAATATGAAATTACAATCCATACTTCAAACTTCAACCTATGAGACGTCAAACAAAACTCTCAAAACAGAAGGCCACCTCATCCCTCGTCTGCTAAGTTTTCTAACTCCAATGCAATACGGAAAATAATAATACCGATTAACGATACTCGTACTACAGTTAGAAAATTAGTAAAGAAAATTCGTAGTAAAACCTTGAATTGGAAATTGGAATCATAAATCTCTGGGAACCAATTCAATCATTGATTGTCCATTCATTAATGTTTGAATTTAGGAAGGTGCTTTGAAGGAGTAGTACTGAAAGTCCTAAAAGGACCTAGAGATGGATATCTGCTGGTTTGCTATTGCTAGTTACCTATTTTTAACATATTTTTCATGTGCGAATTGCATTATGTGGAACCTCTTACCTAACACACAAAAATGCCTAAAAGAAGAACTGCAACAGAATATTCCAGTGATAGGGGAATTCGAAGTTTCAGAAGCACCTGGACAGAAAGTAGACTACATTGTGAGTATCTGAGGGGTTGGGGAGTGTAGCGAATGATTAAAATTTTGAAATTTAAATATGTACAGGTCAGAGATTCGAAAGGTCACATTTTGTCCCAACGTGAAGACATTAATAAGGGCAAATTTTCATTCAATACTGAAAGTTATGACACATATGAAATATGCTTTATATCTCGTGTCCCTCAACGTAAGTTAATAAATAATGTGGTTTAATTCCTGATAATTTACCCTGACTTGTAATTTTTTTACAGATCAACGAGGAATTAGTCAAGAAGTATCTCTAATAACGAAGCATGGTATTGAAACTAAAAATTATGACACCGTAAGTATTTAGTTAAGTTTGCTATTTAAGACTTCGATTTTGTTTCACATTAGGTTACGTTCGTGCAAGGTGAATAAGAGGTGGAATAATCCTATGGTACCTACTGACACAATTTATGAAGCATTAAAATACTGCTGATGTGTCATTTTTGGTATAACTGCTTTTTAGCTTTCCAATGATTCCCCTCACCAGCACATTCCACTTTTTCCACTCGCGTCGCTCTCAGCATTGCCGTACGCAACTCGTTACAAATAATATTTTAAAACACTTATTTATTTGCTGCATTAAGTCAGGTCTTTGGTCAGGGTAGGGTTGACTCACCGAGCGTTATCGTCTCAATAATAATTAATTGTAACGAGAATGCCGGCCGGGCCTAGTAGTAATATTTTTATTTACAATACGTAATACGTATACGTAAACAGACGAGTTGCATTTTCCTTGGCCAGAGCAGCAGCTGCTTTTCTGAGATTGTCTGCAAAACGTAGTAGAACGAATAGCATGTGGCAACGCTGAGAGGAGTCAGCCGGTCGCAAGCAGGCAACATGTAGGGGGGGGTAATAGAGGGGTGTTTTGAAAAGCTAAAAAGCAGTATTACCTCATTTTTTAGTTCGACAAATTTTGTGAGAAAAATTTTGTTCTTGCCGCTCCCTCGAAATTGCTTTTTAGGTCAGTTACTGCAATCAATTTCCATACTGATTGACGTAAACTCTCTCTAACTCGGCACCCCTTTAACTCGAATTATTTGATTGGCAGTGTTCACAGATATTTTTTATTTAAAAATCCCTCTATAAGTCAAATTCCCTTTAAATGGAATAAATAAATTATCCCCTGAGCTTAAAATTTGTATAAAATCTTCTCTTTTGATCAAACTATAAAGAATGGAATTATTCGTAATTCGCTTCCTTGCAACTCTTAACCAATAAATATTTATTAATTGAATCCTATGATTGCTTTGTTCAAGATTACAAGATTAATTAACCTTTCTGCATGTTGATTAATTGACATATACAAGGTGTTCCACTTTTCTGTAGCAGGATTTCACCAGTTTATAGAAGACCTTCCCTAAGGAATAAAAGTTCCCATAAACATAATGTCCGGAAATGCTTAGAAAAAAAGATGCAGGGTGTTGAAAACTTTTTTTTTTCATTTTGCCACATAACTTGGACATTTTTCAATATTTTAATTTTATATGAAGAGGTTATTTACTATAATTTAGAGCACACAAAACGAAAAAAAAACACGAGCGAAAAAATTCATCAGTGGCGTAGATACAGGATATAAGTATGACCCCTTTTTCGCCCCACAACTTCTAAGCCCGTGGACTTCAAGACCTTACTTTCCTTATCAGCGTTGGATTTTCGATTCCCTACAGGGGATTAGTCCCTTAGTCTAAAAAGTTTGGACCCCTGTCCCAGAGTTTTCTTACAAAAAACGTATATTTATGAATATTCGAAATTCCCAATAGGTTTTAAGTAAATTGAGTGTAAACTACCTCATACCACAATAGTACATTAACTACATTGTGAGTGCACAAAGTAGCATATTTCTCATGAGTGTGAAAATGTTGCGGTACTCGACTTCATCTCGCGAGTGAGTAATTGCTGTTGTGCATGTGTTTCACATTATACTTTTCCAATGAGCATAACAAGACAATTTTTTATTCAACTAAACGGTGATGTAGGTATTTTCAACGTCAGAATCGAAATTACTCTGTCTCAAGAGTATCCGTCACTCCAAGTAACTGAAATCATTCACTTCACTTTAAGTCCGCCACTAACATCTCAATTCACTTATGAATTGTAAAGGGTGAGCGAAACTCAGTGTCTCAGCCCTATTATAAGAAGAGAAAAAAAAACGATAAAAAGAATCTGAAAATGAAAATAGATTCTTGAATGGGATTGAGCAAGGTTCATTTTAAACCTAATTTGCATATTTTTCCATTGTCAACTGAAGTAATGACGCCCTTGGTTTTGTTTAAATAATAATTATTAAATGGTCACGATTTAAACATATAGCCTTTGCATACAAATAGCAGAGTTGCAAGTTACAACTGTCAGTAATTAAACCAACGGTTGACACTCGCAAGCTGAATCATCGTCTGCATAGAGGCTTAGCGATCAACGCTCAATGCCGCTTGTGCTTGGATGAAACAGCAAAACACATCCTATGTGAGTGTCCCGCTTTGGGAAGGACTAGATTATAAAGCTTCAGGAGAGACTTTCTCACACCGGAGGACCTAGATACATTAACAATAGTCAAGATTGTCAGCTACCTCAAAGAGGCTACCTTCGGTCGCAGTGGAGGTGTCACAATGGCCCACTCACGATAAATCTAAATCTAATCTAATCTATGGTTTTATAGGACAAAAAGTGCAAAACTAAAATTAATCATGAAGTTAATTCATTGGCGTAGAGCATGGGCTTTTTAGGTTTCACACCCTTTGAACTTCTACGCCTATGGAATTGAAAAAATTTAAATACCAAGCGTAGGTTAGTCAACTTATTGTATACAAAAAAGGTACTCTTTATAAAAGTTGCCTAACCTTATAGTTTAGAAGATAAATCGCATTTGAAATATTTGAATGTTGATTTTTACAGGAAATTTTCATATTGTTTTTCATGGGATTTCTTGATTTACATAAAATAATAAAACTAATTGAGATTTCAACATTCAAATGCAATTTTGAATGCCCAGTTGCGATTTTGAATGTTCAAATGTTGAAATGTATGTAATTATAAATCAAGAAAATTCCCTAAAAAAATATGAATTTCCTGTAAAAATCAACATTCAAATGCAAACTTCTAAACTATAAGATTAGGCAACTTTTATAAAGAGTGCCTTTTTATAAAATACATATTGTATAGTTTACATTATAGTATACATTTTGTATAAAATGTACAAAATGTATAAAATGAGTCGACTAATCTACTCTCGGTATTTAAATTTTTTTAATTCCATAGGCTTAGAAATTCAAAGGGTGTGAAACCTAAAAAGCCCATGGTCTACGCCAATTAATTAGTGTCATGAGTAATTTTAGTATTGCGCTTTTTGTTCCATAAAACGTCACACCAAATTTCATCAAAATCGCTTCAGCGGTTTAGCTTTATAATCAAAAAAACATTTCAGAAGTGAAGTCATATCAGGGACACTGTAGAATGACCAAAATTTGTCATACTCTCCCAAATTATTACTTTTGTAACTTAAACAGTTTGTAAAATTTATGTTTTCAAGTTCAACCCCTTACTTTGTAGAATTTCTGCACACTGATGGATGATTAATAATTTAATTTTATTCATTTACATGTCTAAAGATGCTACTTTAAAAGAAGTGAAACACGTGTAACGTTTATATTATTCTTCAGTATACAGTTGAATTTTTAAAACATTAGTGTTTTATTTATCATCCATCAGTGAGAAACAGTTTGACCTGGCGGATGGGAATTCTATTTGAAGAGGTGATTGTAATAGGTGTACAAGACATACTGTCTATTGTTTTTCTTATGGGTTCCAAAATGAATTTTATTTAATACTGGGCGGACAAGAAAATTACTACATATTTCAAAAAGGTAACACGTGAATTTGATCACTAGTAATTTTTTTTTTCAAAAAATCAAGTTTCCTCGAAGAACAAATGTAAAAAAAAATTGACATTGTTATAACTTTAAAATAAGTAATAAAATCTGTTACTTATTGTTACTTCGTTGCACTGCTTTTAAACTTATTCGTCTGATATTTTGTGCCAAGAACTCATGACAATGTTTGTTCGATGTTCAGTACACATCAAAAATTTATACAGGGTGCAGAGCCCACTATGGGTATCTCGTAAATCCTAAAAGATACAGGGTCGGTTAAATTTATATATTTATAATATATTTTATAATTAAAATTATAAAATAAAAAAGTAAACAAATAATTTTTGTAGGTTTACATAACGTCGGCTTAATTAGCAAATGACGGAAGTCCATTTTTTCACAAAATGAGGTTTTAGCGCCATCTCTTAGAAACCGACTATAAAGCTATCTGTGTAGAGAATATCATTTGTCCAGTTTAATACAGAAACACACAATTCTGTGTTGAAAATTTTAATTTTAGAACATTACATAAAGAACTTTATTTTAAGTTTTAAGTGTCTCCTGTAAAATTTTGCATTTGGGACTTACGTCATTTGCCGATTAAGCCGACGATAAGTCATCAAAAGCTATGGATTTGACATTACAAAAATTGAAATACAAAAAATTACAAAAAAAAGCATGCGGAAAACAATATAATATCATAACAAACGAGGGTTGTCAAGGAGTTGCAATTGCTTGTTTTTTGTGTTAATGTTTCCTCCAACCACCTTAACTAGTAATACCGGTGTTACTGGTATAGACGTTAATAATAATAATTGCTTCTGTGATTTTAATGTCATATTAAATGTTAATTGTTATTCCTTGACAACCCTCGTTTGTTATGATATTATATTGTTTTCGGCGTGCTAGATATGTCTCGATTTAAAAAATCGTATGACATTGTATTCAGAAAGAAGTCAACAATCCTGTTGAGCAAAAAAAAATGGAGGTGTCATTTGAAAAAAAAGTAGGGGATGATTACTTAGGGGGTGGAAAGGCGTAAAGGGGCATTGAAGGTGCAGCTGCAAAGCCTTAGAGGTATGGTTGAAATTTCCCGAATTTAATTTGTTTATTTTTTTAAATAACGCAGATATCCCTTGAGAAAAAAATCTTCGGACACCCTGTATGTTCACTATGTTCCTATCCAAGAACTTGGAAATTTTGCATCCACATTTCTGAATTCTTTATGACTAATTACAAAACAAACATGTTTTCTGAAGTAGTAACCTTCAATAATAATTAGCCAATCTACTTAGTAAATTATTGTTTCTGAAATTCGGTAGATAATTCTTATATTTAATAAATTACTATTATCAGAGATGTAGTTTATTTTCATCTCGAATTCTTGTAGTTTGGTGAAGCAGCACATTTGAAGCCAATTGAGAGAGAGTTGAAGAAATTAGAAGACCTTTCAAATGCTATCGTCGAAGATTTTGCATTGATGAGAAAAAGAGAGGAAGAAATGCGAGATACCAATGGTAAGAAATAATTATTATATCTTTGAGAAATACTTGCTGACTGTTTCTAATTGCAGAATCAACAAATAGCAGAGTTCTCTATTTCTCAATATTTTCATTATGCTGTCTGTTGGGCTTGGCAACTTGGCAAGTTCTCTATCTTAGAAGATATTTCAAAGCAAAGAAATTAATCGAATAATTCCTTGAAAAAATATGTTGTTTTTTTTCACTTAAAATTTGGGATGTTTGTTTTTGACGTTTGTAAATTTTCTAAATTTTGTAACTGAGTGATTACGTAATAATAATAGTCCTTATAATTATTGTTAACTTCACCAAGTTTGTATAATCTACATAAGTTTGATATAAATTATTATTAACAATATAATTTTTTTACTATTTTTTCTTCCAAATAATATGTATTACACTTAAAAAATTTATAATTGCTAGAAATAAAACACTTTTTTTTACAAAAGTATAGAAATATATTTGGTACAAATTTGTGCATCAAGTGCATTTTCTATTTACAATTACAACAATGGTAAAACACTGTTGATATGCATCACAGTTTAATGTTTTTAATTATTTTAAAATAGTACTTAAGATAAGCATTGTCAAGAAATTCAGAGAGAACATCATTATTTATAGACAGGAACGTCATAGTTTCTTTGCAGCTGCCTCTTTTTATTAATGAATTTTCAAGTTCGTTTGTCTTGAATATACCAATTTCAAAGCTATATTCAAAATTTTCAGTTTGTTGAGGACCGAAAACACGAACACCCCAAACAATAGAGTCTGCCTCCTGTTTGCTCGTTAATTTAAAAATTAAATTGTAATTTATAATGCAAATCCGTTGAGTAATTCCTCCCATAGGTAGATATTCCATTTCCATTAGAACTTTATCAACAGACTTAAATACATGTTTTGGGTGTTCATTTATAAGATGTTCAATTAAATTCACATGGGATGACTTGAAAAAACATTTTTTTATAAAGCAATGGTATGTCTTGAATGCACAAATCATTTTGTGATTATCTTTTAAGAAAAATTTAGTTAAGCAGCCTTTGAAAGGGCAAGGGTAACGTATGACACCAGTGAGAGCTTCCAGACTATAATTTCGTGTTGATTCAAATACTTCAAGACAAATTGGACAAAAAGTTGTCTTCATTTTGCAATTTTGACATACACTATGTCCAGCTATGCATTGGAAAATGGGTGGGCTCATCAGTAAATTACATTTAGGACATTCCAAGTTTTTTAATAAATTATTCTCCATTATCAAGTGTTTGTCTTTTAAACTTATTTTGATCACATGCTTTATTAATCCATTAAGTTGTAAGTGTTGTTTTAAAGTGTCCAAATTAACTTCAGTAGCATCATTCCTACTGAACGATGTAAAAGAATCTAATCTATAAACAACTTTGCAGGGAGTTTTCAAATAATATGGATTGGATCCTCCAATTTTAAGTTTAAATTCATAATCATCTCTTTCAATTTCAGTAGAATCATAAATGCAGTAATACAGTTTGTTCTTATCAACGATGCTGATGCGCACAATGAAAGTGCCAACAGATGTATTGAAAATTTTAGTCACATCAACATCTTTAGTGTTTGTATTGATCTCGAACAAATCAGAAGAACTGGATACTGTCTCATCTTCATGATTTTCCACAAGGTGTGAAATAAAGTCAGTCTTCTTATTTTTCCATGGACAAAAAACACAATTAACTGAACGAAACATACAAGTATCTTGATGAGAGTTCAATTTGGAACACTGAATTTTTTCCGTGCATCCATCAGATTCAAATATACAAGAAAAATATAGTTTATTCAATAATGATGCTAGCAACTTGTTTTCGGATATCCAGGCCGAATGACCATTTTCTTTAAGAGCATTATAACATTTAAGACATATATTTGAACCATCTTCCAGAAGATAAATTGGACAAGTTAAAATAGAGTCACAATGTTTGCAAATAAATTCATTGGATGATACCAACGCATTATTAAAATCCATACTTGATAAAGCCATTTTCGCTGTAATTTCTTATGCTTCATTCACCTAAAAACAAAACAGAAATGTAAATTCAAAGTGTATATTTTGAACCTTTCGACATAATGCTTATACAGGGTGATTCATGAGTGACCTTACATAGACCAATGGTGATAAGCGGACTTCAAGACGGGTCGAAAACCACAAAAGAAATTTTTTTTGTGTGATTGGTTAAGAAGTTACAGGGTGTTTTATGTCTCAGGTACAAAACTTTGATAGGCGATATTTCTGAAACGGCTGGAGATATTTTGTAGAAATTTACTAGGAATGGTGCATTCCGGAAACTCATCAAAACCGCATTCTGAGTTAATTAAAAATCCAGGACCGGACTTGAAAATTTTTGCCCCCATGGTCTTTGTTGAAAAAGTTTATTTTCTGACCGTGCTACTGAAAAACTGTCATCGAATTTGAAAAGATAAGAAAAAACTCTATAGAAATCATTCCTCAATTTGAACGGCACACCTAAACCGTCTCGAAAAAAAAATGTCAAAGTAAAACTTCTCAGTAAATTATCGTTTTCGAGCACACATATTTTACTTAATGTTCGTCTGAATTCCTTCAAATTTATTTTTTGACTTGTTTCTGTGGGAAAAATGTCAGTGTAAATTAAATGTTATCAATATTAATGTTATAAACGCGCGGTTCTCAAAAATTTTTAGAACCGCGCGTTTAATGACATTTAATGTCCTTTACCAACTTCAATACATTTCCTGTAGCGTGTTTCCATAAATTTTGGTTTGCTTTTTGAATTATTTGCCTGTTGTTTCTAATTTCATCAGCAACTACCAGTATTCGCGTCCTGAGCTCCTCTCTGGTACTTGCTTCCGTTTTTTAGACTTCCTGCTTCATATGGCCCCATGGGTAATAGTCTAAAACAGTGAGGTTGGGGGACCTAGGTGGTCAGGAATGAGGGCCGCCGCGCCCGAACCAACGATTGGGGTACTTATTGTGGAGATGCTCTCTGACTTGTCGAGAAAAATGCGGTGGTGCCACATCTTGCTGGAAGGAAAGAGCACGCCTGTTCACGTTCGCCTCTTCAAGCAAGCCGGGCAAAATGACTTGTAGGAAAAGTAAATAAATTTCCCCCGTGAGCCGCCCAGCAAAAAATGGGGTCCTATTAGGGTATCATTTGCAATGCCACACTGCACATTTATAGAAAATCTGTTGCGAGTTCTTCTGAACAACAGAGCGCGAATTTTCATATGCCCATAGGTGGGAGTTTTTTTTATTCGTTACACCATCCCGCGTGAACTGAGCTTCGATCAGTACACAAAATTCTACGCAGTCCATTCAATGGAACTTCATTGAATGGTTGAAGCCTCTGTATGCTTTGTACGTGACAGGGATGCATCTTCTTCTTTTCAAGGTTCCCCATACTCTTGATTGAGAAATGCCCAGTGCTTGCCCAATTCTTCGCGTAGTTGTACTTGGATTTACTGCCACCATCTCCACGATGTTTTGATGGGTCAGATTTTCCAATTGAGGTTCAGCATTCCTTTGAACTCAGAGAAATATGCCGTGGTTTCGAGAAAATTGGAAAACATACGCGAAACGTTACATGGGCCGGTGTTCTTCGATTGTGATCTTCTATGGCATTCTCTCGCAGCTGCTCTTGAATTTCCATTGCAGAAACCATACACAAACATAATGTCTGGTATTCGTTATTAGTGAAATGATTTGTGATTATTAGTGAAATCTGAAAATTTTGTAGTTGACACCTGATTTCCCAGTAATAAAGCTTGGCCTTCTGTCCAACATTTTTCCCACAGAAACAAGTCAAAAAATAAATTTGAAGGAATTCAGACGAACATTAAGTAAAATATGTCTGCTCGAAAACGATAATTTACTGAGAAGTTTTACTTTGACATTTTTTTTTCGAGACGGTTTGGGTGTGCCGTTCAAATTGAGGAATGATTTCTATACAGTTTTTTCTTATCTTTTCAAATTCGATGACAGTTTCTCAGTAGCACGGTCAGAAAATAAACTTTTTCAACAAAGACCATGGGGGCAAAAATTTTCAAGTCCGGTCCTGGATTTTTAATTAACTCAGAATGCGGTTTTGATGAGTTTCCGGAATGCACCATTCCCAGTAAAATTCTACAAAATATCTCCAGCCGTTTCAGAAATATCGCCTATCAAAGTTTTGTACCTGAGACATAAAACACCCTGTAACTTCTTAAGCAATCACACAAAAAAAATTTCTTTTGTGGTTTTCGACCCGCCTTGAAGTCCGCTTATCACCATTGGTCTATGTAAGGTCACTCATGAATCACCCTGTACAACACTGTAGGTTAAAATTAATAAGTGCAAAAAAATTTAGGAGATGATTCCTTGTATTCAAATGAAAGTACCTAAATTATTCACTCATCTCATGTTGAGATATGATCTCTTGAAGGGGGTGTCAAAAAAGTAGTTTTTAGTTACTATTTTCTTAAATAATATAACAAGTTCCGGCAATGAAATTCAGTTGGCCTAGTCTGCTATTGAGAATACACTCAGTTGGTCAAGTCGTTAATTTTTCCCCACAATTTTGAGGGGTAGGAAGGGCCACCTCTAGAACATATTTCGCACGTAACTTTTTTCTTACAGCTGTACATTTTTTCATAAATGATCTTCGAGAAAAAAAAATCATTGATGATTTGCATACTAATTGAATTGAATTAGAGACACCATTTTTACTTAGAATAAATCAGATTATCCAAAATACATTTAAAAACGCCCGTACGGCCTTTGAAAAAAAAATTACTTTTTTGATTCCCATTTCAAGGAGTTGTATTTTTGCAATTATTCATTCACACCCTGTATAGTATGTTTTTATAGGTTTGTTCAACACAGGATTCTGAAAGGTTCAGAACTGCTAAAAAACATTCAGTAATGAATTTGTCATCTTAGTGATGGTTCGAAATCAAAAGTGAAACTACATTGGCCCTATCCCTATGTCTTTTTTAAATTCAGAATCTTGTGTTGGTACAAACCATTTGAAAAAATTTAATCATTGCAATAATTGCAAGTATCTAAGAGAAAAGTAATGTGACATTATTATGTTAACAGAAAATGTGTATTCATTTTTAAATCACTTCTTTGACATTGTTAGTCACTCCCATCTGCCAGTTGAATTAGAGAAAGTTCCAGTTAGAAAAAATTCAGACAGGAAAGTTCTAAATTAAATTGGACCCCCAAAAAGGACACAGTTCAAGATGTTAGGAACAAAGGAACTGTTTTAATGTTAATTAAGAGCTCATTCTATATTTCTGTTCTGTAGGTACTGCCTTCAGAGGCGGATTTACAAACGTGCCGCCTATAGGATGAATCAAACAGCCGCCTAGCCTACGGTATTATTTTTTACAAAACTATGCTTGGGAAAATTTGTGAACACTATCTTGCGGGCTTCAAAAAGAATATGAATTCAAAGGCGCAGGGGTTAAATCCCTGACAAAGTGCTGCAGGCAAATATTTTTTCAATATTCAAGGTCGTCCAATTTCCCAGCACTTGAAAATATTTTTACTCTTCGAAAATTTGCCATCTCCTAGGCTATAATAGCATACCTTGCCTATTTAGAAATCCGTCTGCCCTCATAAACTACACCATTTCCAGGTGTAATTGAGAAACGGTTAAATGTAATTGAGAATAGTCAAATGTAATTCAGAATGCATCAATTATAATAATTGAGAATGCGTTAATTGTAATTGAGAAACCATCAAATGGAATTGAGAAAGCGTTAAATGTAATTAGGAAAGTATCAAATGGAATTCAGAAAGGATCAATTGAAGTTGAGATAATGTAAAATTCGTAAATTTCACATACGTCACAGCATTTTATGAACGTAACACAAATGGGCCTGGAGTAGCTGAGCAGTGGTTGCTGTATTTAGAAGAAACAGTAGACCATGTTAAAACCATTATAGTTAATGGTGACTGTGAAAAAATTAGCCATTTAGGGCCGGTTGTTCGTACGTCAGTTAAAAATTTTGAGATAATTACTGATTTTAAATTGCAAATTTTGAAAATACGGCGATTATAATTAATGATCTTGTATTTTTAATCAGTAATTAACTCTTCTCAGAGCGAGCAGAATTCATTTTCAGAAATATCAGACCAATGGTTTGATAATACAGGGCATTTTAAAATCAGTAATTATCTCAAAATTTTTAACTGACGTACGAACAACCGGCCCTTAGTCATCTAGAATCTCTGAGACATACAAGATATCTGACCGTTCCTGAAATGTAATGAAAAAACTGAAAAACTATTTAATTTTTTCAATAGCTCCTTTATTATTTGAAAGTTGGCATATTTGACATTGACATTCTACATTCATTTGTGTCACTTGATTGTTTTTCCACCAAAGTTTATGATAGTCAACTTTTGTTTTTCTTATGAACGCCATATGAAAATTATTCTACATACTTTTATAGTCCAATAAAGTCTAAAAAGTCATACGTATCGATTAAGAATACACATCCTTTTGATAGTTCGATTTATTTTGTTTCATATACTGGTTCTCGTAGAAACCGTCCAGTTTGTCTAAATATTCCATCTTGCATAAATAAGTATACGTCAACATTGGTTTGAATGAGAATTAAATGCACAAAACAGAGGATAGAATGTCATTACGTGAATAAATTTTATGTAGTTGTCAGTGGCTCTCAAACTGACGTAAGCGATTCAATTCATTGTTTGAATGATTTTTTCAATTTACAACTTGACAATTAACTGTTTGACATTTTCTGGTGAAATTAAAAATATTAATTCGGACGGTTAGTGTGACGTCACATCTGACTTAAGTTAATCCTACTATAACTGTATACCTAATGTTTTTCCCAAAAATATGATAGATGGTAAATGTGTCAAAAAATAAGTGACGGATGTGACGACACCATAATTTAAAAAATCCAAAATTCTGTGCCTTTCTTATATTGCATGTCATTGAAATAAAAACTGTCACTTGTATCTGACGTTTTGGCTGATGAAACACCTAAAATATTCATTTTTGAAAAAATAGAATTAGGTGTGCATTGGCCGTTGTACGCAGAATAATTTTCGAAACTATTATAGTAGGTGTAAAAGCAATCAAAGTAACACCAATAAATGCAGAATGTCAAGCAATGTCAATATAACGCATCATCAACTTTTAAATTGAAACTTCAAATAATGATAAACGAGTTATTGAGAAAATAAAAAAATGTTTTTCAGCTTTTTTCAGAAACGATCTATAATCCTCACAGAATTCGAGATGGCCCGAAAATAGCGCATCTCTTTTCTCTAATTTAACCGATCCTCTATCTATTAGCTAGCCTTTACATGAAATACCTACACGTAGTGGGCTCTAAAAAGGGGGGAGGGGGGGACAATAAAGGTATATTTCCCAAAACTATATTTTTTTCAAAATCAAAACATTTTCCTTCTTATTCAAATGAGATTTGTTGAAATAAATTGATGACTTTCAATAATTAAATTGATGATAACAAAATTGAAAAAACTGGATAACAAAATCAAATTAATATGATACAGGGGATAAAATGGTACTTATATTCAATAATTAGTACTTTAATTGATTTGCCTACACTGAAAGTGAAATAAGAAAGTACCTATAGGTAGGTAATTTATTTTATATTTTATTCATAATTATACCTACCTAATATTATTGAAATTATTTGGTATATCAATGCCATCATACCTGACTCACACCACACCTTAATGCCATGCAGTTTTATTATTAATAATAATAATTGCGCTAATAATTATATTATTACCTAGGTATTTGCAAAGAAGGATTCACTCACATTATTATAGGTATAATTCTATTTCCTGAAACCTTCAGTACTTCAACATAAAACCATCACATAAAAATGACTCATGACACATAAAAAAGTAAACAATAGAGGAATATTATAGAAGTGAATAACCCAAAATTTAATTGAAATTTGAATTTTGAAAAGCTTACAATTAAAAATTAACCATCCAACGACAACGACCGAACAACTAAAAATAGGGATTGGAGAATCGGATCGGAAATACCAATAAAATTAACAATACAAAACCTGGCTCTATACTGTGACAAAACGTACATAACCGATCAGTAATTTCACGGATGAAGGCAAGGCAGAACGCTTAGACAAGGAAAGAGAGGCAGAGCAGCACGCATATTAAAGCAGCAACAGCAAGCAGAAAAAAGATAGGAGAGCGAGAGATGGAAAGCATATTGTGCTTGTGCATTTCCGGAAACTCACGAATCGCCCAAGTTCAATTACATTGTTCTTCTTTCTTTTCTTTTATGGCCTTACTACTCTTCTGCATGTAGTAATTACATTTTACATGATTATTATAGGGTACCAGTGTTACCGACACTGGCGCCCACTAGGGTAGTTTATTTACTTCTTGAAGTTAACTTCACATGGAGATGTTTGACGTTTGAACAGGTTTTTACTGTTAGTACCTATGTCACATTTTTGGAAAATTTTGTCTCAGGCGTAGATATCAAGTGGAGAAAAGCTACCTTCAGTGGTTAATGAGAAAAATGGTCTTGATTGACACACGGACAACAGCAGAGTGATCTAAGTATAAGATCAATAGCATGCTCCTATACTGAACCTTATAAGTTAAGAAAGGCCCATCAAGATGTAATAAAACATATACCTGACATTCCTGACAAAGTTATAGTACGACAATCCTGTATTCCCGTGCGTGGTATTTTTAGCAACAACAACACTATTTATAGATGACTATAATAATAATAGGTTTAAAACATTTTAAGGTTACTTTAAAAATATAGAGGGTGTCCTATTTAAAAAACATACGACCACAATGGCGTGGGTGAGAGCGGTGGGGATAACAATTCAAATTGCGGCTTAAATAAGTGCCAAATAAAAATTTGAAGTTGTGGTGTGTGAGCTTTTTTTCAAAAACTTTTTTCCCCGAATAGTGAATCTTATTCCAGAGGTTCGTTTCACACTGTATATACGTGAAAATGAAGCCGAAAAGACGTCACAATTTTATACTGACGTCATAAAAAAATTAAATTAAAAGGGATAAGAAGCGATATTCGAATTTTTTTATGAGAGACGGCCCCTGAAGCGATACATCATATTCCGGAGTCCCTAACACGGTCTGTATTTTCCACAAAAAAAAAATAATAATAAAAACTTCGAAAAATTGTAACTATTTTTTCATAAAAACGTCGTGGTAGAGGTACTGGTGACAAAATAATTACGTCATGTCGGCTTGATTTTCACATAAATTAATTATCTTATATGTCAATCGATCGTCATGCTTGATGCGCATTTTCCGTTAAAAAATAAGGAAATCGGGAAAACCGGTCCCACCAGCAACGCGTCATAAAAAAATCGAAAATCACTTCTTAACGACTCCTTAAACCGTTTACGCAAAAACTGAAAATTTTGCGGTTTTTAATTTCTTTCTCAAAATGATGACGTCATGTTCGACTTCATTTTCACATAGTATAGATCGTCATGTCGATGCGGATCTTCCTTGAAAAAATCAAGGAAATCGGGAAAACCGGTCCCATACCAGCAATTATAATTATCCATTATACATATACATCTTGAGACTATAATAGGTATAACAGTAATTACTATAAGTAAATATTTCCGTAATTGGTGGCGAAAATATAATTAGATTAGAAAGACATTCATGATATATGAACACAGACAAGCCCGAACGTGTGGAGGACTGGGGGGGGGGGGGGGGGGCGCTGCGCCGCTTTCGTTGCTTTCTTCGCCGCGCTTATGTCAGCTTGGGATTGAAAGCTCGTCTGCACTGCGCATAACGCCACTATGGTGATTGTAATCCAAGCACTAATGCCAGAATTGAAAATTGAAAATATTTGAAATTGGAAGTCAACGTGTGCTGTAATGAAAAGTGCTTGTGCTTACTGTGATACGATACAAATCATTTATACATAATTGCCTTTGCCTATATATATTAGCAAACTAAAAAGTGATATCTCTGTGCCTTTCGTTTTTCTTGCGTGATTTTCACACCCGCACTTACTGTACAATAAACTATTTTTGCTATCAGACAGACAAGGTACTGAGGTAAAATTATTTAAAATTACTTCAACATCAATAATAAACGTCGAAATAAGCTACTAAATCGAGAGTTTCGAAGTACTACTGGTCGCTTGTAGATATCACCTGACTGACGTCACAGGCTGCGCGCTGACAGCTGACATACCTTGTTTATTTGTATCGAGGAGGCGAGGAGGTTAGGTTTTGTCAAATTTTGTAAAATTTTTCTAATGTTTTGCTGTTTGATAATTTTTGACTTTTCTTTTCTTGCATTTTTGTGAGTTTTGTGTATGTATAGACCTCGGTATAAACGGTTGCATTTGTATAAATCAACATCAACTTAAATCTATACACTTTGAAATCTACAAAGTATTTGATTTTGAAAGAACACTTTGAAACCCGGAGGTAAATTTGAAAATATTATTATGAAAAAAATGCCATTAAACCTATGAAGTTCTCTTTCTTCGTAGCATTAAACTTAATAAAGAGCCAGTTTACTGCTTAATGAATAATATTAGTGATGCACACAAATTCCTGTTCCAATAAAAATAATGGAGCCCCAAAAGTTCTCTCATAAGAAACAAGATTACACTGCAGATAATTTTTCTGATGCAGATTTCAACAGATTTGATCAACACTCCACTAATAATACACGGTAAGGAGGATATTTCAAGCAATGAAAGAGTGATAGGTACCTGCTAATTCATATACCTTTTCTTATTTTTTTAGCCAAAGGTTTAACCAAAGCTCGTATAGCTTTTCAAGGCGCCAGAATTTCGCCAATGGAAGGGCAAACACTTGGACAGCTTACAATAATCCGAGCAATAATCCTTACGTGTTTCACAGAACAAGGAAACGAAAGTCTCGATCTCCTACAAGATCACGATCACAGCATCCGCAGTCCCAAGGAAGTCGTCCACCAAAGTCCCGACGAAATCGTGCACCAAAGTCTCGAGGAAGTCGTCCACTACAGTCTCGAGGAAGCCGTCCACAGTCTCGAGGAAAGCGTCCACAGTCTCGTGCTACTTCACCTTTATACGGCTCAGAAGAATATACCCAACGTAAAGTTCAAGAAACTAGTGAGCTGATAAAGCAACAGTTATTAAATGGTGAGGATAAAGGCTTGTCTGCATTAGATATACAGCTGCCACATAAAGATGATGTGGTAAAACATGTAGAAAATGTCACGGATACCTCATCTATTGTGATTATTTCTGATCATAGTGTTAAAAAACCAAATACAAGCGTACCTAAGCTTAACAAGAACCGTAATGTTAAAGAAATTCACGATAAAATTGTGAATTATTTAACTCATTTAACATTTAATAAAATGACTAATCTCGTCAATTTGGAATCTACAGTTTACGATACTGCTATACATCAGATACAAAAACAAAAAAGACTCGAATTTTCTAGAGCTTTGAGGGATGTATGTTTGAATAAAGAATCGAGAAGTGCCGAAGCTATAAATTCTTTAATCCCCGATTTTGATATTAAAATTGAAACTTTACCTGCAGAAATCATCCAAGAACTGAGATCAACTTTAAATATAGATCAAGAAGATCTTGAAGCTTCTTGGAACTACAGTGATAATGCAGAGTCTGTGACATGTGAAAATGTTTCTGGTGACATTCATAACAGATCCGAGAGTCCAGATGTTGAAATGATCGAAGTTAAGCCAGAATGCATTGTAATTGATGAGACTAGCTTTGATGGCAGTTCACATAAAAATATGAAATGCAAAGATAGCCCTACTACAGAAACATTTGTAATAAAAAGAGAACCATTTAATGAAATTTCCGAACTTTGTGCCTCTGACCAAGTACTTGCAAAAAAATCTTGTACTTCATCAGAGACAGAGAGTAACTCCAACTGTTATGACATTAATGGAATTATTAATGAAAAAAATAAACAACCAGATCAGGAAGTGGAAAAAAACTGTGATACTAACAAATTAAAACTGAGTACGATTTTAAATATTGATCAAGAAGATGTTGAACGTTCTTGGAACCTTAGTGATAATGTAGAATTAAAAGAAAATGCTGCCTCATACGAAAATATTTCTGGGGAGATTTGTAACAGACCCAAGAGTCCAGATGTAGAAATGATAGAAGTTAAACCAGAATGCATTGAAGTAGTTGATGAGACTAGCTATAATGATGATGTTTCACATCAGACTATGAAATGCCAAGATAACCCTACAGAAAATATTGATGTAATAAAAAAAGAACCATTTGAGGAAGTTCCTGAATTTTGTGCCTCTGAGCCAGAACTTGAAAGAAGAAAAAGTATTAATCAATGTGAACATGAAGTAGAAAAAATGGAACTGAGTGCAACTTTAACTATAGATCAAGATCAAGAAGATCTTGAAGGTTCTCGGATCTACAATAATGTAGAATTGAAAGAAAATGCTACGACCTCGAAAAATATTTCTGGGGAAGTTGGTAACAGATCCGAAAGTCCAGATCTTGAAATGATAGAAGTTAAACCAGAATGCATTGTAGTTGATGAGACTAGCTGCAATGATGTTTCACATCAAAACATAAAATGCCAAGATATCACTACAGAAAATATTGATGTAATTAAAAAAGAACCATTTGAAGAAATCCCCGAACTTTGTGCCTCTGATCCAGAATTTGAAAGCAAAACTTGTATTCAATTTGATTGTAACTCCGACAGCTATGAAATTATTAATCAAACAAGTAAACAACCCGAACATGCAGTGGAAAAGAACAACTGTGAAACTGAAAAATTAAAATGTCTCGAAAATTCTGAGAAAAGTGATGATAACTTGAGTAATCTTCCAGTTACTGATGTGGGATTGATAAGTTTGATTGGTTGTGATGTTGCTACTTCTAAACCTTCAATGGTAACTTCAGCACCCACATTATCAGAAAATGAAGAAGCTATTCATAATGGAAAACGTTTACATTCAACTGAGAAATTTGTATCAGTTTATACACAAACTGATTTTAGTCCTTACAATCAGTCTCCAAAGACTTTAGACGAAGCTTTAAAAACTATGTTTGAAATAGATTCTGAAATACAAAAGTTGACCCTTATCCGACAACAACTATTTTCAAATTTAGGTAGAAATGAAATTGAAAATGACTCGCAGACTGAGAAATCGGATGATACAGCTGTGCCTAAAGAAACCCCAAAAGAAATATCTACAGATGAACCAGTGGCGGTGAAAAAACGGAAATTGAATCTCATAAACTCGCCCAAGTCAGATCATCTTGAAAACAGCGTTTCAGTTGAGCCTGCGAGGCCAACTTTTCGCTTTGAATTAAAGGAAATTTCTGATAAAGTGTTGACAATATGTGTAAGTTTTTTTTTTAAATCTTAAAACAAAAATAGTCTGATGAATTTGTTTTAGACTGTTAAGGAGAAGATTGCTGTTGGAACTGATGATGGCAAAGTCATCTTTTTTTCATTGCTTACAGGCGATCTTTTGTCATCTGTTAAAGTAGTGCCTGCTCCTGTAACATGCATAAATTTTTACAATCATAAAAACGATAGAGTTACAATCAAAGTTTTTATAGGATCTGTTTATAACGGATTGAAAGTTTTGGGATATAATACTACCAAGTTTGAGAAATCAATCAATTTTGATGCTATTCCAATGTGTTTAGAGAAGGCATGGGACCAACTTTTTATTGGTTGTCGTCAAGGCTGCTTCTTCAGATATTCATTAAAAGTAAGAGCTAATATTGTTTATTTTCAATTATAAAGTATATTTGTAATTTTATTAGAATGGAAAAATTATGTACAGTGATAAGTTATCGCAGAGCGATATACTTGTTTTGAGTGCAACTCATGAAGGTTGTAGAAAAGTGCTGCTAGTAGGCTCTAGACAGTGTCCAGTGACTATAAGAGATGCAATGTCAGGCTTGCATATGCGTACATTAGAAAATGTAGTGTCTCCGACTGTGTATTCATTGGTCCTGACTAAAGGAATTGTCTTTTGTGGAACTGTTGCACATGATCTCCTTGCTTTTTCATTCTATGTGAGTAAAGTAACACAGCTAGAAGTAAATTTTAAATGAGTCTTTAAGTTTCTAATCTCTTCATTCTTTAGAGCGGAGTATTGGAAGATAAATTTGCTGTAGGGAATGCAAAAGGAATTAGTGTGCTGAAGGTGTTCAATGATGTGCTCTTTGCAAGTTGCCATGATGGTAATATTTATGTTTATAACACTCAACCACGTCACTTCATTGGACATATTAATGGACCTGGTGGTGTTATACTTGCAATGGAACTGATCCCTACCAAAGTAAGTTGTGAAGAAGTGGAAAAGGGCAATGCCGTTTAATTATTATATTGTTTCAGATCATCGTGAGTACTATGCGTTGCAAATTTGTGGCACTCGATATCCCGAGTTATGTCATGAAATATTGTTTAAAACAATAGGGTCAATAGGTCAGATTTTGCAAGTTACAGAATGACATCCAGTGTGTGTCCAGAATAAAGTTGGAATTGCATCATGATAATACAAAGTTAATGGGTACGTTCACCTGACGTCAACTGTTGAATAGCAGCGCAAAACGGTTGAGTGTTAGTTGTTGCAACATGTTGGAAATAGTCTTAACGCAAGAACTTATTCGTGAAAGCATTAACAGACTAAAATATTAAATTTCAGGTTTTTCATAAAAAAAAAGATTGTGAATCACTCTTAGAGTAAGTACCTACCTATAAATGCGAGGAAAAAGACAAAAACGATATCAACTAATTAGTATTATAAGTTCTGTTGGGAAATCTGTTTTTTTAGCAATACATTTTCAGTGACTAGATACTTTATACATAATATGTGTATATTATATTTGAGATCAATTATTATTCTATTTAAGTTTAAATATTAGCTTAGTGTTTTATAAGCTTCATTCAAATACTAGCGTCTAGTCAAATAGAAAACAAAATTGCAAGACATTTTTTACAATAATCTGAATTGGATAGGGCCTATTTAAATTAAACCAAGCCACAAAATGAAGTTTTCAGTAATCAGGCATCCAAGATTTTTGCACTCATAATATTTACATTAAAAGTAATGACCTTTTTTTAATCTTAATAGAAATTCATTGTGAATCTTTTTAGGCATTAGAGAATTTGATTTCATAATTATTGTTAGGTATCTCAGTGGATGCATTCCCCAAAGTTACTAGGACACACTTTGGTAAGTTTGTAAAAAATGTATATATTATGTAAATTATTATTTTTATATTTTTAAATAATTTAAATCAAGTAAAACAATTCACAGAGTTGTATTATAAAAAATATTCTGCTGTACTGTGTACAATGTAAAATAAACCTTGTTTAAAGGTAAATAATGACTAAATATTTCCTTACTTAATCGAAGACAGTTTGGAATAAAAATTAACATTTGGTTACCATCTAAAAGTGAGCAATTTGTAACAGAGACTAAATTGATTTTTCTTGAATGGTCTCTAAGAACAAAAAGAAAAAGAGCTGAATCAAGACTGTGGGCGTGGGCATTGCAAGTGTCATTTAGAAACAAAAACTTCTGGTTGATCAAGACCGTTTCACTTTCAAAGATCTTTTAAACTTTCATTCGCCTTCAAATATTAGAATGTATATTTATTGATTAATAGTGTTTTTGGTTTTTGCCTTAGTCATAATAATCAACTGTCCTCATCTTATCCCAGTGATACAGTTAATTTTCATTCACAGTAACAGTCGTCAAACAAGGAATTTTGGCCATTCGGTTACTTTTTAAACCCTATGTTTGTGAATTATTGCTCCTACCATAAAATGGTAAATACACGAAAAGTATCTGATTTAGAAAATATTTAAATTTAGCAAAGTATGTATTATTCAAGTATGTCTATTTTCAATTTTATTTCTAGGTGTAAACCATTTAGTAGTTATTTTGGTCGAAGATTGCTCTACCCTCGGATGACATATTTCCTTCTGGTATACCTACCTACTTGTCGGTCGAAATCAAATTATACATATATCTGTTTTAGTACAATGTATCTGCCAACACACCGCACAGTTTTGATCACATGTCATTCAAATTTAATGGCATTCAATAAATTTATGCACACCGGGGGGAACTTCACTTACTTTTTGGCATGCATTGTGGCTGCCTGGGGTGTATCCTATGGCGCAAGCCGAACCCCCCGCGCTTATTATTTTATTTTGATTTCACTAGATTGATCCACTCACGGGATACTGTGAATGCTGTGATCAAAACTGTGCTGTGTGTTGGTGATTACATTGTAGGTCGATGAGTCCCAAACACGACGAAACCTGTGTCTACAATTTCCAACTTCTGCTCACAACACATCAATGAATGGTATGTTGTTTTACATGTCATTCATATTTTGCCTTGAAATTTTGATGCCAAAATATTCGTATTCGACCTTCATGATGTCACTGAATGGGTCATACCCATATTATCTTCATCATTGATGTTTAAGTCTGAATTAGAATCCTCCCGTGATACAATAAAAGGTGAGTTATTTCCAATTGAGTCGAAAGATTGCTCATGTGATTCTCCAATCTTCTGAAAGGACTTTGCTCTCGATTTGAAAGGCCTTCAAGCTATAAATTCTGTAGTTCTATCCGAACTCTATTGTTTAGATAATATTTAGGTCCCGACTTTATAAGCATGACACCTTTAAAAGAAAACTATTTTAAAAAAATGATTTTCGTACTATTTTCGAGCTCATCAATGGTGTTTTCAAGCTGTCTTTAGCTCTCGTCATTTCCCGGAAAATAAAAAAAAAACACTTTTTCGTGCTAGTATTTGTGAATGTTTTGAATCCACATGATTTCTCACATTATTCAGCCATGACACATGAAGACGAAAAGAACAGAGTTAGATCTAAAATCCCATTGAAGAGCTCAAAAATAGTCGAAATTCCCGTTCTGTTTGGGTTTCTCCACAGATTGAATTCAAAAAAGTCAGGTGTAATGTGAGCCTTACAAAAAATAAATTTCTGATTTTCCGGAAAACGCTGAAAGCTAGAGAAGCTCGAAAATACCATTGATGAGCTCGAAAATCCCTCATCAGTTTTTTAAAATATTTTTTTTAAGGTGTCATGCTTAAATTTGGGGCCTATAATATTTAGGTTTGTACTGGCACTCATATACAACGTTGACTTCCTGATGCTAGGTATGTAGATATGCACAGGAGAAGATAGCTATATAAGAGTGATGCGCATCAAAATAGGAGAGAGAATCTATATGTTGTCATGTTGATACGGAACCGACGACCTCACACCCTTCCTTTTTCAGATTTTTTCAGTCGGAGAATGTCAATTATTGTCTGCTTTTTAAGAGGTTGTGTTGAATTTGAAAGCTGTGTTATAACGATTCAGCGTTAATTTTGACTTTGTTTTGATCATATGACAGATTATACAAAATAACCAAGCGTTTACGTATTTGTTTTTTTATCCAAAGCTGGTCAAATTTTAATCTCTGTTATTGTAGCATGGTTGCAGTTACATGCCACACGCTTTTAAAAATCCATATCGCCCTATAATTGTGAAACATTTTCCTTGAGAATATTGAGATTTGATATTCGACGGATTGCTCTTCTCTTGACATAATTTGATAAACAATGCACTAAATCGGGGGTTCCCCAAATAAATTATGTTCGAACTAATTTGATATTTAATTATTTACTGCAATCGAGTGGACAATGAATTTTGTTCATAGATAAAAAAAAAACAATTCAAATAAATGATAATGATTCAATAACAACGTTCAAATTGCAAAGAATTACGAACGCTTTGTTATACTAAAACCGATGATTTAGTCAAGTGATCGTGATATAGTTGAAGTATTTTAATTTCAGCCAACATAAAAAGCAAAGTTTATAACATCCCAAGACCTGAACAACTACTGAAGGGTTTACACCTACATCATTCCATCGAATAAGAAATGTAAAAAATATCTTCATACGTTACTTAAGTATGTTTTTATAACATTTTTGCTAGAATATTAAGTATGCATTTATTCACAAATTATATATCTTGTGAATAAAAAAGTATTCAGAATTTGTTATTAAAACATTGGGTATTTTTGAACATATTTAGGAATTAGTAATATAAATCTTTGAATCATGCATCTCGTCTCATAGATGACTGTAATGTAGACATTTAGAACCCCGTTTTACTGACTTTTTTTAATACTTTATGTTATGTATGCTGTGATTTTTCAAAAATATGAATTTTCATCTTTGTAATTTATATTCTCTTTGCAACTTTTGTTATAAATTATACATAAGTTTTATTAATGTACTTTATTTTCTTTTTACCTTTTACCAATGAGAGCAAATATACAGCGTGAGCTTTTTTCAATGTTAACTACAGGATCTCGTAAACTACCTACTAATAGTTGGAGGAACGGTTAAATGGGTAAAGAAGTTCAGTTTTATGAGCAGAATTCGAAGTAACTTTTGTTCTTTTTCTTTAGAAAATCCCCATGGGTTCCCAGATATTTGGCATAAAATCATTTTCGCAAATTTCTTTACACTGAGATTGCTCTCTTATTTTTGGCATTAGAGAAAAATCGTAAGGAAAAACTGTTTCGACTATATTATAATAACCAATGAAACCACGTTATAAATTTTTTTATTTGTGTCATTTTTAAGTTATGACAAACTTGTGTTTTTTTAAGTAAGTCATATTTAGCAATGATGTCATTAAATAGTTTTTTTTTTCAAAATTGAATGATATAAAACTCGATATGCTTTTTTCTAAAAATAAAGAAGTTATGACGGTTTTCACATAAAAAAAACACAACTTTATGTCATAACTCAAAAATGACACCCATGAAAAAATTGTAACGCCGTTTTATTGGCTATAAAATCGTCTAAAACCTTTTTCTTTGTGATTTTTCTGTAATCCCAATAAGAAGTAGTGTGCTATCAAGTATAAAGAAATTCGCGAAATTTAGTTTATGTCAATATCAAGGTATCCATGAAGATTTTCAAAAAACAAAAACATATACTTAACTTCGAATTTAGCTGATAAAACTGCACCACTTTCCCCATTCAACCGCTCGTTTAACTGTCGAGTTTACGATCCCTGTACTGAACATCGAAAAAACTTAATCTGTATACAGGGTTAGAACTATTTAAAGGGCCCCTACAGGGATATCATAACCCATTGAAGATACGAGGTCGGTTAAATTAGAGAAAAGATGCGCAATTTTGGGGCCATCTCGAATCCGTCAAAACATGCAAGATATCTGTGACCGTTCCGGAAATATCCTGAAATATCAAGAAATCCTATTTTTGCCATATCTTTCTTATAATTGGAAATTAATAAAAAAAATTCGTAGGCTTACATAAGTCGCCAAGAGCTACCCACATGACGTTTCAAAAATTTTCAAAGCCGACTAGATCCCAGAGTTTTCATAGTCAACTTTCGTTTTTCTTATGGCCGCCATATTATTTTTTTTATGTCGTTAGATAAAAAAAAAATAATGAAAACCGAAAATTAATAAACTTCAGAAAAAGAAAATCCAAAATGTTTATTCTTCTTTTTCAAAGAAAAACAGAAAATTTTTCGCTGAAATAGGTCAATATGAAGTCATACTGCTTGCCTTATAGTTTTTTAATTTCTCTATGATATTCGGTCTAAAAAGTTGTCTTTTTTTAGAAAAAAAAAGATGAACAAAAATTTTTGGAATTTTTTTTTGAAGTTTATTAGTTTTGGGTTTCCATTATTTTTTTCATACCGAACGAAATAAAAAAAAACAATATGGCGGCCATAAAAAACGAAAGTTGGTTATGAAAACTCTAAGATCTAGTCGGCTTTGAAAATTTTTTAAATGTCGGATGGGTAGCTCTGGCCGACTTATGTAAGCCTACAAAAAATTATCTATTAATTTCCAACAACAAAAAAGATATGACGAAAAAAAGAGAAATCTGTATTTTTCAGTTTTTTCAGGATATTTCAGGAACAGTCACAGATATCTTGCATGTTTTGACGGATTCGAGATGGATACAAAATTGCGCATCTATTCTACAGGGTGATCAGTAACTCGCGCACTCCGAATACAGGGCACAGGGCGATATAGAGCTCATTAAAATTAAGGATATTCTGCAAAAAAATTGAATCCAACGGTTGGTTTTCAAGTTACAGAGTTTCCCTCATCCGAGTTTAAAGGCAATTTTTTTCAATAACCGTGATAAAAATTAATGAAAAATTCAAATTATTGTAATGTCTGGAACGGATACATAATACATATAATTCATCAATTTTTTTCCACAAAACCTCTTTTCAGAGGAATTGAGAATGTTGGAAATTGATACCACCCCTAAATCTGAACGAAATTTGAAGTTTGGCATCCGCCTAAACTCAACTTAGAATATAAAATATTCAAATGCCTTCGTTGCTATGGAAATAAAAATAATAACAATACCATCTAACCCAAACTTATTCACATGTTCAGTGCAGTGTTGCCACCTTTTTTTTTTACAAAAATGGTCATATCTTTGGAAGAAAAGAACTTGCAACACTGCAATAAGAAAATTTACCACTCTTAAAAAGTGAAGTTTACCGCAGCATGCTCTTGAGTGCGTGAGTTACTGATTAGCATGTATAATTTAACCGAACTCGTAGCTTCAGAACCCTGTAGTGACCCTTTAAATAGTTCTTACCCTGTATATAGCTTGTATTTTTGCTATAAAATCATTAGCAAATGTTATCAAAACCATTAGCAAAAACTGCATAGGTAGTTAGCAAATTTTTAGGAATACTCAAAAATACTTAATCGTAAGCATTAGTTATTGTCTAGCCTTGCAGGTACTTCATATTATGTGTTTTAGCAATTGAAATATACTTAAATGCTGATTACTCTCTTGTAATCTGTATTATCATGTTACAATGTTGCTATTTTACACACTTGTTGGAGATTAGTTGAAAAAAAAAATATGATGAGTGTAACAATGATAAAACTTTTATTGCCCGATATTAGTACGTTGATTTGAATACCAAGTTGTCTCAATATTTTATCGACATCATTTTTCTGAGGAACATAAAGACATACTTATCACTTCAGGTTTGGGCGGCGTTTTGCGATGTTAGTTGCTTTTCTGCTGCTTCGCGACCATCATCTGCATGGCAAAAGTTTGTGTTTTGGCCGATGTACCATCAACGTAGTCTTGACCTCTTTTTCTGCACAGAGACCTTATTTATTTTAATAAAGCATCTCTCATCATAACCAATATGGTGTAATTATTCTCCCGTGGAAGATATTATGATTGCACAATTTAAAAAAAATTGCATCGACGGCCAATTAAATTATACAGGTAGTTAATTTGAATTTCAGACACAGAGCTAACTACAAATATTACTTCCCGGTTTCAATTTAGAAAAAAATGTTTAATACTAGATGTGTAGATAATTTCATCAAGCAACTAACCGAGTAATTACTTTTTTCGAATTTCTTTTTATTTTTAAGTAAAAAAGTACTTGAACATTATAGATATTAGCTCTGAGAATATTAAGTCGATGTCAGGAGTCGCAAGAACTACCCAATAACTCCGAAACGGTTTATCTAGTCTCTTTAATTCACCAATGAAACCCGTGGCACTGTCCGTGTCCGCCATTTCGGGATCACCCTGTATATTTTACCTTTCCAGGCCTACCTACCTCACATTACATAAATATCATTCGTTCCCGATGAATAAGTTCTAACATTAGAGTAAAGTTTTCCAAACAGATGCAAATATCGTCTTAATCAAGATCGTTTGCTTTTCCAGGTTGTACATCGGGCTCATCTTTTGTAATGCAATAATGCAGGTTAACGACTGGAAGCATTTTAAAGAGAGAGCTGTACAAAGAGGGTCTTGTTGTATTAAACGCGCCATTATTTCAAATCCCGTTCTTTCGAGTAAAACAGAAAATCAATTTTACACCCCCTTGGAGGATGTTGTAACCATATGGTCGATCACCTTTCTTTGAAAAATATCACCTTCACACATGAGAAAAATATTTTCACGTAATAAAAATTTATATTCCCTAAGATGGGATAATATCCCTCGAGAAACTTAATGTTATACTCAAGGGAGGGATAATCAGCCTGAAAACGGGAGTGAAAGAAGTTTCTCCATTTAAAAAAATGACCCAGTAGGTACGAATATCTTTGAAAATAAGCTAACAATAGCAAATTCCCACATCAATTTTGATTTGAAAGGAGACATTTTTTGACAATAATTATTATTGACTTCTTGACTGCACAATTGGCAGGTTCATAGCTCATCCCTTCACCGAAAAAACTTAAATTGCGAAAAAAGCGATTAATAATAGATTGTGCTTTTGTAGTTCATCCCTAGTTCTGCCTAATCCTGAGATAAGACTCTTCTCTCACTACACAAAAAATCAATATAGAAAAAACAAAACAAATGAAATTGACTGCAAAAGCACTGATGGCCAACTACAAAATTCCGCAGAATCCTTATGGAAATTAAATTGGCTCCCGGTCAATTTTGTTGTAACTTCGGCGATGAAGAAGTATTTGATGAGCAAATTATAGAAGTCCCCATGGATATAAGTCTTCAAAAACTTTCCACAAGAACTTTATTTCACTTAATAATAATTTTATCGTTCCTATTCACAGCTTTGCTCTGTTTATCAAATTTACAGCTTTTGATTGGTCCACCAGTGGATAATATGAATAACTGCTAGTAGCTGTGATTGGACAAGAGCCGGGTATTATGAACTATAATTCAATATCTATACGAATACCCACACAGCACAGTTATATTTCAGCAATATTGCAGAAAGATTGCACCGAAATATTGAAAATGTTTCCACAACATTGCACAATCTCTCTGAAACGTTGCAGCACTATTGCAGCAACGACTAAATGTCCAAAACTTGCAATATTTCAATGAAATATTGCAGAAATATTGCTGAGAAATATTGTAGCAGAAAATATTTCAGAAATATCTTGTTTCATTTTTTGCATTTCAAATGGCCTATAATAATGTAGTACAATTAACAGTACAATAATTATTACTGTTCATTTGATTTAGTAAATGAATAGATTATAATAGATTTATAATTATTTTTATTGATTAATTAATCAATTAATAAATCTATTAATATTATAATAGATTAATATAAAAATAATAATCAAAACTTAACGAAAATTATCACTGAAACAAACACAATTTACAAAACCTGATGATGTATTCAGAACTTTATTATTTTATTTACTACCATCCTCATGAATTAATTAATAATATACCTAATCTAGAGTATAGATACAATTTATTTGTACATAATTATTACAGCAATTATTATTATTCACATCACATCATCCACCAGCTCGCATAATCCGCCATTGTCAGCTTAACCAGGCAAACCTTTGTAAAGAACAATGTAGGTAGATGGACTCCTTTATTTCTTTGGTTTAATTAATTTGATTAAGGCGGCGCAGAACTCAAAAGGTAGGCTGAAGGGAACAGTGTGGTCAACTTGAAGTACTGCAAAGAATTAACACAAAAAACTGGCGCTACCGGCTGCCTGACTGAGGGAGGCCCGAGTCCGGCGTTTCCGATTTGGCCGAAATTACCTGAGTGAACTTTCGACTCTATGGCGGTCCTTATAATCGTGGAGCTCAGTTGGGCGAAGGAATTTTTAAATACCGTTGAGTTATTTGCATGTTCTTGTATGGCTACGTTGCCAGATTTTACAGAAATTCCGATTTTCTACTTTAAATAAAATTGAAAAAAATAAATAAATAATATTAATTGATTGATGTATTATTTTTTAAGTTCTATCAAATACATCATCAAGCCCTTAGTGCATTTACAATTATTTTATTATTATTATTATTTATTTATTTATTATTTATTTATTATTATTTCAAAGTTAAATCTGGCATTTACTGAACATAATTTGCTTAGGCCTCTAACTTCGTAACGAGTGCAGATAGACCTGCCATTTTGGGGGTTTTTAGGCTTAGAAATAAGCCTACTAGGTATATGCTCACAAGATTTGAACATAACGATACGGAATATCCTGTATATAAAAGAGTAGAAAAAGCATAGTACATATTTATTTATTTATTTATTATTTATTACATATAGTACATTCATGATTATGGCCATTATTCACTTGATGATGACAATGCCATATATCATCTCGCGAATAATGGCATTATTATAATCGCTCACATAATAAAACACTATAAATGAACGTTCATTGCAAATAATCATTGGAGTTGAATAATTAATTACATTAGGCGAAATAGTGTTAAGTGACTGGAGTAAGGGAATAGCGTATAAAAAAAGTACCTATACCTATTTAATTCAATATAAATTGTAAAGTTATGAAAATTTGATCGATAATATTGAATAACTTAAATAATATCTACTGGCTGACACAACTTATCCAATAAATCTCCTATATTTTAATATGGCATTCATCATTGATTTACACAGGTGTTTAATTGCTATTGTTCCGCAGGTGTTCAATTTATAAATTGTCGATAACATAAATTAAGTAGGTACCTAATACTTATGATTAATTTGTCCTGTGGTAGAAAAGAGACAATTTAAAATTAAATCGCTGTTCTACTAAAGACGTTTTAATACCACCTTTTTCAAGGTTTAAGAGATTTGCTAAAGATGCATTATTTTTTTGTAACGTACAAAATGTACTTTTCTTACGACCACCACTGTAAAGAATACTAACCACCACTAGGTATACTAAGTACCTAATTAGCGCATCGTTTTTTGTGTGCAACCTATTTTTAGTCTACCAAGTTTCTCTTTTAAGGTTTACTATGTTATTGAAAGAACAGTCATCCTATAGAGCGTCAGGGTAGGTTGTCTGAGTTGAGTTCTAGGACTATCTTGTTCCTGTTCTTAGGACATGCTTTTCACTGCAATGATGGGGAAGGTGTCCATCGTTGATAGATATGTCACCTTTGTTAGGGTTGCTTGAAGACAAAATTAATTAGTTGGAAGTAATCGTTACTTATAATATGTCAAGGTGCTGTCAAGATTCCTGTATTCGAGGGTTTTACCAAAGTCTTGCTTTTTCTGACCCGAACTTCAAGAAGTATGCAAAACATATTGAGATCGCCTGTAATTTCATCCTAGTCGTTTTCATATCAATTCTTTCTTGATTTTCTAGTTATTCCTCAGAACCGAGTAGTCTGTGATCTTGAATTGTTTGCGACACAGGTTTCGTTGATCTCCCAAAGAATAGCCCTTAGCTTGATCGCTTGTCTTGTTGTGCCGATCTGAGTGAATTGGAAATCCGGTATCTGACATTGCAACCCTTCTTCTACAAGGCTATTGTCGCTTTGTGTTGTCTTGAATATTTTAATTTTGATTGTTTGGTCTCGTTAATCGGTTTATAGTTATGCCGCTTTTTTAAAGCAATTCTTCCTCAAGCATCTGATCATATGGCATTTGAGAGTTCGTCTTTGGAATCAAACATTGGATTTTTTGTGGATGAAGTGGATGAGGCTGTCAAAGTGATCAGAGCTTTTTTCCGTTAAGAAAATGTGAGTTTGCCCAAATTGTAAGCATCCTAGATAGTAGGTACTTATAGTTTTTTAGCATGGAGTGCAGCAGCAGTTCTTTACATTTCATATAATGGCATACCCTTAGTAACTGTTGTGTATACGGTCGAACCATATAAGTTGCACTTTTGGAATCATATTTATTTATTTATTTATTTATTTATTTATTTAATACAACCACTCAACAGGCTATTGAAACCAGTTACAGAGTGTGTTTAACAAGCACAAGTAACAAATTAAACCTTAACTCTACTAAAATCTACATAATATGACGCTGACGTCTTTTTTATTTTTAGAGGATATACGATGATATCGATTCTTCACCATTTTGTGATACGTATACGATCATATTGACTTTTTGAATTCATTTTTCACTTTGTCTCTTGGACTCATCCTGGTTTTTCGGATTTTTTTTCCGGTAGTTTTATTATGGGTTTCTTCGGTTTTGTCATCACTTATAGTTACTCCGCAGTCACTAGAACCTTTTCTCTTTTATCTCCCCATTCTTAAGTACGCGGAATATTTATTTTCAGTTAATGCCGTTTTAGTATGGCTTTCCATTTTTTTCCATACATTGACGTTCTTTTTTCAGTTACCTATCTCAACCGGGTTTTCTGGTTCGATGATTTTCATATTCTTCCCGGAAAATAGTCTGTGAATGTATAATTGAATTACTAGTAGGTACTAGAGTATGGGAATGGTACGTGGAAGACAAAAAATGCGAGAAACGAGTCGTTCAGAAAATGGCATAGGTTCCTAATTGAGGAGATGTATTTGGTCATCCGAGTGGTTATAATAATTTTTTTATAACCACGACGTCTTGCGACGAAGGAAAAAAACATATCGCTGGTATTCGTATATTTCTGTCAGTAAGTACCTATTATGAAAACAATATTCGAGTTTTTATTCCATATTACAACATTTAAGAGGAAGACAGACAAATAGACAGTGACGAAGTGACAAAAATGCTCTTACTCATCTAGAATACACCTTTCTATTTTATTTGAATCGCATCCTTCGGATAAGCTAGGAAGACTTAGAAACATAATACCCCCTCCTATGAGTTCCAGATCAAAAGACAAATAAAAACAGGTCGAGTGTTTATAGCAGACAATCAGTCAATAATGAATTTCAACAAGTGTTGATGAGACTACATTGTGAAATGTTATTGAGCGCGCGATAATGTTTAAATATTTGTGTATGAACCTAAAAGTAAAAATTGAGTTATAAAATAAACATTAATTGAAATTAAAATATTTTGCGAAATCTCTCTCATATACGTTAGGCGGGGAATTGAAATTGTATTTATTAAAAATTTTCAACGTTATTTATTGATTATCTTCATTAGTAATAAATTGGGAAATATTTTGTGACAGTTTAAATAATAATAAATAAGAGTAGTTAGTAATTATTATTATTACATTATTACATAAGTGACCACACTAAATTCAAAAAATTGTGAATGCACATAATAAAATACATAAAATAGTGACATTATTGAAATCAAATGATATCACATTTTATTATGTCTGTAATTTTTATAATAAGTGTCCTATATTATTACTCCCTTATAGAGAATAATGATACGGGAATAAAACACTATTTCAAAACAAATCTACAACACCGAAGCTTCCACCTTCCACCTCAATCTCCACTGCTATTCGTAATGAACCATTACTATTGGAAAAAGCAGTAGTACTAATAATGTTAACATTCCATTAAATTCGTCCATTTCATCCCTACAATTTATGAATCATATACCAACATCAATGTTCACTTTGTTGGAAAATAAAATTATAATAAAATTGTGTTTTTTTACTTATTGTTTAGTCTTAGATAAAGTACAGTACCTATACTATGCAATAATGACTATTATTACCTCTGAATGTAACTCCCTCGGGAATAATAGCTGTCTTTATTGACTCATGGTATTGATTCATTTGGTCCTATTTCACGCCTTTAGTTTAGTTTAGTTGAGTTTTTTAGTGAGTGAATCGATTTCGACTACTCCAGTGCGAAGTTGATCTGTTGTGGCTCATACCTAAGCGTTTTACACCTGTTCCAGCAGGTCACGACCCTTTTTTACGAAGCCGGTGGCATTAGAGGGTGAGAATGTAGGTATCCAGGTCTCTTGTAGAGAGATATTACCTTCCAAATGTTGAGTATCTGGTTCTTCCCAGATAGGGAAGAACCAGATCATCGAACATGTTCTGTTGTTTCTTCATCCTCTGACTTTCTGCGTTATCGTGTGCTTCACTTGGCTCACTTTGCAGTGTCCTGTGTATAGGCCTATCCTATCAGGGTCCTAAGGTCTGTCCTTTTACTTTTAAGTTCCAATAGTTTCTTAGCTCTGGTCTTCGATGGTCCTTCAATGAAGGCCTTTGAATGAGCCAATTCTGGTAGACTTTACCAGTATTACGGTACTAAAGTTCTCTGCTCAGGAATTGTTTTGGCGATATTTGAAGATTTGCCGACAACTGGTTCTGGTCCTGTAAATTTCGGCGATTTCGTTCTCTCTAAAGTTATTGTTTTGAGCCAGCATTGAGTACTGTTTGACAGTTCCATACCAGTTTCGAGTTGCAACCGATAGGGCAAAGGTCTTTGAGAGCCGCTTGGCTGTCTGAGAAGATTGTGATGAACTGCACTGCACGCGGAAAATAATCAAGCATCTATGCGCTGTGTTCAATAGCTATTTCTGCCTGAAATACTGTTGCATGATGACCCTGGCTTGAGAAGTATTCTCTTCTCGACTCGGCGTCATATGTTCCAGATCCAGATCCCGTTGAAGTCTTGGAGCCGTCGGTGTACGCATGTTAGGTCTGCTTTGAGGAGGTCGTTTGTATCGCACTTCTATTCGTCTCTGTTCGGAAAGAGGACGTTATAAGTAGTGTAGTAGGTAATTGGTTGCGTATCGCATCATGTCTGAGAGCATAACCAAAAGACTGTGACTTAGAATATCGTCCAGTAATCTGATAGGTAATTTGTAAAACTTCTTGAAGGATATTAGATATAGTCGCTTCAGAGTTTCCTTTAATCAGAATGACAAGCTCGTTCGCATGACTGAAACTGACTTCAGCTCTCCCCATCGAGGTTGTCACGTCCTGTTCTCTAGCGTATCATGGATCCAAGCCGTTTATGCTCTCGAAATTACGATTTCGTACAGTGAGGCTGGTAATGCATTGTTGAATGCTCCTTCTATGTCGAGGAACATGATCTCGATCTCTCGATCCCACCATGATCTCCTTCTCATCAAGGGATCTGGCGATCTTCCCTACGAGGTTATTACGTGCCAAATCAGTTGATTTTCCAGCTTGATAGGCATACTGGTGCACACTTAAAGGGTGTAATTCTAAAACACTCTTCCTGATGTGCACATTCAGCGGACTCTTTGGACTTTTCGATAGCCTAGGTCCGAAACCCCTCTAGGTCAGAGTAGGAAGCAATCTGCAAATTTTGTGATTCTTAAGGCCTTCCTAATACATTATTCTACGGCCAACCTTGAAAGTTGTGACCTGTACAAAGAGATAAGTCTTGATAGATGCCGGAAACACGAAAAATGGTAGGTCCCTTTTGTGGACGTAGGCGAGCAATAAGAAAGGTTTTTTTTTTAGAAATTGAATCCCTAAAGGCCTGAAAAGGGGTGGATTGGATACGTTTGTAATACAAAAATTATCTCTCAGCCGAAACTGCTGCAGCTATAAACGCGGAATTTGTAAAGTACTTAGTTTTTTTTTTGTAAAGCAACGTAGGAAAGCAGCTAGAAAGAATTTTTCAAAATCCAACTACTAAGAAAGAGGTTACAAGAAGGTAGATACGTTAGCTTTGGGAAATCAACGCACAGTCGAAACTTCTGTTGATGAAAATCTCAAAGGTCTCAACGTCCGAGGACATCCTCAAAGGACTAGCTGCAGCTGGGCCCATATGGCTCAAAATATTCCTCGCATTCCCTTGAGTCTTCTATGTATATAATATGGGCGTAAGCAATAAAATATCGTGTTAAAAGTTCAAGATAAAGGTGCGTATACATGCATAATAATGTTGGGTATAGCATAATAATTTCCCAAACGAAAAACAACGAAATGACCCTGCAGAATCTCTATGAAAATTGGGTCCTGGTCAAATTTTTTTGTTACTTTGGGGATCGGTAGTACTTATTCGATGAGTAGATCAGAGAAGTTCACATAAGCCCACCAAAACTCGTGTTCTCGAGATATTCAGCTCTGAAGTTCAACTTTTTCCCTCATGACAGTCACGCATGTCATTTTAAATTAAGTTTTTAAACGATTTAAATAAAAGTTTTAAATGAACACCCCTCCCCCCTCCCTCAATTGTTTTAAACAAAAATGTTAGATGGTTTAGATCGTTTAAATTGAAAAGCTGCTTTTGAAAATTGAAATCATCCAACGCGGAATCGCGAACGAAAACTTTTTGGTCCTGACGGATAGCAAGGGAGCTCTGGGAGTACACAGGGACCCAAAGTTTTCCTCTGGGCTTTAAGGGTCGTTGCCAATCACAACAGTCTAACGTTGTTCTGGATAAAAGAATACTTAAACATCAATGGTAATGAGGCCGCAGATCGGCTATAGCTCGGGAGGGAACCAAAACTCCCTCTGCAGCCGAGCCTGCTGTGCCGATGGCACTACGCGACTCAATAATAAACAAGGATAATATGGAGGAACATGTACGATGTTGGTAAAATGCCCCCATCGGCTGCTTCCACAAACAAATTATCCGGCATTGATCGGCAAACTAACCAAATACTGTCTGCAAATATCCCGCCCAACACTAAAACTAGTGATCTACAAACTAGGCACTCCAAACTAAAGTGGGAATCAACCCTGATCTGATCCACTATGCTGGGAATGTCACGAAGAGGAAGAGACTCTGGAACATATCTTGTGCCACTGTCCTTCACCTACAATCACTGTGGATCTATGCTTAGTGCACATCAGCCAATCCTCAAAAACCTCTCTAGAGCCCCCCAGGCGCCTTGGTCCAGTGTTTTCTGAGCCTGGGATGGCTTGAGGAGAGAGGAAATTAGGAAAAGAAGGAAGTATAATGGGCCACCTGAGGCCTCAGTGCAGCGGACTTGTTCTGCCCTCCCAAGAATTCAAAATCCAGACACCGCAAAATTAAATTTTTTCTCGATTTTCTGGAAAATGGCTCCACAGGCTTAAAATGTAACTACAGCAATGGGCTTATGCCCATGAAGACATCTGATCTACTCGAATCTATCTATCGATCGAATACCACCGATCCCGGAACTTTAAAAAATATGATTGGGAGATAATTTCATAAGGATTCTGCGGGTCCTTTAGTTAGCCATCAATGCACTATTTTTTTACAATTTTCTTGCAATCATGTCTTCGCGGGAGGAAAATTACACTATGCTGGTGATGATGAGTAATGATTTATTATCGATGGATACTTAATGCAAGTAAAAGATATAAAATAATATTGGTGGCACACTGACCTGTACAAACAACGCACTGGTCAGATGCTAGGGAACATTTTTAGCAAAACAAACTTCACAGAACGCCGTCCTAATCTGAGGTAATAACGTCATTGCGTTCTTCAGAAAAACAGACATTTAAATGGCGAGCGGTTCGTGAGCAGTTCGTTAAGAGCTTCCAAATTAAATCAGGCAAATTACCTGCACGACCACACGAATAGCTTGGCTACCACTGGGTTCGCACATGTATACGCACCTTAATAAAAAGGAAATTATAGGAAGCGGTCGAAAATGTAGGTTTCGCGAAAAATTATATTCACCGCGCACGCCCTACACGGGTGATTTTTTAAAATTTATTTTTAGTGTGACCCTCGGTGTGACCAATATGAACAGTCTTACATATAAATTTTTTACTTCAATTATTTTTTGTTTCAGAATTTCAGCAATTAAGTGCCTATTTGTCTTTGAAATAATTATGTTGAGTTTTTAATTACAAGCCGATTAATGATGAATCACGGTTCCAGAAAAAATATATAATTCCAAACATGTTACGATATCAGAATTTTATCAATAAAATTTATAAAATACCTACCTACTCTAAAATTATTATTATTATTGTTGTTGTCTAACGTCTGTGAAATAATTTTATCAGGTCAAAGTTAAAAAACATATTTATACAAGTGAAACTAGGTACTATAGATGGACGATAAAAAGAAGGAACACCTGCATTTATTATTTCCTCTATTTTAAATGATTCAAGATAACATATAAGTGGCATTATAAGTTATACAAATGGAATACCTAATCTATTTAAACAATAGTATCGATCCACCACATGGCCAAAATAGTTGCAACCTATTAATTTATTTACGATTCAGACTAGTTTGTGCTCGGTCATAATTTTTTTTTCATGAATTTTATGAGCGAATTTTGTGATTTTGACAATGCTTTTAATCGGGGGTAAGTTTATTTTACTTAAGAAGACATAATATCACTAGTATTTAACAAATGCACAGCTTCAATGTTCGAAGTTATCTTGAATATAATTATTATTACAACCAATGTACCTCAAATTAATCACGGAAAATAAGCAGTGTGAGAATGAGAATGATTTTTTTAAGATTATATCAATATCCATTTATGTGATGATTCAACGAACACGCACGTAAATTATTATATTTACTCGAACTGATTACTGATCTCTCATTCTAGGCTTGGAAACAATAATTATGTTTGACTCAATAATAAAACACCCTCTTAAAAGTTATAGTATCTAGTATGGCATAGTAAAATAAGATATTACACTCTATAGGGGATGCATTTAGGTATCTTTCCGTTAACATCTTCAGCAAACCCAAACTCCCTATACTGTAACGTATAAATCAGGATAAGCATCAACCATGGCGGTTTTCCCAAATCGCAACATAACTAGAAATAGAAACCATGCAGAATTCAAGAATATGAAAACTGTAACCTTAAAAATGAAAGATTGATGCATTTAGAACCACTCGAATTTCAAACTCCAGGAGTTATATCGCCAACATTAAAGTATGCCACCAAAGGATTCAAAAATATCAATAACACTTTGAAAAAACAAATTACGATCAAAAGTACAAAAACTTTTCGAGATACTGATGTATGCTCTCCAAAAATGTGAGATAAAAACTTTTGCGGCTTGTATTCTCGAAAATTGACCTTGTCCAAGCTTTATCGATTTTGCAATCTTTTCAAAGTCTATCATGCATAAGATAAATCGGGTTATCTAAGATGGCACCCTATAATCGAAAGATTAGCTAGGAATAGACGAAGCGATTTGCTGGCCGATTTGATCGCCACGACCAAACCCGGAAGATAAATCTCTTCGTCTGAGGTAACTCAGCGCGCCATGCCAAGAGGCATGTCAGCACCGTAGACGCCTCTGGCACGGCTTGATAGTATTTTCTGCCATAATCGAACAGACTTCGACGGATAATAATTCGTACGATTAGCGTGGACGTTTATGGTGTGACTTGAAAAATCTGTCGACGCTGCTCGCCACGAGCAAATCCGCCGAATTTGCTCGTGGCGATCAAATCGGCCAGCAAATCGCTTCGTCTATCCCTAGCTATCAATTCATAAAAATAGTGAATTGTAGGTCAATGAGTATAAGCACACAGAGTGCAATTGCTAGCCTGTTAGGTGGGTTCGGAGAATTCCTCCATCGCCCATAACAGTTGTCATGCTGGCAGTGCCCGAAACTCCAACCAGAGAGTTTGCTTCCGCATCCAACAGCAGAGCCTTCCAGAGTACCAAATCAAGCACAGACACGTGTTTCGTTCTACTGGAACTCATCAGTGTGCTGCATTCGGAGTATCTGGAGGATGCTGTCGGATGAACGGAAGCCGGGGCCTCTTAAGGCAAGAATTAACACGGAACTGCGTGTGGTGTAAAATAGAGCGACATCTAGCGGTCAGTTCAAGGAACTAACCGTGAGTTCACTCTAAATTGATTGAAGTTCCAGACACTACCAATAAAGCCGGTCGATGACAACGAATAATGAAGAAATTTTTTTTCTTCTTTTCTTCTTTTCTTCCTAGCTATTAACCTATCAAGCCTTACAAAATATCTAAAATCGGAAATGTTTTCCAAAATATCCTCATTCTAACTGAGGCAAATTTTTGTGATGACCCACTTCAGTTTTTTCCTTGTGTAGTCGTTCCATTCTTCAGCCCATTTAGCCACAGATACATTTCAATGCAAAAATTGTGTAAATAGATTAATACAAATTATCCATGGCAATGCAATGGATTATCGACTAACGCCCTAATCATCTGGATCAAGGACCGCTCTATAGTTGAATTATCGTTTTCTAGAAAGTTTACAGGACCATAGTAATTTAAATTAGATGGAACGTTTTTAATTATTAATGTGCTTGTGCACACGGTACAATCGAATTCATAAATTTTTACGTAGTGATCGTGTCAGTAATTAATTAGGTAAGTACGGAATTTGAAGGGATTGGGAGGTGCTTCCGGGACCTTAAAAACGACCAGAGGCTGCCCGCAGTCCTGTCACCTCTGCTGTGGACTGTCCTCGTCGACGAACTTTTAAGCACGCTGTCGATGAGGGGTTCTGCTCCCTTGGATACATGGATGATCTATTAGTCTTGGTGAAGAGCAAGTTCCTGACCAAGGTCTCATAGAGGGTGCAATCAGCACTAAACAAGGTTAACCACTGGTGCGTTGAGGAACCAAAAAGACTGTAACTAAGCCGGGAGGAGATTCCACACACAATAGAAGCGAAGTATCTGGGAGTAATATTCGACCAGAGCCTTACATGGAATCAACACCTTGCTAGGACGGCCCAGAGAGCTGCCATAAGCCTAGGCAGATGCAGAAGACTCTGTGGAAAAATTTGGGGGTTGAATCCTAAAATGATCAGTGGCTTTACACTCAGGTCGTAAGACCGATGATAAGGTACGGGTCAGTAGTATGGTGACGAAAACTACGCAGCTGAAGGCGCAAAAACTCCTGGAAAAAACTCAACGGCTAGACTGCCTGAGTATAACAGAAACAATGAGTACAACCCCAACTGCAGCACTAGAGGTTTTATTTACTCAATCTTCCACCATTACACCTATATGTACAAGGCACAGCGAAGCAGACAATCTGCGGACTCATGACAGGACAACCATCGGTTATACCAAGGCATGGATCTACCCAACAAGAACTGATCAGTTCTCTCTCGAGGAGTCCATCCAGGCAGATCCATCCTGGGTATGCCTAGTGACGATGTACCACCGCAGTTCTGCTTCAATAAAAAATCCCACATCCTCTTCCCTGACAGGAAGGAATAGAAAAACGGCATCCCAGTGTCCGCTCACTAGATCTGGTACACGTACGGTTCCAAAACGCCCCAAGGCACTGGAGCCGGCGTTTAGGTACGAATAATCAAAACAAGTTAAAATGGCAATCAGTCTTGGCCGACCCGCCACAGTACTTCAGGCCAGTTGCGACCGAGACGGTTGCTATCGATCATTTTTCTAAAGAAATCAAAGGACTTAACTTGACTCACACAAGAATATCGATCTGTACTGACAGCCAAGCTGCCCTAAAGGCACTGGATTCGCCAGTAATCACATCACGGGACGTGATGGACTGCAAGAATACCCTAGAAGAGCGAAGAATACCAGAGAGATATCTGGCACCAACGTCACTTTGGTATGGATACCAGGGCACTCAGGGCTAGAGGGTAACGAGAAGGCGGATACACTAGCCCACAAGGGATCAGAGACTGCTCCCATCGAACCCAACCACTACTGCGGGGTGAAGAAAAGCCTCAAGAGAAGAACCATAAAAGAGTGGATGCTCTCAGAAATTCTGACCATATGGAACATATCCATAGGGCAGAGGCATGCGAAGAAGTTCATCAAGGAACCCTCGCACGCGGTTACGATAAACATACTAGGCCTCAGCCGAAACATACTGAGGATAACGGTAGGCCTGCTCACAGGACACTCTCGACTTCGCAAACACTAGGGTCGGAGGCAGACGACGGCGAATTCTGCCTCTGGCATTGTGAAGGACTAGCTAGGTCCCGATTCCTGTGCCTAGGTGCTGAAAGACCTACGCCAGAGAGCTATATTAGGTCTCCCAACAGACTCTGGGAGTTGATAAAACAACTAGAGCTGAAAAAGGAGATCTAACTAGAGGGAGGGCACAATAGATCTCAACAGGTCGTAGTGCACACCTACAGAAGGCCTCCCACTACAATCTATAAAATAGCATGCCGTGTTTTCAGAAACGTCTAACGACAAAGTTAATGTCTTCTAGAAAAAAACTCTATGACAAAGCCGATGGTTATACATTAGGTAGCGTTTACCTAATGTCTTTTAAAAAACGGTATGTTAAAACTGTCTTTCATACTTAAAATACAAAGATTACGGGTAGTAACTCATAGAGTTAGGTAGAAAAGGTAGAGAAAAATTGAGTTCCATTATTTACTACGATATTGATAAGGAAATATTGAATAATGAAGCTGGAAGTTGTAAGCTTCTTCTGAAAATAATTCACACCAAGAGGTTCACGAGCGGCTCGAGAACTTAACTTAACATTTTTAGAGACGAATTAATTAGTTATTGGAGGAAATCAATAAGTATAATGTATTTTTTTCAAAATCAAAAATATTAAGGCAATATTTGTTTTTTATATACAGGGAGTCAATTTGAAAGCTTGCCACCCACAAATTCTTCCTTGAAAATTTTTTTTCAAAGAAATCCCGAAACAGGTCAATTTTTAAATTTAATTTATGTTAAATTGCAAAACTGCGATTTTCGTTTGTTTAAACTCATAACCTACTCAATGTAAGCTGCAACTGTTGAAACTATTCCTACTGGATTTTCTCAGACAATCTGAAAATGTAATAATATACAGGGTGTCCCATTTAAAAAATAGACAATATTGTCTTTACAGAGTCAAGGAACACCCTGTATAATTTTTTTACGTCAACAGAACATAAATTAAATTAAAAAAGTGACCTGTTTCGGGATTTCTTTGAAAACATTTTTTCAATGAAGAATTCGGGGGTGGCAAGTTTTCAAATTGACACCTGCTGTATAAAATATACTACGTTGGGTGGATTAAGCTAGGTATGTAGAAATGCACAAGAGAAGATAGCTACTCGTATATCGGGGTGATGCGCATTAAGGGAGGATGGAAATATGTATGTTGTCATGTTGATATGGAAATTAGCGAAGCTACAACAATTTGCAACTTGTGTACTTGTGTCATGACAAATTATTTAAAATTTGACAGGTTAGACAACATCGCTGGCAAGTAAGTAGTTCTACTGTGATATCTATCACCTTCTCTTTTGCGTTTACAGTGTTCTGTAATCTTTTATCCTTGTCCACTCAATGAATTCGATACCTATACAGTACCTATAATTCATCCAGCAGGGTATGATGACATGCATGCAATGATTGTTAGATATGATTAATATAATTCTATAGTCTATTATTATATAAATTATGTCGGTTATCTATACCTAGTTTGCGTCACAATGGTATCTAATATAAGCACAAATAATCATTCATTGTCTATGTATTAATAAGTCCAGTCGGTAAAGTAAAAAATGTGCCAAAAGTTCATAAAAAATCTTATCTAAGATTATCCTTCAAAAATAATTGTTAGTGAAGAGGTTATGGAACATAAATCCACAACAATCAGTTCTGGAATCAATCAATATTTTTTAAGAAAATGCAAATTTTGTATTTTTGATGTGCTTGAATTTTCGTTTATTTCAAATTTTTGGCGCGCAGCCTCTAAAAAAAATTAAATTATTTGAAAACCAAGCACCTAGGAAGAGAAATCAAAATGGGTTTTTAAGGGGACATAAAATTCAACATTTTTTGACATTCTCATTGATTATGAATAATTTTTACTATGTAAATATTACAATATAGAACAAAATTTTCTGTTGGTTTCTGCTATTTTAAGTATTTACAGGCCTAATAAAAATAACAATAATTGATATCAATATAATGTATTAGATGTTTTATCGTATTATCTTTTACATGAAGGCATTACCTCAATGCTGAAGAACTTTTGTCTGAAACAATTTTCCATGCGAAGCAACCCTCATCCACTAATGTAATGCAAAAACCGATTTTTCGATATTCATTTACTTTCTTGTGACTAAACAAACTACCCCCATCGCCAATCTTTCGGGGGGACTTTGAAATTTGTATTGCGGGTGGGGGGTAATTTTTAGGCCAACCGATGCCCTCTCAAAACCAAACAACTTTTTCCTCTTGTAATTTTTACCTGGAGGTGGGTGGTTGTTTAGTCACAAGAAAGTAAATGGATATAGAAAAATCGTTTTTGGATTACATTAGGGCATGAGGGTTGTATCGCATGGAAAAATGCTTCAGACAAAAGTTCTGATGACAAAAGTTCAGACTAAAGATTTCAGTAATTAAAGAAAATTTGAACAGTTTTATTACAAAACTACATATTCACAATCTGAAACAAAATTTTGAACAACTTCAGTTGTTACTGTGTATTGAAAAAAATGTCGAGATTTCTCATTTTAGTCATATCTTTTTGAAAACAGATGAATTATTTTTTTTAGGTTTACATAAATCCTCAAAAGCTAGCCATCTCTAAGTTTCAAAATTTCCAAAGGCGACCACATCTTAGGGTTTTTATAATAGTCTTTTGTTTTTCTTCTGGCCGACGTCTATTTTCATGCCTTTCGATATTGAATCATCAAAGAAACTAACAATTCTTTTTTTCACAAAATGACGTCAATTATAACGTCGTATTGTTTGCCCCATGTTAAAACATTCAGTGGAATGTTATAATATCATTGATGGAAAAAAGTTATTGAAACAAAATAAATATTGAATTATTTTTTGGAATGTGACAGATTTTTTCCTTGATTTTGATTTGATTAATTATTAGGTAGGACTAAATGAATTTTTTTTTAAATAGCTTGAATGATTTTTTTAGATTTGTTGAAAAATTAGTTTTTCGCCCTAGACAGTAGTCCCAAAATATTTTATTTTATTTCCAATAATACAAAAGATATGGCTGAAATTAAAAATCTCAAACTTTCAGTTTTTTCAGCATATTTCAGCAACGATTGATGGAGTTGTCCTAAATTTAGTTTCAGATTCTCAATAAGCATAAAATATTGGGACTTTTCTCTAATTTAATCGACCTGTATTTCTGTTACTTCTCAGAATCTCAATGGCGAGAGAGATAAAAAAAAAAGATCTGTAGAGTAATTGTAAAAAGGTCAAGAGCGGAGGCCCCGAACTTTGTTATCAAAGGTACGAGTATCTTATCAAACTATGGCGCATTCAGAAATGAATGAATTCCGAATGATACTTGATTGATTGTAAGATAATTTTTTAAACATTTTCAAGGTTTTACATCTTCATGAACTTTAAATTTTCACGCAACTACTAATGAAATTTTTTTTCGAATCTAATAATGAAAGCATCGCCTGGTCAATGTGTTATACAAGATGTCCCAAAAATGGTGTGTATAAAACTTCCTCAGTATAGGTACGTTATTGAGGGGTCTTCGAGCGGTGAGGTTTTGTAGTCAGTCCGTCTGCGTCAGGTGTAAATGCAGCCATTCAAAATCAATTTATTAATAAAAATGCACGTCCACGTTGAACACCCGGCCCGTATCCGTGCCGTTACTCTGAACGTGTAAGGATATGTTTTGGGGTGGTAATTCAGAGCGATGGTGCGTATCCGCACCATTTTTTATTAATTAATTTTATTTATTTTATTAATTTTAAATTAATATGATTAATTTATTACCTGAACGAACCTTTAAACTGAGCTATTCATCCTGTCGTGGAAACTAGCAATTTATTCATGAACAGTTTAGCTGTCACGACCCATGTTCTGTATTTTAATAAACTAATTCGGAACTGTTTAGGAAGCAATTTAAGGCCCAAGGCTTCTTATAAATTTTTGATTTTTGAGTATCGTACACATTTAAATCGTAAGCCTTGCTTATGCAATATATTTGCTTAATTGATTAGGAGTGTTTTATATTTTTAGGTTTTCTTCTTCTTTTCCTTTGTTACATCCCCTCATCAATCGCTCAGTGCAAATACACAGGCATTTGTAAGGACGCGAATGGCTTTGATTCTCCATGTGCTGTGGAAGGACCTCCTCAACCGCTGAACCCTAATGCCACCGGCTACGACCCTAGGTTCGAAGAATACTGTGAGTTCCTCTTCAGGGATGAGGATGGCAAATACACTCCCACTCCTAAACTCTGTTGCGACGTTGGGAACCAGAATCAGATGATATCGGGATTCGCCGATGCTCTCGTCTTCGCCAGGTGTCCGATATGTTTACAGAATATCAGAGCATTTTATTGTGCCTTAAATTGTTGGCCAAATCAATCAGGATTCGTCAAGCAGTTGACTAAAGGAGATTCTCCAGGTTAGTACTATTTTTTTTTAATGTTACCTGTACCTATAATATATGTACGTCCTACCTTTATGTAGATATTTAAAAATGCCTAGATTTTATGAAAGACAATGCAGTTATGCAGATTTTGGGTAAATTGTTAAGTCAAGAGTATATAGAATCAGTGATTGATTTAATAAGTATTGTACCACCTCAATGCTAACTCAGGGAGGTTCAGAAGCTCAAAACTGTGGGATCAGACTGACAGGGGTTACTTAGTTTTAGTGCCACGAGAGAAGACTTTGAGTAAAAGATCCTATATGTAGCAGAAAATGTCTAGATCCAGACCACCCGAGGCTGATGAATCTCTGGTGATGAAGACAGAGACATATAAATTTGATTGAACATTTGATGTTATTACCTTTACCGGCTTACCAAATTAAATACATACACCTAAAAGTGTTAGACATTTTTTAAAATGTCCTCTTATGACCATATCAAAAAGACTCTCTCATACTGCGTAAGAGAGGATAAAAAGATGGCCTACTAAAACAGGCGGATCAATATACTAACAGACATTCAGGCAGTTCTAAGGGCTATTGAAAACCCCAAGATAAAGTCCAGACTACTATGGGAATGCCTTGAAAATTTGGAAAGCCTGGCAGGACGCAACCAGGTAACGTTGATTTGAATGCCAGGAAATAGCGGAATTCCAGACAATTAAAAAGCCGATGTGGATCCTCGGCTTAATATATTGGCTCAGAATCGGCCCTGGAAGTACCAAAAAGTACAGCACGGAGTCAAGTAAACATATGGATTAAGAAAAAAACATAAGTAATACTGGTATAAATGGACCATACATCAACACTGGAATGACTTCATCAAGGGACCCAAAATGAAGACAACTGAAGAACTACTATCACTTAACAGGAACAGTTGCTTATTATTGGGATTATTGAGGGGACACATTGCCCTAAAAGAACACTTGAACAAAACAGGACTGTAGTACATACAATGGAGACTTGAATTGCAGAGAATGTAGCAAGACCAAAGAGACAGAAACATGTTCTGTGCGAATGCAAAGCTCTGGATCTCCGAAAACAGAAATTATACGAGCAGCCAAAAATGGAGTCCGGATGATTATTATTATTATTATTATTACATGAAGCAAAGAGGTAACAATAAGCCCATGAGGCTGAGTGCTTTCATGCGATCTTGAATCACACGGCTCTCGAGGGCAAAAACTTCAACAGAAAGGTAGGTATGTACATACAACATTAATGTACCAAATTCTTTGCTTGTAGGATTTTTTTCGGTCAAAACTAATTTTTACCACACTATAATGAGTATTTTCCAAAATGACAGTCTGGATTTTTCTTTTCGATTTTGCCATCTTTTTAATTGTCAAAATATCTAGCTGAAGAGAATTTTTGTCATGCCTTAAAAAAATAATATACATATTATTTCAAATAATTGATGTGATTTTTGCCTTGGAGTGCGCTCTCAGTGACACAAACAGTGGTTAGACAACAAATGAATGACATGTTGTAAACCAGTATGTCATTAATCCATGTTGTGCTGTGAGTAGAGGTGGAAATTGCAGACACGTGTTTCGTCCTAATTGGGACTCATCAGAACAATGCATCTTACTAACACACAGCACCAGCACAATTTCATCACTTAACCAAGTGAGAGAATTAATTGAATTAAATTAAAATGAATAAAAATGCACTGTGGGTTAGGCTTGTGCCAAAGGATACACCCCAGGCAGCCAAAACGCATGCAAAAAGTATAAGTGACTAAACCTAAACGTAAACTAAACCTATAAACTAAACCACCATGCATTTTTATTCATTTTCATCTAATTCACCTAACAGTGGTGTTTCCAGTTTTTAATAAAATGAAAAAATAATAAAAAACGGTATTGCAACTTTTGAAAGTTTTCCGATTAGGTATTGTCCCAATTTTCTAAGAAATGTATAAAGATGTGATGTGTAAATATGTAAATACGCAGGTATCCTTAAGGCATTATAACCATACTAATTAGTATTTTTAATTAGGCATTAGTATTTTTTTATTTCTGTGTACTAAAAATTATCAATTTATTTCAGATGGAAAAAAATACGTCGTTAATGTAACCCTAAATGCAGATGCCGGATGTATCGAGAATATTTTCGATTCTTGTAAAGATGTGTCCATGCCAAGTACTGGCGGATTCGTCTTAGACACTACTTGCGGTGACTACCAAGCGGAATATTGTACTCCAGAAAGGTAAAAATTCTATTTTTTTTTTACTTAAACAAACTCATTCCATTTATGTTTCCCATATAGAATTTGTAGCCGTTGCGGAGGATTTCACTTCTCTTATAGCGGCCATATAGAAAACGTGAACTGGTTTCTAAACTTTTAGAAACCTGCTTGTTGTTTCTAGGGAATCTTTTAGGTTCCCCTGGAACGTTAAAACATATAGGTACTAATAACACATACTACATATTAGATCTTCTTACTTTCAAAACACTCTCGAAATGCCCAAGTTTCATTATAGGCAACACTGTCTTGATATTATGGGACCCCTCCAATGCAAACTTCATTAGAAGATATTTTTAGTCATACTTACTTTTTTCGTAAAACTTTTAAAAATATTTTTCATATTAATCATTAGGTATGTAAATATATTTTTTAAATTTTCTTGTATCGCAGGTGGTTTAATTTTATGGGACGTGGGAGATCTAAGAATGGCTTAGCCCCCATGGATATTTTATATAAGAGTGTAAAAAATGATTCCAATTCTCTGCATTCACCAGCTACGCCTTGTAATCAACCAGTCGTAAGTATAGTCAGTCATATGCATAAAAAAAATAATAATGTTCGTGCTTTATATTTTTTTAGGGACAATATCCAGCCTGTAAATGTATGGACTGTCCAAGCACGTGTGAAGGGGGTACATACAAACCATTGAATAAGGAGTATATTATTTTTGGTAATATCAATGGTTATTCTTTCATTAGTGGCACTGTTTTATTTCTAATCGGTACTGGAGGTATTCTACTGATTATTTTGAATAAACGCAAATTCATGGGAGCTACTTCTTCAAGCATCACGACAACTTCATTAAGTAAGTTACCTACATTCTACATACCTACATAATATGAGGTTTGTTCAAGTAATAATATTACGCGTACTGATGTCATAAAACAAAATGTACTTTATTGAGAAGTTACTCGGTCTCCTTCAAAGTACCTCTCTCCTCCCCAACGCACACTTATCCCAACGATGATTCCATTTGTTGAAACACTCCTGATACGCTTCTTTTGTATATTTCTCTTCAGCTCCTTCGTCACATTTTCCTTAATCTAGGAAATTGTCTTAAATATTCTTCCCTTCAAGGGTCTTTTGAGTTTGGAGAAAAATAAAAAGTCACAAGGAGCAAGGTAAGGTTGAGTAGGGATAGTGGGGAAGAACATGTTATAATGTTTGGCAAAAAACTCACGAATTCGGAGTTTCTGAAGTTTCAGAACTTCAATGTAGTAAGTCTGGTTTACTGTGGAGCCCTCCCGGAGGTACTCGTGGTGAACAACATCCTTAGCATAAAAAAGTCTGCATGACCTTGACATTGAATTGAACTTGGCGAGCCTTTTTGAGTCTGGGGGATGTTACACCCATCTACTGGGACGATTGGACCTTCATTTTATTATTAGTATCGTTTTTACCCATGATTCATCACCTGACCTTGAAAAGAAATTTTCATAATCTTCTGAACGATCAAGTAGTTCCTGACAAACCAGAAAGCGATTGACTTTTTGGTCGTCCGTCATCAAGCGTGGCACAAATTTCGCAGCATTGCGGTGCATCTTCAATTTTTCTGTCAAGATCCCATTGATATCCCATACTCCTCAAAAAACTCAAATGGTCAGACATTGATCTGCCCGATAGACGGCGATTTGCCCAGTGGATGTGGAAGGACATCAAGGGTCTAATAAATAATGCGATTTAATTAATTATTTATTAATATTTTAGATGGTTCGGTCCCATCTACCAGACTTCCCTCATCAAATCGTCCAAAAAATTTATCAACCAGAGTTAACCATTTCACGGAATACTTGTTCAGGAATCTAACAAGATGTAAATATGACATGCTGTAGAAATTATTTTTTTAATTCATTAGTTTTTATCAGTTGTAGCTAGACATCCAGTTATTATATTAATTTTATGCTTATGGTTGGTTAACGTATTGTCTTTTGGCTGTATTGATTTAAAAGTAACAACCGATCCAGTGGAAATTTGGGCTGCGAAACATAGTCAAAGTAGACTGGAGAAAGACTATTTTGATAAAAACTTTCAACCTTTTTATCGCACAAATCAAATTTTCATCAAATCCGTGGGAGTGGCTCCTGTAAGTTTTTTTTTTACGACAATTAAGTGACAAAGTTTAATTATTAATATTAACTACCTACTTATTAATTTTTTATTTTAGTTTATTTATTTTAATACTTTGACAAATGATACAAGAGAATTGGGACCCGCATATAACAAAACATTTTTACTAGAAGTATTTAAATTGCAGAAGCTCATAGAAAACGTAAGAAATAGGTAAATAATAATTTTACACTCCTGATTTTGATTGTTTAATTTTAGATTGTTCTTGATGATGGAACAACCCTAAAGGATATTTGTTATGCACCTTTGATTAACACATTTTCGCCACCAATTACAACTGACAAATGCACCATACAATCACTTCTTGGCTACTTCAACAACAATATTACATTCTTTAACAGCACAGTTTATGAAGATCAATTGATATCATGTTTGAAGTAGGTCCTATCATAGTATAATTAAAATTCACTAATGAAAAAGAAACTTTCCAGGACTCCTTACAGTGTAAACTGTCTGGCTCCTTATGGAGGGCCGGTCTTGCCAGGTCTAGCTGTCGGTGGAGCGACTTTCAATAATTTCACCGATGCAACTGGAGTTTCTTTAACATTTCTGGTGTCCAATTCTTTGGACAAAAATAAATTGGCACCCGCAATGGAATGGGAGCAGAAGTAAGTCTTGAGTTTTGATTTTTGGAATTAGATGAATTAATCATGCCGTTTCATCAAAAGTTATTTCATTGCAGATTTATAGAAGTTGTGAAAAATTATGACGAGTTTAATAAATCTGACTTAATCAGTATAGCTTACAGTGCTGAGAGATCCATACAAGATGAGATAGAAAGGATGTCGAATTCAGAAATATCGACCATTTTAATTAGTTACGCGGTCATGTTTGTTTACATTGCAGTAGCACTGGGTCGAATTACTTCCTTTAGAAAAATCTTGGTAAGTCCTATTTTTATACTTTTTGAATAGTTATAATAAATCAGATATCTTCATAGGTCGAGTCAAAAATGCTTCTTGGTTTGGGCGGCATAGGGGTGGTTTTATCTTCAGTTGGATGTTCTATTGGTATTTGCGGATATGTTGGAATCAATACCACGATGCTTACAATGGAAGTTATTCCATTTTTGGTTTTAGCTGTTGGTATTGATAATATCTTCATTATTGTTCAAACTTATCAAAGAACTCCTAGGTATCTATTTAATCAATTTTATTATTTGTAATTACATTCTTAAAAAAAATTCTTTTAGAAATACAAAAGAACCATTAGAAGAGCACATAGCGAATATAATGGCAGAAGTTGGACCAAGTATGCTCTTGACAAGTCTTGCCGAAGTGTGTTGTTTTTCTATAGGTGAGGTCGATTATTAGGTAGAAAAACATTTGTTACTAATTATTACTTTTTCAGGTACCCTTTCTGCTATGCCTGCTGTAAATACTTTTGCTATATATGCAACCATTGCGTTAATTTTCGATTTCTTCTTTCAAATTACCGCTTTTGTTGCGTTACTTGTTCTTGACGAAAGGAGGCATGAAGTATGTACATACTTTTCGATTAATGTTTTTTTTTTTATATTGTCTTTAAATGCTGTTTTATTCTTCCAATAATTCATATACATTTTAGGATGGAAGACTTGATATATTTTGTTGCGTGAAAAGACCTTACGATTCTCAAAACCCAGAGGGTTACATTCGTAAATTCTGGAAAACATATTTAACTCCTTTCATAATGTCGTAAGTATAGTATAATAATTATTAACATTTAAATTTGGCGGCATTAACGTTGACGCTATCCATCTAACGTAATGGATAAATCATAATTTTTTGGAAAGGTGGTACTGAAAATTATTCCTATAATAAAAAGTTCGATCGTGTGGGCGTTAGATATTAAAAAAAAAAACTGTAAGCGCCATGGCAAAAACTGGTAACAATTTTTATTTTAGATTTTACACCCGATGTGCGGTTCTGTTCATATTTCTACTAGTTCTATGTAGCAGTATCGTTGTTTTACCGTCGATGGAAGTTGGCTTAGATCAGGCACTTTCTATGCCTTTGGATAGCCATGTCTTGAAATATTTCCAGGTAAATTTATGCCAGTACTAATTTTCTCGAGTATTCATTTTTTAAATATTTTTTCAGTACATGAATGATATGATGAAAATTGGTCCACCTGTATATTGGGTAACGAAAGGTAACGTCAATTATTCCGATCCAGAAATACAAAGCAGAATGTGTGGGGGAGTAAATTGTTCGGACAATTCCATTGCTACTCAAATCTTTATGGCTTCCAAGCAATCAAACATGTAAGTATTTTATTTTAGGTAGATACCAGATCTGACAATTTTTTTTTATAAAAAAATTGTGAAAATATTTTATAAATGAAATCATAGTTGATTCCGGGCTGTTTTTGTCTGTTTTGTCTACCGTAGCTGTAAGCAAAACGTTCGGAGTACATCTCCATGGACCACGGCACAACAGGCCGAAACTAACTATTATTTCAATTATTGAAGCCAGTCTTGAAGCCTACATACATCTATTTTATTAATGTAGGTACCTTTAAAGAGACTTTGAACCCAATAAATAGTAAAAATGGATTGGTATACAAAAGGCTTTAAAATATTATTTAATATACAGGGTGAGTCCTCTAAAATGGAAAGCTCGATTACACCTATACCTACACCATTAAAGATATCGAAATGAACCAAAGAGTACTGTAAATGGGAGGGTCAAGTGCAGTTCAGATACATATGGCCCATGGCCCAATATCGCTGTACGCCATACAACTTTGTTATTTGAAATAGGACACCCTCTATATTATTGAATGAGATCCCCTTTCCTTTTAATTTTACAATTTCGGATCATAACAACCACTTGTAAAGTGCAATTAGCGAGATTTAGCTGGGCAAGGATGCTCAAGATTTGCCCCAAAAAAGTTCTTGTTAATATTAATAAAAATGATTGAATCCCCATTGGTTCAATTTAAATGTGCAATATGTAAATAAATTCAATTTAAACTTTTCTATTAATTCAGAACTATGCTGGCGACCCAGGCTTCTTCATGGTTAGACGACTTCAACGACTGGTCAGAAAGTGGTAAATGCTGCAAGTATTTTAATGGAAATGAATCGTTTTGCCCTCATAACACACCCGATTCACTTTGTACGAATTGCCCCATTCCAACCGAAGATGACAAGGTTGATTTTTTCAATAAACACTTTTCATACTTCATCAACGATAATCCTGACGCTCTGTGTGCTAAAGCGGGACACCCAGTATACGCAATGGTGAGTTATGTTATTCACACTGTCGTAAAAAATATATTATGTATAATAAGCTTACTACTTACGCTGTAAAGTGTAAAGAACTAAACTTAAAGTGGTTGACGATGGCCTTTTGAAGCTTTCCCATTGTCTCCGAATAGCTAAAACAATGCTATTTCAGGATGAGGGGATGCTTCCTGTGGTAGAGTAGGTACATAATATAATGCGTTGATATTTGATATACCTAGTCATCATGTTTGAGTGGAGTGCAAAAAAAAATTCTACTGCAACAATTAAAACCAACAGTTCATTTATGCAAATGTGATATTTTTCAGACTATGAACTACAATTTAAACAAATATGGAAAAGTTAACATTGACTCTTCAGCTGTTATGTCATATCACACTACTCTGAAGTCCTCACATGATTATATAGCAGCCCTAAATTATGCGAGGTTCATCAGTGATAATTTAACAAAAACGTTAAATATCCCAGACGCTGAAATCTATCCTTACAGGTAAGCTAAATTTCGACTTAATTCGCCGTTTACAATAAAGAAATACATACTTAAATTAAAATATTTCAGCGTTTTCTATGTGTATTTCGAGCAATATATAACAATTTCAACGGATGCTATGGAATCTCTTGGACTTGCTTTCCTGGTAGTTTTTGGAGTGGTGTTCTTTCTAACTGGCTTCAGCTTATTCGCTGCTACAATCACAACTTTGGTGGTGTTCATGATTGAACTCAATATGATGGGGCTCATGTTCTATTGGAACATTTCTATGAATGCAATTTCTTTAGTCAATTTAGTGATGGTAAATTTTTTGAAAATTATATCGTTGAGGTGGTAGCTGATTATTTCTTGTTCCAGAGTATTGGAATAGGAGTCGAATTCTGTGGTCATATCGTACATTCGTTTGTTTATTCTCAGAAAACCACAGCGTTAGAGAGAGCTTCAGAATCACTGAATTCCGTTGGAAGTTCCGTAAGTATTTTTAATAAATTAACTTTCATTGTTTACAACTATAATTTTGTGTAAAAACTTGCCTAAAATTTTTTAATAATACAGGATGTTTCAAAAAATATGCGTCGGAAAATTTAAAGACGCGATTCCTTGACGCAACTAAAAAAAGTTTCTATTAACAAGGGTCAGCCAACGCACAGTTTTCGCGATAGGCACACGTGTACGGTAACTTTTTTGGCGATAATTTTTTTTTTACTCAAACTTGTTCTGTCATACCTATCTTATTATTAATATTATCTACTATTCGAGCGCTAATTCAAAACTTTTTTTACAGTGAAAAATATTTAAAAAGTGGTCAAAATTAAAATATAAAAGTGTTCACGTTTCACTTTTTTATGTATAAAAAATCGGGGTTTCTTTAAATATGTCAATTTTCCATGTGTGTTAGATAATATTATATAAAGGTGCGTCCTCACCTAACGAACGAACATGAACGCACACAAACAAACAAAAAAACAAACACAAACGAATACAGTGAGGACGTGAGAACGAGCGCAAACGAACACAAACAAGCATCGCAAGCAACGATCCGCGACTTGTCGGTACATCAAAGGAAAATGCTCGAGAGTGTTCGATCGCGTTTGAACTTGTTTGTTAAGTGTGGACGCTAAGTTAGACTTAATCTTTCTTTAGCTGGGGTATTGCCTCTCTGAAGTAGGTGTCTTGTTTGCTTATTTTTGATCCTACTAGTTGGATTAATTTTTCAAAATCCGAAGAAGATAATCTCGTAAAATTTTCAAAATTTACAGTTCTCGCCTCTCAAATCGAAAAGTAAATCCGAAGCACTATAGCGAATTCTACTTTTAAAAAGTGAAGTCATCCACCAACGACGTTTTCTTGCTTCCCTTCTTTTTTTTCAGGAATGAACTCATTATGAAATAAATAGCACTTGCTACAACTACAGTGTTATAACGTCTTTGTAAAGACAAAGAGTTATTATTGTTCATAGTTATTTCACTTTAATCAAGCTCTTTGAATTTAAAAAATGAAAACGACGACTTTTTTGGAGAGAGCAGAGCATTTTATACGGAACATAGAAAATTCACCCGAAACTGTATGTGGATGTTTGAATGTGTTTCTCCATGTTCGTTTCAGACTGTTCAAGTTTATTTGCGTTCGTTTCTGTTCGTTTAAGTATTTGCCTTTTCGCTGTGTTCATTTGTGCTCGTTCGTTAGATGAGGACGCACCTTTAGGAACAAAAAAATCTCACGCAAACTTTATATCTCTCTCAGTGCCATTACAATAAAATACGGTAAAATAAAATAAAATACAGTCAAAATAATTGAATTGGCTCTCAAAAAGTAGTTAGACGCAAAACTGATTTGGAGGCCTCATATCAATAATTTTACTATAATCTGTCACCAAAGACTAAAACTCGTGAAGACGCTAGCACATCATCACAACATCACTGGGGATCAAGTGAAGAATTATTATTGAAGATTTATAGAAGCCTTGTCAGATCTAAACTCTATTACGGTAGCATAGTTTACGATTCAGCAAACAGCAAGTAACTCAGACCTTAAAAAGTTGAACGCAGTCCATTACACGCTGGGCACCGATTCTCCATAGATTCTTACAGATCCAGCCCAGCTGAGTAAATTTGAAGGGAAGGCACCGAACCATGGATCAGATCAGAAGACAAATCTTGAAGCAACTATGCATTTTGCTAGAATTGCAGCAAATAAGGGTAGTCCAGCGCTTACTAGCGTCTTTACATCCACTAATTTGACCCTATCCACTGATCACCCTGACTTATATCATATTTCCTAAATCTTAATGACTCTAACCATATTCCGCCAGATTCCACCATGGATGAAATACCCACCTCGTATTAACCGTTTCCTTTCATTCATCCATTCATCTATTCATCATACTCATCCATCCTCAACAATAGAAATCCATCAAATGTTCCTTCAAGAAATAAATAAAAGGGACGATCCGTTGGTCATATACACAGATGCACAGACGCATCGAAGAGCGAGGACGGAGTTGATTGCGGCGTCGTCTCACCAGAAATCCTTCGAGGTTACGTACTAACCTCCATTATGTAGCGTACACAGTGCCGAATTATATGCCATATGGAAACCTCAAACCTCAATACACCATTCAAGTAAGAATTTGGTCATCAGTACAGACTCGCTCTTTGCAATAGTAACCATAAAAGACACAGCAACACATGACCCCTTAATCGACCAAATACCATACCACATCCATGAACTCATATCAGAAGACAAGCAAGTCACGCTGCTGTGGACATTCTGGGATTGAAGGAAATGAACAGGCAGACCAAATAGCAAAGAATGCAATCAAACGAAAAACTGATAATCAAATCCAACCTGCCAAGATATTCTTAGGTGCATCAGTCGGAAATACGCGTTATGGAGGAATCACTGGACACATCAAACAACAAAAATGGGGACAATAATATTTCCCAACACAAAACCCTTCAAACTGGAAAATATTCCAAGAAAGCAAGCAGTACCCATCAAAAGGTTAAGAATTGGTCATACACAGCTCACGCTGAGTATCTCATGAAGAGTGATAAACTTATAACCGTTCGTTGACCATATTCTTGTGGGTTGCCGAAAATATAGCTAACAAAAATACAAGCCAAACTAGACAGCGACTTACCAGATATGCTGCAAAATGGGAACAAGTGTTTTTAAATATTAGGTTTTATATTATGTAAGTGTCAATGACCTATGCAGTCGAGAAACTATTCCTTTTCTTAAAAAAAGTTGTTAATTATATCAAAGTTTTGAGTTCTGTATCTCAAAAGGTTCCTAAGTTATAATCAAAAACTGAAAAAAAAATTTTTTTACATCCGCATGTATCTCGATTTTAGTGACCCATGAATAGATACTTTTTGTCTCAGAATGCACCCAAGGAATCACATTTTTCATTTTTCGACACATGTTTTGAAAAACACTAGTAAATAAACTGAAAATAACAGGAAGATAAAATAAAAACTGGTAGACTTCGAGCTATTATGTAATGTCACTGATAGAAAAGAAAAAGTGATGTCTGCTCAAAATATAAAATAATAAAGGGGGGTGACATTAAAGCATTTAACAAAAAAAAAATAGCGTCAATTTTTTAACTTTCATGAGCATTTTTGGGGAAGATGACTTTAGACATCAAGATGAAAATAATGGCTTTTGTTCCTCTTCTATGTAAACTGATCTGAAGTGTGTGAATTAATTTCTGTACGTTTTTTAGGTATTCTCTGGAATTACGTTGACGAAGTTTTCTGGAATAATCGTCTTAGCATTTGCAAAATCTCAGATTTTTCAAATATTTTACTTCAGAATGTATTTGGGCCTCGTACTAATAGGTGCGTTGCATGGTCTCATTTTCCTGCCAGTTCTCCTGAGTTTTATGGGTAAGTAAAATTAAAAAAAATATATATATAAACTTTTGTAACACTTCTTCTAATGTATCTGGTAATAATTTAAGGGTTCTTCTGCGTACAGCCAAACAATAGATGATGATTTTTTCGACTTTAATAGGTCAATACCTTCAGATCTGACCATTGTATGTGTTTCTTGTAATAATTTGTAAATGTTTTAGAATGTTTTAATATTATCACGTTCGTATAGATATAAAAGTGTCTTAAAACTGGCTCTGAAAATTTATAAAAAATTCAAGAAACTTTCCCTTAAATCAGCAAAATCGATTTTTTACCTACCTTATTTTTTTATCCCACCACAAGGGTCTTGAAAGTGGTGACCTGTATATTGCAAATTCTGTTGAATAGTTTAAAAATCTGAATTACTGTAATATTTTTGTGTAGGATTTCTTGTACACTTGTAGATTTAAAAGCGCCAGTTTTGAGAAATCCCTATAAAGATGTTAATAAGTATAATAATTATTGTATTATTGTGTTAATATTTTTTTTAAGTTTTAATAAAATATGTATCAGTATTTTGAATTTGTTTGATTTTAGACAATAAAATAGGCAAAACACAAAGGATTTTTATAAAGAAGTAAGAACGAATTAATTTATTTATTCATTTATTTATTAAATTCACAAGCTCTAATTTATTTTTAATTTATTACAAAGCTTTCATTTTGCAAAATAATGTTTTATACAAAATATACAATCATAGAATCTTAAATTCTAACATTAATAATACTTTTAAGTTATGTGATTACAAATTATGATTGTTGAATCCGGCAACTTTCGAAAAGAGGCACAAAAAAGGCACTATTATCTTTCACACAATTTTCCAAGAAGGTACTTACTACATTCAGTATATAAGTAATTAGTGTTCCAGTTGTGAAAAATGCGTTTTTACAATGAGGTTTTAAGGCTAATAAATACAATTTGTAACAGTTGCTGATCAATTTTCATCATTAATAATAAGACATATTAGTAACACTCTTATTATATAAAATAAGTTTCCAATGATGCATTTTTGAATTTCTAACTAAACTTCCTTCAACTAACAGTAGGTAATTTGTTTTGCCAAAAAAATCTAAAGCTTGTATCAAATTAAGTATATGAAATATCACTCCTAAGTGTATTTTCTTTCTTAGCCTTTTTCCAGATCAATAATTATTATTGCAGTATTATTGTAATTAAATATAAATCATTAAATGGAGTCTGCTCTAGTAAGGGCTATAATAATTCTATTATTATTTAATGACAAATTTTGATCAGTTAACATAACACAGGTGATTAGTATGTACATATTTACAAATACACCTATCCAAAAATATAATTTGCTATATTACAAGTAAAATACTGAAAGACAATAATATGAAAATAATACAACTAAATATTCATACAGATATTTAACTATTGGAATTTTACTTGTAATAAGTCAGTTAGAAAAACATTTTCAGATCCTTTTAAAGAAATAATGTCTTAGTGGAATGTTGTCTTATATTATGTTAATCAATAAAACAACCAGAAATTGTACTCCCTATTAGAAAAAGTTTTTCTCTATTAAAAGTAACTATTTCAGGAATACCTACTATATACCTAAAAGTTAATAAAACTCAGGAACAATATAATAAATACAAAATATATATAAAAACAAAAAGTATATACATCCTCATTTTAATCGTTACATATAAGAATTTTAAATAAAAATCATTTTAAAAGTCTAACAAGTCATCTATGATAAAAAAGGAAAACAAAATCAAAATATTAAATAATATCACACTAGAAATCTTTTAATAAGTCACTCTGAGTGTCCTTGAAAAATCACCACGAGATCATATTAAAATCTAATTTATCACTTCAGTTCTTAAATAGTATTGTCGAATTCTATTTTGCAGGGGACATCATACTATTAAAATGGATATCAAAAGGCATTATTGACTTTGAAAAAACTATATGAAAATAAAAACTTATAAAAAAGTCTATTTCAAAACACTAAAAATGGAAAATTTAAGAAGTGAAGAAAAACAATAGCATTTTCAGCATTACGACAAATTATTTCAGGATAATTAAATCTAAATTGCACAAACAAAAAGTAATAGAATCTCATAAATTGTTCTTTCGAAAATAATACTTTTTTTGTCTATAAATAATAATTATTATTGAAAAAAAAATCCCAAAGACCAATGTCAGACTCACTATACCAACCAAATATTTAAATTAGTTTTGATTATTTATCCAAAAATTCAATTTTTTATATATACAGAAGAAACTTCCATTTTGTAATCTGCAGACCGATTATAACATTGAAATGAATCTTTGAAGAAAATTAATAAAAAAAATTATTAATTACAAACAGTTCACAAATGCCTTATTGAAGAATTTCTTTAGAAAAACTATCATTAATTATTATCATTATTAGGTATTATTTAGTTGAGATTAACTTTTTGAATAAAAAATATTACTTGTTTTTGTAAAAAGTCTTCTAATTTTATAAAACTGTTTTGAATAAAAAATTGAATAAAAAAAATGAATAAAAAATTATTATTTTCCGAATTCAGACAGTTTTTATTCTTTAGAAAAATTAAGAGACATATTCAAATGAGATCAAAATTGTCCTATATTTTAGTTTACGTAGCTTTGCATAGAGTATTAGTTGTTATCTTGATGGGTCTACACTAGTAATTGGCCTATGAAATTTTTTATACGACACATAATACTTAAATTTTTCCGCTTTGGCTTTGATCAATATAATTTTTCTTATGCGTATTCATAAAATTAACAGACTAAATTAAAATGAACTTAAAAATAGAATTATAAACTATATAAACAATACAACTTATGAACACAGGAAAAAGAAAATAAATTATGAATAGAATCAGAATTGCATGAAAGAACATGACGAAGAAGTATTATCTAAAGCGTCCCCTGTCCATCCACTTTCTACACAAGCACAGTAAGCACATCATTACTAGCCGAAGAAGTGTTCTGCAGAGTCCTCTGCTTATTCACATTTATAATACTCTTACTAAAGTCTTTATGTCCCGACGAATCGTCGAAAGGAGCAGTGTTTTTCCGCACGTCCGGATTTTGCGCCTTGTACAGCATGATCTGACTACTCCTGTGCGCCGGACTCAGACCATCGCCTAGCTTGATACTTTCAGCTAACTTCCCACCCTCCCCGTAGAAAGCGCCACTGTCACCACTAGTCCCAGGTAAAACCAGGACAGTTTTCCTGGCACCGGGGTCAATCTCGGTGATCATCTCCAGCATTTCACTGGAGTTGTCGTGGGGAAGCATAGAGGAAAGCGGACGTACGACGCTTACCTTTGGCAAGTCCATGCCTCCGCACGCACCCACGGAATTCACGCTACCGAGACTCCCCACATCCTCCTTGAGAGGGTTCGTGTAGCGGCGCAGATTCTCCTCGTTTTGGAGGTTGTTGGATTTCTCGTCGTCGAAGTTTCGGTCACTGGATGGGGAGAGGTTGACTCCACTCAGACCCAAGTTTCGTCGTCTTTGACGGATATACAGAAGGCCAGCTAGGAGAGCGGCGCAGATTCCTATCACAATGAAACATACCAATGCTATTAAGTACTTGTTGGACTGCTGTTCTTCGGATATGAGAGCTGTTTCTACTTTAACTTCTACAATGGATGCTAGAGCCAAGACAGAGGTTTGCTTCCGGGAGATAGCTTCTCCGATCACCCGGATACCTTCCAGGACCCCATCAATTCCAGACTGTAATAAAAATTATAGTCAAATTATTAAATTTAATCCAGAGTAGTTGAAGAAAGAAAATGTTATAATGGAGAGGAAAAACAACCTATAAAATAGCGTTTGTTTAACTTACCAGAGTGACTTCAACAGTATCATTGTATCCCATTTTCAACTCGCATAGCAGTACCAAATCCTCCCTTCTTCTACTATTCGCTTGCTGATTCGCCAACAGCACTCTCAAATCTCCGCATAGTCCCTGCACAGTAGTCCCCTGCGGTACCTTTCCTCTATCCACCAACAAAGTCAATCTAGCACAATTATTGCTTAACTGGGCTTGGTTGGGTCTGCAATTAAGGGGCGCAGGCAGGACGGGCGGTTGGACTCTGCGACCCTCCTCTAGGTCACGACATTCACCATAAGGCAGACAAGGAGGCGATAGGCAGGACTCGGCCGGTGATGGCACACACACCTGGTTCATCAGACAGAGTGTGACCGGACGGCGCAAGTTACAGTTGTCCAGACCGCACCAAACGCGAGTGCACTTCACCTGCCCATCAGTACAGACACAAGTATTGCAGGTATGCTGCCAAGTTACGTTATTTTCCAGGGAATGGCCTTCCCAAACACATGATCCAGGTGATGGGAGGTAGGTGAGATCATCAGCTGGAAAGAGAAGATAATTTTTAAAAATCGCATAACTAAACAACATCTTGGTTCATTCTTGACAAAATCTATTGATATAGAATTGGGGTTGTTATGATTATAATGAGAAAGTGCAGGATTAAAAAAAAAAACTGGTTCAAAAAATATTTCCAGAATGATAATTTAAAGAGAGAGAGGGGGGGGGGGAGGTCGGATTATAAGACAATTATTTTGGTCCAAGTAGTAACTCAACTCACCTTCACATCTCTTTCCTCTTCTTCCCGTTGGACAGATGCATCGATAATCCCCAATTCCGTCTACACAGGTCCCTCCATTGGCACAGGGCGAGGAGCTGCATTCATTCACGTTGATCCTGCAATCAGGTCCCGTGAACCCGGCGGCGCATTCGCACAGGAACCAGTTTTGTCCATCAACGCATCGGCCACCGTTGTAGCACGGCTGAGCAGCACAATCGTCCACGTCTTTTTCGCAATGCAACCCTTCGAACCCTTCTCTGCAGATGCACTCATAATAGGCCTCGCCAGATTCCGCCGTGTTCACGCACGTGCCTCCGTTCAAGCAAGGGTTGGAACGGCAAGCTGTCTGTTTGGATATGTGACAGACGGTGCCTGAAATTGAAAATAAATGATATGGCTTAAGTCCCTAATGTCAGGTAATTTAATGTTTTATATGGTACTTTTGTAACATTATAATAGTCTAATGGAATTGGTATCCCATATTCAATTAACATGGTCTTAGCATTTTGTTGAATAAAAAAACTTTGCTTGTTATAGGAAAATTAAGGATGGCATAAGTGCAATCGGTTTGGTATATTTTGGCTTCTATTGATGACTATTGTTGACATTGTCTTATAGAAAGGGAACTATCAAAATAGCGGGGTTTTATCGCATGAATCCTTCAAATGGTAAATAAAGGAAGAAAGAGTCACGAAGTGCTATTAAATTAAAGAGTGGAAATTGGAGATAGGGGTTAAACTGCACCCCTTTCGGTTTTTTAATTCTATCTCGGAAAGGAAGCGAAATTCAGGTAAAATATGAAATTTTTAAATGCAATTTTGTAGATAAATAATTTTTCATTTTTCCTTTTGTTTGCATTTAACTTTTTTTCTCAACAGAGATAGGTACCTATAGGCATTTCCTCACAGAAAACCAAAATGAGATAAATAGTGAAGCATTTCGTATACAAGTTTTGGGAGAGTAAATGAAACATGGGGTAAGTTAGTCATGAATGGTTGAGTTGACTGAATTTTTGGTACGTCATCAAAGAAGATAAAAATCTTTGTAGATATTATTTTTTTGATACTACATAATATCATATATCCCACATTAGCATACAAATAAACAAACACAATCTTAATTAGCAATCAGAGCTAAATTATTATTGCAAACTTAGATTATCCTCAACTACATTGTGTGTCTATTCAAAGCTGAGTCACCTTCCTAATCTAAAGCGTTCTTTGATCTGAATTTAATTTTCAACTTAGTGCACTGGTGAACAATACCGCCGTGAACTATAGAAGACTAATTACCATTAATTACATTCTTGACCAGTATTTTAATTCATAAAAGCTGACTTCTCGGAATATAATCGAAAAATTAGAACTGAAGAAAACTGTTGCCATTCTTGAAGTGCTGCCGAATTAATTATAAAAAGCAGGTGTTTCGTAATGTCCATAAACCACGACGTCGAGTTTATTAGGTTTACGTTTATTCTACAAGAAACTACAAACCCAAACACAAACTAACTAGAACCATGAAAACCAATCAATCCAAGACTATTTTTTATAATGATGAAGTTCTAACATTTTTCCAAGAGAATATAAAATAATTCTCACCTTCCCAATCAGGAGGGCAGCGGCAGATGAAGGTGTTTCCCAGGTCCGTACATGTGCCCCCATTATTGCAGGTGCCGTGATCGCAGTGACTCTCCCTCGAAGCACAAAACTTTCCTTTCCAGCCGTTCTTGCAGTCGCACTCGAAATCCGCCACCAAATCAATGCAAGTTCCATTATTTCTACAAGGATTCGGAACGCACTCATCTGTATCTGGAAAATTAAATAAAATAAGTAAGTAAAACCAAAACCGTGTTAATTTCAATAAGAAGTTTCACTGACTTATAGCTACTTACTTATATTACACAGAGCTCCTTCCCAGCCCTCCTTACAGATACACTGAAAAGCATTGATTTTGTCCACGCAAGTTCCTCCATTTTCGCATGGGTTCACCTTGCAGTCGTTTATATCTGAAGAAATAGACGAGTAAGCTATTTAAACGATTATTGAATTTTCATTTTTAGACTTACTCTCATGACAATATTTTCCCGTGTATCCAGGTTGGCATTGGCACTTATAGCCAATACCGGGTTGACTGATACAATGTCCGTGTTCTCCACAAATACTGGGGGTTGACATACGAGAGCCACCGAAGGTAACCGCTGTGCAGCTGTCCAATCCTGAAATTAACAAGAGTTCTAATATTGATGATAATCAAGCAATTAGGTAAGCTGAGATATTAAAATTGAAGATTAGTGAGATTTGGCTCATCATACAAAAATCCAGACTACTGTTTTACCAAGTCACCTTTACGATATTTTTATTCATATTGCGGCAAAGACGATTGACGTGAAGTGAAATTTGAATCTTAAAATCCACCCAATTTGGTTTACCAATTTGGTAGCCCAAAAGTCTAAGAACTTTTTTTTCTGTTTGTGTCGTATGCTATTATATGACAAACTAACTTGAACCAGAATCATTACGCAGCGCAGAGCTTAATTATTGCAGTTCAAAAATTCGGTGAATTAAGTCACTGAAACTGACGAATCACTGACACTGATGCAGAGTGTACTGAAGTTATAAAATCTTTTCATTGGAAATCAGTTTTTAACATGCTTATAGTAATTTCATCATAGCTATTTGAAACACTATATTTTATGTATATCATCACAAATTTACTCAGCTCTAGGGGATTTTTTACGTTTTTTATTATGTTTATTTTGCAATTATGTATCTGATCTTAACTGAATACCATCACAAGAAGCATGCACGTAGTTACAGAATGATCTGGAGTCTAGACCCTGAGAAAAGTGAACGTTTTCTCTAATCGCTCCAATTTAAGCAACTATTCCTTACTATCTCGGCAGCCGTTACATCCAGATCTCTGGCTCTATCCATCACTATCGACGGGATACGGCGGATCGGGTTTAATGAGGCATAGGAATACCGGACCGCGAGGTCTGTGCATGAATCTCCTGTAGATGACGCTCCGGTGACAGGCAATCTCGGCCGGCGGAGGCGGCGGGAACCCCCGCAGAGACGCCCCGTCGAGCCCGGAATGGAACCGGACCAGACGGCATACACAGGTGGCCGGAAAGTAGCTAACCCATTCGCGTACCATGGGAGCGTATCCATGATTGAGTCGTTCCATCGATACGCTGCTGCTGTGCCGGGGCTGAATTGTATGTTTTATGTTTTGTTGAGCTCTTAAGGTAATTAATTGTTTTAAGTAATCCTGACCAAATTACACCAACTATATTCAAAAGCGCAAATTTTAGAAGAAAATTTAAAAAAAAGCTTTGTTACGATTAATATTTATTTAAAAAAATCGGCGTTTGTTATGATTAAAAGATTTAGAGCTAACCGGTGGTACTTGTTAAATTCTATTGTCTCTAATGAAGCAATCAACAGGTAGCGAATTATTACCTAATTTTCTTGCGAGGCGGTACATAGCGCGAGTTTTATCTCCTTATACCTATTCCAAATAAAAATCATCCTCAAAGTGTGAACATCATGATAAAAGTCCTTCTAATAGACTCACTTGAAAAGGCTATTCAATTTATAAAAAAAGGTTTGGTACTCTTTATAACTTCACTCATTGACGAAGTCACACTATGGAAACTGACAATTTGTTTTATATCTTCGGACGGTGGTAGCTTACTCCCGTCATTCGTACTCATAACAAGCTTGATGAGCAGCTGTAAACTAAACACAAACAGAGGACACGCAGAACCTTTGGCAGACAAAGTTTTTTTACCTCATTTTCCTTCCGGATTACCTGATGGTCGAAAAAATATGTCTACCAAGGTAAGCAAATCTGCTTTAGTTGTGACTCTTCAAGTTTTAGTATGAACCATTTTTTGGGCACTTTCTTCCATCATTACCAAAATCTCAAGACTATGAGAGAGGGGAGACGTAAATAGAGTCGAAGAGCTGGTGTACATCGAGGTAAAGTTACGAGTTGTGACTTACACACCCGAAAAAATAAACGCGCAACCTGTTTTTGTAGATTGAATGATTGTTGGTTGTGTCTCACATTATCTAAGAGTAACCTATATGAATCCAAATCTGGATCCAGAGAACTAACACTTCCACTTGCAATGCAGTTCCCTGATTTGCAGTTTTCGTCACAGGATCGTGGCTTTTAAGCTTTTATAGATGAAATCAGCAATTCTTTGTATTAGGAGCCCATTCCAGCAGCTTCAGCATTCTTGATCCCATTTAATTGCCAATTATACACAATGCAAACAAATCTCAAAGGTAGGGATTGAGGAGTCTATGTATAACAAGACCTGAACTCTTTAAACTTGCTACCAAAAAACTGGACAAGCGACATGAGTTGTGACCTTTCACAACAGAAACCTATATTTGAACTGTATCCTCATAACCCATTTATTTGTACAAAAATCTCCAGGGTCGTGTGTTAAGGTGTGTATACACATGCGAGTCCAGCGGTTCACGAGCCGGTCGAGAACAGGTAATTTGCCTAATCAGTCTGTACTTTGAAGTGCAGAACGAACTGCTCGCGAGCCGTTCGCAGCGAGACATCTCAGCATATTTTTCTGACGAACATAACGTTGTATTTTAGATTGGGACGACGTTTCGCGATTACCCCCTCCCTCCCTCCCCCCACCGAAGGAATGATGTATTTATGTTTACAATAATTGTCAACAAATAATATAAAAGTGGAGAACCCACCCTGATACAATACACGAAGTCTAGATACATTAAAATTTTCAATAATAAAAAAAAAGATTGCATTGATGGCTACTTAAATTTTGTAGCCGCGAACACTGGCGGTTCCAGGTTGGTTCCAGAGTTGCCTAGGCTCTCTTGAAGTACCTTGTGAAAATAAATCCCGCCGAGTGGTTCATGAGCGTCTCACGAGCAGCTCGCGAACTGCTCGGCTTGCATATCTATACGCACCTTTAGATGACAGACGGGCGCTGAACTGTTCCGTGTCTGGTTTAATTTTTGCAGGTTTTTTTCACATTTATGTGAGAATGAATTTGTATATTTTTAATGATAACCGTTATGAAGATGTTGAAAGCAACGATAAAGCCAAATTATACGTGACACAAGTTTTGATTTTAATTGCAAAATAATTCAATTTTAAAGGTTAGGTGGTATAATCATAATCTAGGTAATGTGGCTTGACCTTAAGCTTAAATATTATGACCGGCTAAACATAACAAAGACATTTGCAAACGCTTAGAGATATCGATAAGCCTCAGCAAGAACACAATAGTTGCTGTTTGGTCGTTTGGTGCCAAGACCACAATACGCCGCGACCGTATCTACAGATTACATCGAGCCACTCCATAGATTATCAGACGGCCATCGAAGCAAGTGTTGATTGCAGCGTACAATACATCGTAAGAACACAAAGGGTCCCTCCAAAGCTCCGCAGGTCTTCTTTATGTGGGTGTCTAGTAATTTAGAACACTGCCAATTTATCCACCGTGAAATACACCACCAGCAAGCTGTTTATATTGGAAAGATACGGGTTCGACAAATAGCCGCGTGGGTGACCTTTATAATATATTAAAATAAATAAATGAAATAAAACCATGTCAGAAAGTTGTTTCATACTTTGAGGCTGCATAATTATGATGAATTGGTATCGATTAATGGTACCAATTGGAACTAGACATTTTTGTTTTTCTATGGAACCCAAAGTTATACGTATGACACGAATAGATTTGTTAATACAAGTATAGGTAACAAAAGTTTTTGAAAGCATCATGGGAAAATGTGCGGATCTCTTTAAAATTCTTATTTAATTTTATTCAGATTATTGCACTTACATGATCCCACTATCGCTACAGGTATATCTACATACCAATTTTTCAAATTTGGCAGTTCTGTCCCGTTTAGCTAACTTTCAAAACCAAATAAAAAATTCAAAATTCTTACCAGTAGATTATACTGTAGCGAGTTCATGAACTAAAGAAGTGTTTATATTCATTATCTGATGCCATTAATTTTCTAATTTGCATAGAACAAACAGTGCAAACTGGTTGTTACGGTATTTATCAACCAGCAAAGTTAACTACACTTAATCACTAAATGCACGACGACGTTGTTGAAGCATCTTTATTTGCTAATCAAGAAAACCTAGGCCTTGTTAAACCGTGCTTTAACTTGACATACTAACTGGATCACTGACCTTTCCCTCAGATTATTAATTTTAATTATGTCACTATAAAAATTATTGTTAAAATGAGACATATCCTTTATTAAATCGAATAGAAACCGAAAGATGTTTGAGAAACTGTAGTAGTACGTCGTAGGTATGAAGTGGTTATTATTGAGTAATCAATCATAAAGTAGGAATTTAAAATCAAGTTTTTTGTCCCGATTTTTTTCCCACATAACGTTCTGAATTTAATTAATATCTCGCTCTCTATATAAAGAACACACTATACTCAATGATATGGGGACCATAGTAGACAATATTTTAATATAGCTCTATAACTTACCTTCTTCACAGGGAGGATTATCACACATAATCCTTGGCTGACTGCAGTTTTTTCCTTGCCAACCTTCAGGACAATGGCAGTAGTAATCGGCCTGGGCGTTGAAACAGGGAGCACCATTTTCACATGGATCGGGACTGCAGTGATTGTGATCATCCTGAAACAATAAATTAATCAATGCTAACTCAAAGCTATAAGTGCTGAGGAAATATTAAAAAAAATCTAATACCTAAGTAACTCATGTCAGTAATAATTGTTTACTAAAAGAGATATGATTAATATAGGTACGGACATCATAAGCCACCAGCACCAGATAATCTAAAGCCCACAGGTATGTGTAGAAGATTTACATAAAATAATTATTTATGAATGATTCGATCAGATAAAACTAATTTAGATCTATTACAGATCAAGTGCTTATCTAAATCAGTAGCTAAACATTATTGTCCGCCAGAGGCAAAACTATTGAGAAAAACAACAGCTTTATTATTCTATTAATTCTAGAGCAGCTTGTAATTTATGCAGATAAGGCTGAAGCACTTTAACACTGTTGTTGGTGTTCCTACGACATTTGTTTGTCGCCAGAAGCGACTACGCCCGTTATGGTCGCACATGGTAGCAACTTTGTGGTAATACTCTTCAAGTCCATAATTTGCCACAGGAAATAAACAAATAAACATAGTCATCAAGCATAATTTACACTTGTTAGGTATAAACTCTCTGATGAAAATGATGCCATTCTGTAAAGTAATACAAAATAATTCACAGAGACCTGTCAGCTTATTATCTGGCACACAACCAAAGGCGACGTAATTTGGTTCCTCTGGGCGTATAATTATTTTTTTTCTAACATTACCGAAAGAAGTCTCATTCCTGTTATCGATTAGTGGTAAAAAATGTTAATTTGATCGTGAGAATTGAACGAGTGCTAACGTTTAGCTGTCCGATTTATTAAAAATAAATGTAATCTTCAATCTTTATTAGTCCACTCAAAAATTTAATTAAACCAATAAATTTGGCTTTGCTGTATTAAACCATGTAGTTGCAATTGCAAAAGCTCAGGAAAATTGAGGGGGAAGTCCCCTAAACAACGCCGTCGACTTTTGGAGCGCGTAGCGTCGAGGGGTTATATTTTTAAAATTTTATACTTTATAAATTTTATTATTTTTTTTTCTGCAAAATCAGCCGGTATCTCGGAGATGGGAATTTTGTTGGGAATTTAATTAGCTTCAATTTAGAAAATGTTTAAAACCGGAAACCGTTTAAAAAGTTGACGGAGGTGTTCATAATGTTCTTCTGTAGTTTTTGAGGAAATTAAATCAACGCCAATATGACAGACGCAGAATTCTAGTCCACGAAGAACTGCATCGATGAACCGTTGAAACGTTTGGGTTTAATTTCCAAATCCGTATGGCATGTAAAAAATTCAAAAAGACCAAAAGGTGTAGTTATTGCTGTCTTCTGAATGTCCTCTAGTGTCATTGGTATCTCGGTCAAAACTTGAACGAGATCAATTTTTGAGAATATTGAGCATCTGCCATGGAATTACTTAACTTTTTGAAATTTCATAACTTACAGTAATAATAAAATTCTAATTTGACTGGCTCATATTGACCATTTCAAGGGCCGATTAGGTGCAATTTCTGAAATTTGGGCTTGCAAGTTTTATACAATTATTTACCTATACAATTTAATGAGATATATTTGTATTTATTTATTTCAAAGAATGTGCTAGAAAGTGGAGGTAAACGGTTACCGTATTAGGTTTAAAATATAAAAGTTGGAAGTCAATATTTGTATCCCTGTAGGATTTATTCAACAGTTGAAGTAAAAAAAACGCAATTTTTTGGTCCATTTATGTACGGATAAATGAGGTTTTCCTAAATTCTTTTTTTTTGGAAAAGAGGGAGCATCGGTCTTAACTGTGTAGGTAAAACATAGTCGCTCCACTCTGATAATTTGGCTTCGAGAACTAGCTCATTCAGTTACAAGAACATTTTTAAAGAAATAAATAATATTATAAACTAACACAAACAACCAGGCCTAGCTGGGATTCGAACCACAGACGGTGGCAGCGTCAACAGCTTCAGTCAGGGATGTAAGCCGCTGCGCTACCGCCCGCGTTCCTAAATTCTGAAAACGTTACTTTTGTGTTCAGGGTTCTAATTTGTCTCAGTTGGGTTGCTATTAAATTATTTTTTTATTGTCTTGTTTGGGTTTGTGTTATTTGTGTGTTATTTTTCTCAATATTCGTGTTATTTTTGTCAATATTTTTGTGTAATTTTGCATGCTAATTTTCATTCTTACATATTTACTGTGCATTTTATTCTTTTTGTTATATGTTTTATATCGATTTGATTCTACCTATTGTATATTTTTACAACAAAAGAGTTTCTACTTGTGTTAATTACCTTTTATTTGAACGGCTTTCCTCATTTAGTAGCGCTTAAAGTTTGGAACTAGGTATCTACTTATTTATGCTGCACTGGAACTAAGTACTTATACAGTGTGTGTGTCACAGGCATGGTACACCCCCTTTTTTTTCTTTATTTTTTGAGATAATTTTTTGAAATTTGGTACGTCGCATATTCTCGATAGAGCGCACTTTTTAACAGAAAATTGAATTTTTCCCACATCCGGTTTTTCCGGAAATGTTACCAACTTTTTATTTTTAAATGGGACACCCTATATATTATTATATTTTTGGATTCTATACACTTTTACGAATCCAACAATACCACATAAGTACCATTTTAAATGTCAAATTTGTTTTAATTTAATTTTTTATTTCTCAATTATAGTGTTCCATGACTATTTCGTTTTACTCCAATTGGATCATCTAATGCTAGAAAAATCGAATTTTTGTTCAAAGTACTAAATTAAGTGATTTATGGATAAATTATGCGCACCGGAATGATTTTTTGAGCTGGATTCATTTTTTTCAAATGGTACCATATTGGTACCGAGGTATCATCTACTATAGTACTCTTAATAAGGAACATTTTGGTGTACCCATTTTGCATCTGTGACGAACACAACTGAAATGGTACTTTACCAAGAAAGTAACTAATCTTTGGTGTAAAGTACCATTTCAGTTGTGTTCGTCACAGATGCAAAATGGGTACACCAAAATGTTCCTTATTAAGAGTACTAGTAGATGGTACCTCGGTACCAATATGGTACCATTTGAAAAAAATGAATCCAGCTCAAAAAATCATTCCGGTGCGCATAATTTATCCATAAATCACTTAATTTAGTACTTTGAACAAAAATTTCATTTTTCTAGCATTAGATGATCCAATTGGAGTAAAACGAAATAGTTATGACACACTATTATAATTATTGAGAAATAAAAAATTAAATTAAAACAAATTTGACATTTAAAATGGTACTTATGTGGTATTGTTGGATTCGCACAAGTGTATAGAATCCAAAAATATAATAATATATAGGTGTCCCATTTAAAAATAAAAAGTTGGTAGCATTTCCGGAAAAACGGAATGTGGGAAAAAATTCAATTTTCTGCTAAAAAGTGCGCTCTATCGAGAATATGCGACGTATCAAATTTCAAAAAATTATCAAAAAAAAAAACGAAAAAAAAGGGGGGTGTACCATGCCTGTGACACACACTGTATGCTGCAAAAGTTTTGCCTCACTGTTATGCAGTGGAAGTTTGAAGAGGAGTTTAATCTTCAGGTTCCTATCCCGTTTTAAAGCAACCAGAAGTAGATCAGTTTTGGGCATACCATGTCAGTTTTCTAGTTACTTCAACTGCTACCAAATTTTCAGCGATGCTGTTTTACTTTCCAATCAAACCACCTCATCCATCATTAAAAGCGCAGGCTTCTTCATGGACACTGTGGATATTGATGCTTTGGATATTCACATTTGATGACACATTTTTTATTCTCGAAGAAAGCCAAAATGAAGTTTAAGAAGTAGTTTTTGCAGGAAAATACAATTCGTAATAAATTCCAATCTACTTTCCAAAGTGTGACAATAATGACACATGGTATGTTAATTTTTACTAGGAATTTAGAGATATGCTAATATTGCTAAGAGCAGTGTATGTCGAGGAGTCTTACTTGTCTTGAAGTCTAGCTCTGACCTACTCAGACCTGTGTTATAGGTGTGTTATTATGGAACTCGTGAGACAAACAATCCGGTAATAATTTTATTTCTTGTACCTACCCAGGTTAATAAAAAAAAACTTACCTCACAGTATGGACCTGTAATTCCTACAGGACAAATACAGCGGTAACCATTAACTTGGTCCACGCATTCACCACCATTGCGACAAGGGTTTGATGCACAATCATCGATGTCTGTGTGACAGTCTCGGCCTGAAAAGATACAAAATATTTCGATTAAATCCTGGATTATTCGTCGACTAAATATTTAAATTAATAATTATAAAGTTCAAGTATTATCCGAAATCACACCGTTTTTTTAAAACACTTTTAGGTTAGCGGTCTTACAATCAGGTGGTTAAAAAATTTTAGTCAGAGATCAAAGAATATGTTTTGTTTCAAATACACCTGGGTTGATGAAAATTTTGATTAGAGAGAGTTCCATGTTATGTATCAAGGCAAGGGCCAATTTTAGACAAATTTAGACAAATTTTCGAAGATCAGCGTTTCAGCATTATGATTTAGAAATGTCAGTTAAAAATTTTCTTGACTCTCATAATGGTGGCGAAATTTTGACTTTCGGAACTGTGCCATGTTGGACCCCTCCAGGAATTCTCCTGACCGCATTTCTGAAACAGGATGTACTTTATTGCCTCTGGTAGGTCTCGCAGATTTGAAAACAATAATGTAAGTATGCCCTCCGAGTTATTATGACACAACTCGTTACTCATTTCTCATTGACCTTTTGGTTTGACATGGGTTTAAATATTGTCTAAATCTTACACATTCCTTCATATATGCTTGCTTTATGTTTAGTGATGTACTTCAGCCAACGTAACAATTTTGAGATCACGAGTTATTGGTAGGTATATTATTATTATCTTTAATATAATTATTTGTCTATCAAGACTTAATGGAGAGGAATGTTCATATTATGTGTATATAAACGTTTAGTTCTGCAGAGGTTTAGAGACATACCTACCTCCTATGATTTTATAAAGAATTAAAATAATAATTGAAAATTCCCGTTATGAACCCAGAGACCGCGCGCTTTAACGACAGTTTCAGTCAATAAATTCTGAAAAGAAACTAAAGTACATATAAGAGAGAATAAGGCATTTAGAAGAAGTTACGACTGAAAATTTCAAACTTGTGACCCGAGATGTTGATCAGATAAGCCGGCTGGATTCGTCAGTGCAACCGTCGGAGGCATACGTGAATCTGTAACCTGTTCTGGAAACCTCTCGTGCGAATCGTGGAATAAGAATGTGTCATTAAAATCCTATCTGACGTGCGAATTTGCGCTAAGAAATCACTGCAACCTCTCTCGCTTGCGGAGCAAAGAGGTCCGCCTTGCAGAAAGTTGATGTGCAAGTTCCAGCTGTGATCCAGTATCCGTTTCACCACCAAGTTTTAGACGGCGCCGGCGGGTGGGATATACCAACGTTTTAAGTTTCAGCTTTTTTATAACGATATGGGATAGGAAAAGGCTCTGTTTACTAGGTTTAAGAGTAAAGTAGTCATATATGATGAAAAAAATTGTTTACTTGCAGACTCGATAATCGTTACACGGATCACTTGATGGAATGAATACAAAAGTAATAGTTACTACCTACCACATCTCCGATTTGGAAGACGGACAAGTGTAAATGTTGTGGAAGAAACAGACAAAGATACCCGCTACACGATTTCGCATAAACCCGATATTATACAATTATTGACACTCCCTTCCGAGAGCATTAATGTCTCTGTATTTCAGCAGCACTAACATCAATTTCATATCGACATGGTTTGCACGTTATGCATTATGGAAGCTAAGATTTAATAGCTAGGTAGCAAACACGACTCTAGGAAATGGTGTTTATTATTAGAAAATATAGATAGCAATGCTAGATTGCATTTCTATCAACTCTCCGCATTGTCTTATGTGAACAATTGTGATGATCGTTGAGATTCCAATATTACAGCAAGCACTGGAAATACATAACTGGACTCAGGAAATATACGAACGAACATCCAATATCTTCACACGACTTGCAGAGGTAGATGGTTGAATTGAAAACAGAATTAAAAATATTTCCATAATAATTATTAAATTTATACCTAGACAAGGCAGACTCTCTGAATAATTCCAAACGACATAAAGAACAAATATTCACGAACAAAAGGACATTAAATAAAAGATGTTTGTTATTTACCTGTGTAGCCTGGTTGACAAGCGCAGTGATAATCATTAACCAGATCGATGCAAGTAGCTCCATGTTGACACTGTCCGACGCAATCGTTGATATTTTGGTCGCAATTTTTTCCCATCCATCCAACTCTGCATTTGCATAAGTACTCGCCCACCAAATTAGTACATGATATAGCGTTGATACAGGGATTGGTCAGACATTCGTCAGCATCTGGAAAGGTGAAATTTTTTGTTTGTAACAATGAGAAAATGGTCTACGACAGTTGACTGAAGAGAAAACATAAGCAGAGATAAAAAAGTTATGCTTACCGAATTGACAGACGTTTCCTTCCCAGGCCGCTGGACACTCGCATCTGAAGGCGTCTTCCATGTCGACGCAAGTTCCTCCATTTTGGCAAGGTGCAGAAGCACATTCATCGACATCTGTAAATAATAAATTTATAATGCAGTAACAGTTGGGCAACAGTTCACGGCAAGAATTCACTGAATTTCTAACTAATCAAAAAACTTAAAAATAAATGGTTCAAGAGGTGACTGAAGAGGATTGCGAGCCTCTCAGTTACCTATATTATCAAAATGTTGAAGAATTGATTGAAAAGCAGACTCAAAGGACCCATTGCAGCCTTTTTATTTTACTTAAAACACATATGCAAATATCAGAATCGTAGCATAGCATTAATTTTAAATCGATATTTTATGATCCGTATCCATAATCGGTAAGTATGGACTTTACTAAACTCTTAATACAGGTTGTACCTCCTGGTGTAGAAGCTAATCACCTACAACCTACAACTGGTTGTTGTTAGATTATTTGGCTGGACGTAACGAGGGAATAAGACAGATAATGTGTCTAATAAATAAAGATAGGTGATCTTTGTATTGGCACTGATTGGTATGATTGATTGTCGGCATCAGTTAGAGAATGCCGTTCATATGCCACATCTGATTAGCTGTTAATGCGTCTACTTTCCATTCTGGTACAACTGTTTTCACGAAGAATTAGATTAGATATAGATCATCATCCTAAGCCATAAAATATAAAAGTCATTGACGTATCTATATATGTCTAGGGAGGTATAAGGTGAACATAATATCGGCAGAGGTAGGACGCAATACAGGTAGGTAAGTTTACGATCGAATTAAGTGAATAAAATAAAAATAGAAAGTGGTAAAAATCGTAGAAAATACATAATACACTTTTGAGGACGGTCAATAAAACGACGCATCTAGAAGTTAGAAATATGGGAGGATACATCGAATTGCTTCAATTCATATTATGAATTGTGAAATCTATGTTCTTAAATGGAATGTGAGTCCGCGATTCGGGTTAAACGCTCCTTTTATTACATAAGATAATACACATTGAAATATGATTCTCATCTGGAGGTCATAAATCTGATTTTATGAATTATATTCGCATCTACATAATATTCTCTAAAACTTTCTATATAATGCACAAAATTATCCAATATAAATAATCAACGCAGGATCCGTATAAGGATCATGGTGGGCAGAGCTTACTTGTAATTCTACTTCCAGCATTTAACGAGTCATTTGTTACTTCCAAACGATTTTAATATGAAAAGGTAATAATTTATGTGTGACTTTTTTTACAAGTAACAACAAAGCTTGTCGTTTTAATTTCTTGCCCGATTTTTTTGCATTTTGAATAAATTTAATTATAATTTTTGGGACGGTGATCTAAAAGTTGATGAGTCATTTAGTTATAAAATAAAATTGAAAGAATTAATAATCATCTGTAGGTACCTATAATCGTATTAGCTGACCAATCAAGAATTTATATTGCCAGAAAACAATATGTTTCGATAAGCATCAACATGGTGAAGGTAGTTATTATTTCTAATAAAATGACCTCCCAATAATACCTCTTGAAACTTAGGATGACCCTTCCGAGGCAACGTTTCGAAACAAATCTAAAAACGTAAACGATGGAATTAACTAATTTAATAAATAATACCACAAACGGTAGACAACTATCATTTACTGAAGGAGTCAAGACACGGACGTAGATTCATTATATCAGGCACAGTGTATAGCGGCTGAATCTCTGCTTATGAAAAAACTCAATTAATTTGGCTTCTTAGAAAATAACAGGCCTAAGGTTAGCAGCAGCCTTTGGTGGGTGTGGCAGGAGAAACAAAACGATGATTTCTTCTGTTCTCTTCGGCTTATAATATGAAATACGTGTGTCAGTTCAGTTCAGCAACCAAGAACTGTTCCACTCCACTCGTGTTGGTGTTTCTCTCTCAGATCAGATCGTTACCAACGATGCGAGTTTGTTCACCAGCTCTTCAACATTCCCTTTAATTTTAATTGCTATCTTGTTGTTTCTTTTCTTCATTTGACGTTTGCATGAATCAGGTGACTAGGTGAAAAATCACACTCCGTAAAAGTCATCATATCTTTCATCGCTGTATTAACAAAATAAATTTGTTTTCGCGCTAAAATTGGTAAATAAACCAGACTCCCTCTATCAATCCATCGACACACGAATGCCTTTTTCCGTTTTCCCTTTATATACATTTTTCTGAATGTATAAGAGCATTTACGACAAATTTAGAAGCTACCTAGTACCTACAACCGATACACATCCATTAAAACAAAACAAAGTCTCTGGAGAAGTGGATTTATGTTGAGCATTATTTAAACATGATGACTGACGTGAAACAAGACATTACGAGCCTACTACAAGGAACAGCTATAGAGACGGCGTTACACACGCACATCAAGCAACCAACCTTCAACAGCACCACTTGACTTTATTGGTGACATACTCGTATATGAGTGCTGTTACTGGTTCACTAATGTTTTATGAACTCAATTGATGTACTTTTTACACCACCATAAAGTTCTAGCTATAAACTATATTCTACATTATGGTTAGCTCTGTAATAAAAATTTTCAAAATTTGTGAAGTAGGTACCTACGCATTTTTTATAAGCGGCGGTATACTTATTATACCAAGGGAATTTATATGTTGCACAACTTTCAGCACGGACACCGCACAAGTAATTTATATCCTTGCAAAGTTAGTCATGCCCTGCTAGTCGAGTCGTCCTAGTTTGTCATCCGATACTTCAACTCCTTCTTCCCGTCCTTTCATTCCTTCTTCTCTAGTTTAGATTGAGACATTTAGCAATGCTGCTGGTCTTGGTCTGAGCACCATAGACATTAATCGGCGCTGATTCATGAGCGCAGTTGTCAATGATTCAATCCATCACGGCTTGTCATTCATGTAAATGCACTGGCATCAACTAGGCAGCCGATGCCTTATTTGACCCGAGGCCGACGGGCGTAAATCAGAGTGCCAACCGCTGAAATTGCGAAACGCGCACAGGTAGCCATGGAATTATCGCCCGATTGCGTAGCCTACTCTCTGACTGATGACCGGGTGAAGCGAGGTCAGATGACAGTTTGTTGTTAGGCTCTTGATAGATTAGATTAGTGCCCTTAATGCGGTTTAGTATCAAACTCAAAATTAGAAAAACTTTACTTAAGCTCAAATAAATAACTTTACTTTGATTTTTATTGGAAACCTTAAAATGAATCGATAAATTTTTTGACTTTGCTATACGTTAAGCAAAAGCTGTAAAATTGCCATTTAGCAAAGATGCACATACGACAAGGTAAAAAAAAATAGCTGCTAAAAGTGAACATTAATATTCAATAAAGGTGGAGCCAGACTGCATATTTCTTGCAAATTATTCTTTCAAAATTAAATTATTTTTTCTCAATTATCAACGCCTTCCTTGCGAATAAGATAATCAATCACACACCCTCTATACTTAAAAATATCCCGAAGAGTTTCAGTGATGAATAAATGATAAATACATGGAATGTAATTGGATAGACCAAGGGAAACATCACATAGAAGATCTTCGTCCAAAGATATCTAGTTGATCGGGAGATTATTTGACCAATTTGAAGCTGTTTGCGAGTGCAAGCTTTACCACTGACCAACACCAAAGCTCCTAGATATACTTCCCCGATCTACGAAGCATGGCATGGAATACCGATCATGGCTGGAGTTAATTACAGGAGAAGGCAACACCGGTCACCTCTGACCCCGCGCATTCCTCTACTGTGTACTCCTACATGCACGCACGCCATGCCCGGCTCCAGAGCAGGCCTAGAGGAAGCCGCCCAGGTCACCAAGATGGATTAGGAACGTGCTAGCTCTCGATGATTGGGTACCAAACTGTTTTTCGTTATGCGCGGTGATAACGTATGCTGTGGGTGATATAGGATCATAATTAATCCAAGATCGGATTTTATGGCACACGAATAGCGAATAGTTCGGTAATTTTGATCAGAGGAGGATTTGTTAATTAATTGTTTTACGATAATAGAGATGGATATTGGATATTTTGTTCATTTCGTGGACGTAACAGTTTTCGAATTAATTATTAGTTTAGATACAGGATGTCTAGCATTAGTATCGGGGATTTGTTATAATCAGTCAAGACAGACAAAAACATTTATATTTTCAGTTATATGATGTTCTCAATTAATTTATATTTTTGTATAATTTTTCTTTGTATAAAGAGGATATAAGGATAGCGCAGTAATCATATTTTGTTACGCTTCATAGAGGATTTATACAATTAAATTTTCTCCTGTAATATTATTTGCGTCAGCGGTACGTTAATGTATTCATTTGTTTTGGCATGTGTTCAAGGTTACTATTATGCCAACTTGACCACCGATTTACCTGTAAAACAGTTGAGCAGCAAAGGAACAGTTGTACTATAGCACCATCGTCTCTGACTCTAAACATTCTATGAAATTATTTCGTAAGAAACGTTCCTAGTTCTTTGATTCGGTACAATATAGTTTTACAGATTTGGCACATCTTATTATTGGAGACACTTGTCAAACAATATGATTCCAAGCTATATCCATTTAAAGTTGGTCATTCCAAGAGTATGATGGCTTTAAGCGCGCAAAATTTGCCGGATCGACTATATAAAATTAAGAATTAGTGCCATTTTAAATTTGTCCGGAAGTTTGAGACATGTGGAGAGGTCCCCAATTAAAATTTAAAGAGACCCTAGTGAAGTATACGACCGCTTGCTGGAAGAACCAATGCCATCTCAAAGAAAGCTCTCGCGAGACTGTGACATTTATATTAGGCGATTCATATCCAAAAAATTATTAGCGAGATTTGATTAAAGCACTAGCGACAAAGATTCATATAATTTTATTATTTTTTCTGTTTCCTTTCAACATCCGCCGTTATTTAGAATTTATACAAGGGGATTCTTTAAAAGAAGTTAAATTAAATTTTGCGACGACTTCCGGGCATTATTGGCCAAAGAACCTGACCGAATGTTCTGAGATGGCATATAATGGTCTGATGAAGCAAGATTTCACTTATGTGGCCGTGTGTTAAACGTCATAACTGCGTGTGCGTGTATAAATCAGACGAAAACATGTTATCATGAAAAAAGACTTCAAAGCGACCGGAAAAAAATGTGTGGACAGAAATTTGGTTTGGATGAGTCATTGGTCCCTTTTTCATTTGACTTTATTACTTCGACTATTATTACTTCGACTATTATTACAACTTCGACAATAATTCTTGGAAGATCACTTTCCTTAGGTACATGGTTTGGACTTCAGTGTATAGGGAATAATTTTTATTCCCATATAAGTATACGTTGACAATCATCTCCAGGATGCAGAAACTTTAGGTTTTCATTCAAGTTACATTGTTGTCAGATTTACTTTTTTTAGCAACGCCACCTATCAGCAGCATTACAGGTAGAAAAGTGTCTCCCATGATAATAGCCACAGTACTTATATACATATACTATTAACCAAACAATTTGGATCGATTATTTTCTAAGTTATCAAAGTATCGATGGTTTTCTGCTGTCGAAGATTTGCTGCAATAAATTTTAATTTGAATAAATTCATCTTAAAGGTCAGATACGCCACTGTCTAGTCTATAAACTCGATGCGATCCGAAATCATCTCTCTGAGTTTTGACCTTAATAACTGGGTGGAGCGGGGGAGTAAGATGATTACTAGTTGCAGTCTCTGATTTATAGGTAGGTATACCATCCGAGATTATTAAACAGACTGACCCGTTTGCCTTAAGGCTTGGCTCGAGACTTCTGGAGGCCCTTTTACGAAGACCTAAGTAGCTACTTCCTTGAAGTCCCAGGCTGTTTGAGCTGTAATTTGCACAAAACATACACTCATCATATTCGTGTCTTTGTTCTCTAGCGCAGTGCATTCAGAGAGGATACTCATGAGGAAAGAAAAAGCGTAACGATCAGGATCTGCTTGTTGGAAGGACATGGATTGGTAGTAAATCAGGGCAAATTCCATATAACAGCCTAGTTATTATGTATCAAGAATCATGATATCAACAGTAAATCTGCCAGTCTATCCTATTAGACCAAGGCACATGAGGCGAGTAAAGGCAGAGAGCAGGTTTTTTATCTTCCATCATCATTTACAACCAGAGATGGACAGTCATCGTTAATTGTCTTAGTTAAGAAGGACAATTAGAATAAAAACAGTGATATACTGATGTCTTACTTAGAACAATCAACCAGCGGTATTTGATTTCTCAGGAATATCGGTTTCACCAACTCAATGCAATTGAATTGTTAATTTTTAATTTATGACTCTATAGGTTTTTTTACGACTTCAGAAAACTTTCTGCCGCAATTTATTGCCCGTAAGATAATAATCCGTCGAGTAAAAAACTTATTTTTGAGATAAATATCTAAAACAACTGTCTACAAAAAATAATACTTCCAGTAGGTAAGAGTGTCACCCAAATCCTAAAACTCATAAAATTTAAAGTCCCATTTTAAAATAATTAAGTATAGAGTAGGTTGATGCTATTGATTAGACAATCTCTCATTCTTAAGTTAAATTGTTAAAGTGACTTTCGTATATTGAATACTCACTCGGAATAGAAATTAAAATCAAACTTACCAACTGTGCAAGTAGAACCTGTCCAGCCTGGCGCACACTCGCAGCTGAAAGAACCGCCGGCTTCTATACACGTCCCGCCATGAAGACAAGGCGCCGGGGCGCAGGGATTGTCCACCACCTCGCAGTTTACCCCTGAGAAGCCCTCAGGACAGGTGCAGAGATAAGCGTCGGGGGCGGTGTTTTCACAGGTACCACCATTTAGGCACGGTTCGTGGGTTCCGCAGTAGTTCAGATCTGAAATAGATTATACATATAAAGAGGGTGTTTTTCAACTTATTTGTTTTTTATTAAACTATTCTTTGGACTTGAATAAAAAATTATTTTATGTAACGATCCCAAGACGAGTTAGCCACACTTCGGCCAGACAAGCTTTCGGCTAGGGAGAGAGACTTGGAATTATTTTCATCAATTTTTTTTTCGTTTTTAACGCCTTGAATGGAAAATAAATGGCTTGTTTTTGTTGATAATAATGTCATTATGAAATTTCACCCAAAAAATATCCATTTAAGCCGCAAAAAACGAAGAAAGTCCGTGGCCCAAAGCGTGGACTTCCAATTGTTACGTATTTTCTTATCTACGGCAATTTTTTATTCCATAATGACATTATTATACAAAAAAACATACCATTTATTTTCCATTCAAGCCGTTAAAAACGAAATAAAATTTTTTTGCTGAAAATAAAGTCCCTCTCCCTCTTTCTGTACCTTTTTCTGGCCGAAAGCGTGGCTGGCCAAAGTGTGGCTAACTTGACTTGTTCAGTTCATGTTGGACAGCGAAGATGAGGAAGATAAGATGGTCTCATGGTAGATATTATTTTCGGTGAGGCAAAAGGAGTAAGGGGCAAAGGACTGAGGACTGATGATCGTTGAAGGACATTACTTTTTTTAAATCAACTCTGTGATTCCGTATTACCTACTAGTTAGAAAATTATGATAAAATGTACAATTACTAATGAAAACATTACTTATTTATCATAAGTTCTTGCTAATACGCTTGAGAACGTTGTAAATAAAATTGTATATCGTTTTTACCTCGATTATACTTAACGATTCCAGCAATAAACGCTTATAAAATGTCAATCGTTTCGCAAAAATTGCTTTATGATCAAGTTCGATTAATCTTTCATACATCCATTGCAATAATGTTCAACTAACTCCCGTCGCATTGTTTCACATCGGTTATGGTCAATTTGTCATTTCAGAGTGCCATTGTAAAGACTCACTGCTTTAAACTACTTATCGAGACCACCTTCAGATTCTGCATTGCGTAAATGCAACTATGTTACAATACACACGATCGAATAAATCGAAACTGTTACCCTTAACAATAGATTGTAATGATTTAAAGACACGCTCTGCCATATTGCGATAATTTATTGGCAACGTTAGTACCCACCGATAATTATATTAAAATTAATACTCCACGGTATAGACGGTTAGCCAGAGTCAACTCGTCATTTATTCTATTAAAAGTACGAAAATCATTAAATTTGCATTAAAGAGAGGTATTTTAATAACCACAAAATAACTAAGCTCTTAAAAGTTGACCTAGCGGTGATTTACAGCGATCTTAAGGTCCTGACCGAGTTCAAAATAATAATTGAATTATACTGTTATTACACAGGCTGAAATTAACAAACATAGTCTAACAGTTGTCTCGATATCTAAATTAATAGGTATCAAAGAATGGCATTTAAATTACAGGAGATTCCGGATTATGTTAATGGAGTTTTCTAATTTGTAAATTCCGCATTACATTTTAATGGATTTCACCCACGCTTGAATAAAATTGATTAGGTTTAATAGAATGTCGAATGTGTATAAATTTTAATTATATTCCAGTGTGATGATAGCTTTAATAGGTAGATTTATCTACTAGGTAAGGTAGTAATTTAATACTACAGTGGAATGGGCAACGATTTTATTTTATTGTTTCTGCATCTGTAATTAACAATCTTTACCGTACTGAAGCTAAAGCATCACCACACAAAGATAAATCGATCGAAAATAAAATGCGAGTTCAAAAAATATAATATAAGAACTTTATGCTTGCATTATAATTGGATGAAAAGCTTTACAGAAAAATAGGAATGAAACAAGAGTTAGCCAGACTAGTTAGATAAAACGACATCGTGTATCGAAGAAGTTGGTACCTTCCAAAAATCGTGATCAAACAGAAGTAATAAGTAATAAGGAAACACAATAATAATAAAAAGTCAATAGAAAAATAAATACATAATAAAATTAAGGAACATTGGAGAGAATAAAAATTGTATCAAGAGCCATAAAAAAACTTTATCTACCTATACATGACGGAATGAATTCACCTTACCAAAAGCTGCATTACTTGCAGAGTTCGAGGATTCAGAACCCCGGAAATATTCATATTCAATATCTTATATACGTACTAAGTATGTATAATACTTGTACGTATAATAATAAGTCTTATACTTGACAAAGGGACGAGACGGTCCTTAAGGTCCACTCACAACTGGTCAAAGCATAGGCGATTCCAGTCATGTGGTGGACAAGTCAACCTTACGTCCAAGACCGTGGGGACCGGGCAACGTGGTACCACTTTTGAGTACCACGGCTAACAAGGCTCTGACAAAACATGGCACAAACCGTAAACCGCTAGGCGGCACAACAACCCCTGAGGTACATCGCTGTCGTGACTTGCCTCAGGGTAGTGACGCCAGGGGCACGGAGGCTTGGCTTAACCGCCTGTCCGTGTGGATGTGGACCACTATAAAAACCTCCCCAACTCCACGGTATTGTGCGCACCAATGGATGCATGGTCGAGGGGGAGCTCGACAACTAGCGACAAACCTCGGGGAACCTGGCGCACCCCGTTGTATGTAGCCTGCTGCGTCATTGAGGTTATGGCGCAGTATTTTTATTTCCCCAATTCTCGTGGGACCAGAATGGAAACCAGAGAAAGAACCAAACAAACCACTGAGGGACTTCCACAAGGAGAAACCTCAGAACTTAGCATAGATTCACATGATGTGGCAGGCCCCCAAAGCCATACCACCCTGGAACCTATGCAAGTAGAAACACACAGCTGTGCGGACTCGCAGGGAAGTAGGAGCGCTACAAGACCAGCGAGTACGACAGCTGCACAATCACAGGACACTGCCATCTAAGAGTGCACCTACATAAGCTGGGGATATACAGAGAAGAACCAGTTTGTAGACTCTGCAATGAAGAACATGAGACAGCTTCTCATGTGATATTCGAGTGTCCAGCACTCGCACGAACACGCTATGAGTTCCTGGGACCACTCAACCCCGAGAGCCTGTAAGCGGAAAAGACCTTGGTTAGCGGACAACTGAACCTTGTCAAAGGAACGGAGATCTTCTAACCAAGGAAAATCTAAATGTGAGAAATACAATAAGCCCGCTGGCTTCAGTGTTTGGGACCACATAGACCATCTCTCACATTTAGTTAAAATACCAAATACCAAAATACCAAGGGACGAGACACGATAATATCTTATGAAAAGATAATTTTAACAAGCAAGAAATACATGACTCGCAAATCGAGGACAATAGAGAAAACGCTAATAAATTAAGAACAAATAATTACAAAAATAAAATAAAATCATCAAAAGTTGACAAAATATTCCCTGATCCCTGCGAAATACTTTTTTTCCTCTATCTTACAACTTGGTGTATTTGAAGATGAGGGAATTAAAACAGGGTTTTTCCATTCCGGCCATGTAGGACAGAGACAGACAGAACCAGATTATTCAGAAGATCTTGTCAAATGTAAGTATGTAATGTTAACGAGGAAGACTGAATCTTTCTGAATCGATAGCTTCATAATCTTTTTTACTCAGCTAGAACAGCTCCCGTTCTATATTTCAATTGGTCTCCTCTGCTCATAGGGTGCGTGAGTTGGCAGGTAACTCAAGACAGTAGCTCGTTCACAGAGAAAAAGTTGTTTAGGCATTCAATTCCTAGGTCCTGAGCCTTAGAAGAGGTTCATGGGAGGGAGAGGTGATTCTTTACTTTCAAGATGTATAGGAAAGGTGGTACGCTCCTTTCAAGATGTAGGAAAATAGGCATCCTCAAGTTGCGACGCCCATTAGGCATTTTTCTTCTTCATCACCCCCCAGAGGGAAAAATACAAACGAGAGAACGAGGAAGAACTTTTTTGTCGGTAGCTAACTATTGGTCTCCCTGTTCTAGCATAAGAGGAAAACACGAGAAAGAGGAGAAAAAATTCATAAAAATTAGAATAGAAATTTACCTATCTTGTAAAATGTAAAACCACATCGAAAGCAACTATTGTAAACTGTATTAGAATAAGATCCTTTGTGCACTCTCCTCGCGTTTACAACCTTTTCACTATGCCGTGGTCTAGTCCAGTGTGTTACAAAGTCGTCCTGAAGGGCCCCTGGACGCAAGTGTCCTATGTATTAAAACCTTCCCTAGTCATAGAAATGCAGATGGAAAAAAAATTTAAAAAAAATAAAATAAAAAAATAAAATAAAAATAAAATAAAATAAATTGAAAACAAAAAAATAATAATAATAGGGAAAAAATAATAATGATAATTAAAAAAAAAAAGAAAAAGAAAAAAATTATAAAAAGAATGAAAAAAGAAATACAAAAAAAATACAAAAAAAAAATTAAAAATAAATAAAAAAAAAACAAAAAAAAATAATAATGAAAATAATCTCTTTATAAAATCTCTTAAAATAATAATTATAATATTAATAGTATTTTGCGAGGTATTTTGTCATGGCTACCTACAACGTGTGTATGTGATTTGTGTATTTTGGTGAAAAATTGTAGGAAAATACAATAGTAGGTGCCCACCCCGGTATCGATCAAAACACCAGCAATAAGGGATATACTAGTTTACAAAATAGTTTACTTTACAAAAGTCTGTGACCAATGGAGGGCGACTCCGAGGTCAGTTCTTTCCGCACCACCACCACCAGGAGAAAAAATCCACTCTGTTTAACATTAGAAAGACGAGTTCTGCCATTTGTTCTTTCTAAGAGACACAAAGAGAGAGGGGGGGGAGATAATTCTTTTTTTTTTGATTGAAGAAGAAAAGGCAAGCGCTTCTGTGCGAAGAAGGATCGAGACGAAAGTGGGGTCGAGAACAGAAGAATAGTTAATTTCCAGTGGAGGTTTGAGCCGTCACCCCCTTGTTTTCAAATACCTCGCATCGCTTGTGCAACCAGCCTCCTTTTTGGATATTGCTCCTTCTCTCTATGTGTTAATAAGGATATAGGAAAAACAGCATATGGAAAAGAAGACTCCCAAAGAATTAGGAATTGTCAAATGGCTATACTAAGGTGAATACAAAAACAGCAGTCATCTAGATAATGCAAAAGTTCACGAACTAACTAAACTGTTTTATATGTTCAATTAACGAAGAACAAATCTACTTATATAAACATAGCAACTAACGGATGTTCAGTTTTTAATCGTTATCAAAACCTTATGTTTTTCACGTTCTCAGATTCCGCAGCAATAAAAACGTTTTCCGCGATAGGCAAACGGTGTCCATAAAATTCCTTACAATTTTTCCCAGTTACATAACTTAATTAAATAAAAATATCAACAATCACATGCATAGTTCATGCGTATCTAAAGAAACCCAGGAAACCAGAAGGCGCAAACATTGTAAGTATTCTCAGTGTGATCTTAGTATCCCACGGTGTTCCATTAGAATTAATGCCAGAGAGTGTCATGTATGTTTATAACTGCCTTATATTCATTACACGCTACTTATTATACTCAAGATATGAGTCCAGAGCACCTCAGGTCTGCTCTCATGACACTACAACACAATAACCCAAGAATAAAAGGGCTTAAAATTCCTCAGCTACTTCAAGCCGGATGTTTGGATTGAAATTAAGATAGATCACTTTCGGATGAATATCACTGTTTTAGCTTCTTAATTTTAAAGACTCCTTTGGTTATGTAAAAACTAATAAAATGAAAAGGGATGCAACAGAAGCTTTGAAAGATAAGGGTGGCTGTGACAAAATTAAAGTGTTCTGTAATTCACACAGTTTTAGGTATCTGGTAATCAAGAAAAGATTAACCCTCCTTCGTTGCTTATCTTTCTTAATTATAAAGGCACTCTAAGTTACTAATTTAGAGAAAAACCTGATGAATACTATCTATCTAATTCACACATTTTCTACATTAAAACAGACATAAATAAATTCTTTTGATGTAATTTAGTACCAGTCTGAGTCAACCTCTTGGAACTTTGTTATGAGACATCTTATAAATGATTTAATAATAATTATCAATCTGGCTAAGAATTTTTCAAAGATCATTCTAATAGCTAATGACAGTTTGAGTTCATTATACTGGATATCCAGGAGGCTTATCAATCATTCATAATTAGTTAGAGGTGACAGTTAAAGAGCACCTTAATGAACACAAATTGAGACATTAGTGTAACTATAGATAATCACGCCATTGTCATTGGATAGCGAAAACCTCACGGATGGGAAACCTCACAGATGCATTGCTATCCTTTGTGTTATCTCAATGACCACTCGTGCAACTGGCGCAAAAACAGCAAAAAAAAACTCAAGTGCTCTCTGGAGGGAATCCCGATGCATCTAAAAAATAGAACGAGAGTCTATAGGACGTTCCGCGTGGTGAGTATTAATAATAGTGCACTTGATCCGGCCCTATTTCTATATGGAACAACCCTTGTTCATCCCCTACTACTATAATGGGAAAAGTATAAGAGATATACGCACAATAGATTGCTTGTGATTAGCAACCCTTTAACTTTGGGTTTTTATAACGCGTGTGTAATAGTACATTTGTCATTCGGAAGGGGTGAGAAAATATTAGTTAGTTTGCTAACATGTAAAGGGTTAGTAAATTGCATTGTGTGTATTTTTTATAGGCATCTAATATGAAAATTGTAAAATTTTTGTAACCGTGAAATACAGAGGTTCGAGTTCGAGTTGTTTAAAAAAATATTTCAAATAAAAAAAAATTTGCCCTATCTGACTGCGAATATCTTGCAAATGGATTAAAATGCAACATTAACTCGCTTTCTTGTCAGTTTGTCTGTCTGCGGTACAAATCTTGCTGAGAACATTTACTCAAAAATAAAGATGGCAACATCTATTTATATAGATGTTCGGGGACAGAAGTTTAAAAATCGATTGCAAAATATAACACACATGAAAAACTAAACTAAAAATAAAAGTTATCTAAATAAAAAAATATTTTAATATACATCCTTTACAACACGGACTAAAAAGTAGGAACCCTTATAATAATTTTTAATAGCAGTGGAAACACTATTTGTAATGATAGAACATACAAGCACCTTCCAGCAGTACAAAATATCCTGCTGGAAGGACGTTCATTACAAATAATATAGAGGACTTCAGGTACTGATTACAGGACAGTTTAAACACCAATAGATTCTATATATTTCAAGGAACCAGCGCATTTTTAAATCGTCGTTTTATCAGTATTAGTAAAAAAGCTACAAGTTAAAGTTAGTCATACACATACCTATCAAAAATTGTTTTTTTTAACGTGGTATATTAATTTTTTTCCTTATTTAAACAATTTTTTCTCAATCGTATGCCTATGTTACACGCATTACCTTCTGAAATGTTACTGGATGCTGATGGTGCCGTTGTGGGAATCCAAATGTGAACGCATTATTGTTGTCATGGAAATTTTAGCTGAATTCTATTATTATTGTAAGTCAAACTTTTTTCAGTAGCGTCAATAAATAAATATATTTGACATCTACCTTGTTTCGTCGACAAAATATGTATTTGACATCTATCCTTTACGGCGCCTATGACTTAAAGTTTCAATTACACAGCAAACATTTTCCGGTGACATTTGGATGGCCGCAACTGTACTGTTGTGGTTGCCTTGAAATAATTTGGTAACTTATATAAATTCAAAATTGTTAAAGAAGACCTTGACTCAATGGAAAACGGAACAAAAGTAACAATGAAGCAGGTTCATTTCGCTAATCCAGGTAGCAAATGAAGACTACTCGTTGACGGATAATCTAATATCACAAATGGGTTTAAATTATTATTAATACGTGCCAATCAACTTGTCATCTAAATATTTATCCCGATTCACTAGAATGCATTAGGCGGCTGCTTATATTATATTTGGTAATTATAAATGCATTCATGAATAATTTATAAATATTTAAGTATTTAGCTATTAAATAATACATCAAATGAACGACAGAACACGTTGACAAGATGAAAACCTGATCACCCAACCGCTCGTAATCCAATTTCATCCAGCAGCAGCCTTTGGATGTATCATCGAATGTGACATCATAGGTGGCATTGAGTTTCAATGGAACATCGATGAGTTTTTTATGTTGTATTGGCGTCCGTTGAACAGAGTATAAATAATAAAGAATTTGTGTTTGGGGGATTCTCCAGGCGTCATTGGCTTTAGGATTCGCTGCATAAAGGGGAGCAAGTCATTACGTTACTTTGTTTAGTTTGTTTGACACCCCAAGGATGCATAAAATTACTGTGGGATCCTTTGCGGAATTGGGTTACGAGCATTTTTTTATAATCATGATAAAGATATAATAATTACCTTGATCACAGAGGATTCCACCCCAATTCGTGTCACAGATGCACTGCCAGGACGAGCCGTTGCAATAACCGTGTTTGCAACCAGGATAAGGCTCGCATTGATCACAGGAATCTCCTCTCCAACCTGGTCGACAACTGAAAATACATATAGAAAATAAATATAAGTAGGTAACAGTTTATATCAACAAATATTAAAAATGGAAGACATCAAAATAAATTTGAAGTAATAAATAATATTAAAATAAATATGCACAAAGGGAGTCGTTAGAGTCGTCAGTGGTGGAAGGAGTAAGGTTCTTACGATGAATAATTTTTTAAATTATTTTTTTATTTACGTGAGTAAAAAATGATAATTTATATTTTTATAATGAATGAATATCATAAATGTATCTACTACTTTATATTAAACAAATTATTGCTAAAGACGCAAAAATAGGAAAAGGATGGGGGTTCAGATGAACGTTTAGCTATAGTTTTGATTTTCTCACCCCTCATGTTTTTTTGCAACTTTTTTTGTTTTCTCGCCCAAATTTTTGCACTTTTCTTCAGTTTTTGGCGTAAATCTCAAAAAGGACGTGTTTTTCGAAGTCCCATAGAAAATTAAAGTAGACAAATTTCCTACATTTCTAATTAAATAATTAAAATGACCGTTCTGTCGATATACCTACAGCGCGTAAAAAAACATAATATTCCCATTGCGTGGAGTTTTCGAAAGTTTTACTGAGATTTCCGAGATTTAAGCCAAAAACTGAAAAAAGTGCAATAATTTGGACAAAAAGTGTAAAAAAAGTTTAGGGTAAAATTTTTGCCATCAAACTTCAAATTCGTGGCTAGGGACCCAAAACAAAAAAACACACAGGGTGAGAAAATCAAAACTATAGCAAAACTTTACAAAGCCCCACCCAAAAGGGAATATGTTTTTTTTTGGCGCGCTTTACCGGCGGAACATTACTCTTCAAAAAAAAAAGTTAGTTATGAGATATGTAGTAAATTTTGTTCACTTTAATTTTGTATAGAATATGATTGTCGAAAAAACACTTCATTTCTGAGATTTAGACCAAAAACTGTAAATAGTGTAAAAATTTGGGGGAAAAAGTGCAAAAAATACAAAGTTCCGAGCCAAATTTTTGGCAGCAAATTTCAAATTCGTGTTCAGTGGCAAAAAACTTGTAGATTGAGAAAATCACAGCAATAGCAAAACTGAGAATTCTAATATGCCAATAGTCTATTGGTAAGTTGATAGCTTAAGAACTTCTGAGAAAGAAAAGCAAGAATAATACATAAGAAAAAACTTCTAAAATAGCCCAGATAATTGAAAAGGTATACACATTTTAGAATTCAGAACAGAGTTTGGTGATTTGTTCAATAATAATAAAAGAAACTGAATGGAGTGAATATGTGAATAGAATACGAGAAATTACAAAAAAATACAAATTTTCGTATTGTATTTTCATTCTTTTTCTTTGCTATAACAATAATAACTGCCGACTTTCCATTTTTTTATTTTTAATCAAAGCACATTAAGGAACTCTGCTGTTATTCCATTCACGATATACAATGCCGTATTTAAAAATAATTGAATGGTAAGTATCATAAAGTAACAAATAACATAAAATAACAAAGAGAAATGAATTTTACCAAAGTCCTGCTGCTACTGGTACGTGAGAACATTTCATTTCTTTCGTTTTACACAAGAAAGACCATTAATAAAGCACGTTTTTTTCAATTAATTGAATCAATTTGAAACGATGTTACACTTGATAATAAAAATCTTGACGATCATTAGAGTTTTTGGTTTCAGGTGAATGCTCTAAACATCAATGACTTGTAATAATAGTAGACGAGAAGTTATGATGCTGAAGATTTTTAATCTGACACTGTTTTCTTTTACTTATTACTGATTACTTGTTATTTCATATAAAAATATATCAATTATAACTCTTTGATCAAATTTTAACGAAGTTCTATTCAAAAGAAAACAGGAGTTTCTCACGAACAGCTTAGAGTTTTACATGAATTTATTTTGCCTAACTTCGATATACCATCATTGATAATAATATCTAATTACTGTAATAGTGAAAGTATAATATACCTGCATGTAAATTATTATAGAAGATACCATTACACTAATAATAATTATTATTATTAATAATAAAATAACTAATCATTAATGGCCGTAAATAAATATTCCATGTAACATGGTCTATGGGTATTGCGAATATCATCTGAAATGATGCATGTTATAGTTATAATGTAGAAAAGCTCATCTAGAGTGTAGTCTAGTGAAATCAGTGCTGTTAATTCAATAAATCTAAACATATTACCTCCATAAAATGATGATCCCCAACATAAATGCGAAATTCACGAGAAGAGAGGTAATCATGTGTAATTTGCATGCGTTAAAAAGCAAAAAGCAGCATATCGCAGTGTACATGGGAATCAAGCAAACTGGCAGGTAGGTACTATTCGTATTGAAAAAACAGATGCCAACCGAGAAAAATATAACTATAATATTGGATGTATATATTCTTGACAATGGAAATAATTGCACAGGTATGCGTGAAAAGAAGATTTAAAAGTAAAGTGAGTGCAATTGGTATATTATTTACAAATTTTTAAACATACAGAAAGCTGAAACGTTCAACATATACCTACATTAGGTACTATTGAATATGATCGCATAAAATAATGCAGTCTTCTTTTTTTAAACTTTTCGACTCGATTACAAGTCTTTTGAACCGCCTTATTAACAAGCCTTTACCGACCCTTCACGTACCTTAATTTAAAAGTATAAAAGTTATATAAAATTTAAAAGCCCAGAATTTTAAAATAAAAGCCGCATCGAGATCATTTTAGAATTTTTATTTTGAAAGTCTGAATTTTGTCTACCTCATGTTGAGACAGGCATTAACCTCTATGCAACGTTTCCATGTGAATAGGCCTTGAAATAAGTCGATCCTCGGCCGTTTCTTGCCAGTCGAGAACGGTAAGCAGTGATGAGGATCTGAGAATAAAAAGGCCGCAGCTCGAGGCCGTGCAAGTGTCTGACAAGCAAACACTAATAATAATTATTGCAATTATTATTCCGCGTTGCATTGGAGACGACATTCCGGTATATTACCTGTAACAACCTGTGACCATTCAACCTACGATAATTGGGCTCTTTAAACATCGGCAAACAAAAATGACACTCAGCAATTATTATGAATTAACGTTCTTCATTACTCGATTTTTCATCAACAGAAATTACTTCAAAGGGTAGGTACGTTATTCGATGATCAATTCAAGATATAATTGCATCATAAGAAAAAGTTTTGTCACCGCTTTAATTTGCATTAATTGTTATCCGCACCGCATCCCGAACCCGAATATAGGCAAAATTGCACAACCGAACACATGAATTATGAACATCCTACATGCGCCAAAGAATTCATATTCAATACCCAGTGTATGATAAATGAGAAAGTGAAGTAACATTAAACACCAAGAGTTGCGAATTCTATAACGTTGAAATGAGATAAAACACCAAACAATTGATCCACCTAACCACCTAAACGATTTTTAAATTGTAATTGCTACAAAACTGATGGTGTGTTGGATGGAAATCTATTAGAAAAGATGATGAAGCAAATTCTTTTATGTGATATTCGATATTGTTAAAAATCAACACCTACATTCTTACCATCTTAGTGTAACTTCCATCAAACGACACATTAAGATTAATTGAGTAGTTTTATTTAAGCAATTAATTTTATTGTTACCTATTGTCGGATTACTTACTTGCATTCCCCCGGGTTATCGCATTTTCCATGGACAGGATGACAGCCGGGTTTACAGACAGCTAAAAAAATGCAGGATTAGTATAATTGTAATCTTTATTTCTTGCAGAAAAATGTTCAATTAAATTCACAAAATAGATTTTAGATGATTCAAAATTTAAGTCGCCCAAAAAATATATATTTTGCACTTGAAATTTTTCAAAACAATGCAATATAATTATTATTATATTTATGTATTTATTATCCAAAAGAAACTTATGCCAACACAAAAAATATGCATAAAAGTTATTTTATGTTATGCAAGTTCTTTTGTACGCTATGCGAGATTTGATCTATGCGAGGTTTGCACTATGCGAGATTTGCGTTATGCGAGATTTTGCTCGCATACATTTAAAACTACAGTATCATAAGAATGATCCAAGAAAAAAGGCATCGTCAGCTGTTACACGAATCGAAGCTGTGATTCGTTTCGTGTAAACAGCACGTCTCTGGTGCTATTGGTGCTTAATACTCGATCATTTTGATGTCCCCAAAAAATGATGTCACCTCCACCTCTAATAAACTGGGACCGTATTCTTCATTAGATCTTTGGAGTACTTTTTCAAAAACTCAAAATGCAGTTTGAATTCAGGCGCTCTATAAGTAGGTACACTGTGCAAAAAGTTAGTCTGTGTATAAAATTGGTTTATACCTGCTTTTGCATAAAATCTATACCTCTACCTGCATAAAAGCATGCAGGTTTTCTGTTGCCCACATCTTTACGTGTTTCCGAAACTCCCCAAAAAACCACCAGAATCTCTGACAGGTGAGTTTTATTTAAAATTCATTAAAGTATTTACAAGAGATATGGCAATCAATATCTTTGAAGAAGTTGTATTATCAAAAATTGACATTTTGATTGAAAAATATTTAATGTTGAAAGAACTATGTATTGTATCTCCTTACATAGCGCTCCTAAAGGGTTTTGGCTTTGAATTTGTGCTTCAACTGAGAGAGAACTAGTGAACCATTTTAGACTTGCCACTTTGAATTTGAACTAGACATGAGCACAAAATATCTAAATAAGACGCTGGATATTCTGAAACTTTACCAATCCAGGAACTACAATCTTTATGGTACTTACCTGAAGGTACTTGTAAATCTTTCGTTATTCAGGATTTTATTTTAATATGCAAACATACTAACCGACGTCACATGTTCCTCCTTTCCATCCTTGGATACACTCCTTGTCACCGTGGACGTCGCATCTGTAGTGACCAAAATGGTCGTCTCGAGGTCTGCAGAACTTGGTGCAAGTGGCGTTGTAATAATGAGTATCGCACTTCACCCGTACCCGATAAGTCAGCCGGGCTCGGGGACCTCTGTGGTTCAACGTGTGCCACTCCGGACTAGGATCGATTATTCCCGAATAGGTCGCTTCTTCCACTATATCGTTGGTAGCTGCAATGCAAAACATGAGTTAAGTATTAACAAATAAAACAACTTTGGTTTGCATTTATAAAAAAGTGTTTTCGGAAAAACTGACTTATCAATAAATTATTGAGAGTTAGTCCTACCGAAATGACTTTCCCTACCAATCTGAGATGACATTATTTGATTATGATCCAAAGCATAACGATCCACTGAGGGTTCGTATGGTTATAAATTTGAGAAGAACTGTTGACAGTAGTAGATAGTGCACTTTTGGTTTAGGGTTTGATACCACTCAATACCCATGCAAAATAGAGATTACAGCAAAGCCTACTCTTAAATTTAATAGGATTTCGGTAGGATTGATTAATCTTCTTCCTAAGAATTATCGGGTAATAACATTTTTCCGTCGCTACTACTTATACCTTGCCTTTGGGTAGGTACATGAATTTTGAAATTTCTCTAATAAAGTTATTAGTTATTATAAGTTTAAAAAAACTGTTTTAGACAAATTTTTAATGCTTTGAAAGGAAACCTTTGACTAGTTTCATCATTTCCCCAGAATCTCGAAGTTATTTTTTATATAAACGTCTACAAAGTATTTTACCACGTAACATAAAAGCAAGGGTTCACATGATCAGATGGTGAGCTAGTTAACCTGATAACATGAATGAGTTCTCTTCACGGTTGCCATGAATGAACAGAATGTTGTGGTGTCCCGAGGGTGTGCAGCGCGCGTGGCCAATTACGTTGTCTGGACTCCGGGCTCCGGGCAAGGACGGCCCGTGCACCTTGCCTGTGCTCTACCTGCCCCAGACTAATTTGCATTGCACTTTCCAGGTTATTTGATTAACGGATCGAGATCATACGACATGGACTTTACAGCATGGATCCCAACGTGATGCTTCGTTGGAAATCACACTTATAAGCATTGTTTCAGTAGTTGGTCTACCCCTGATGATTATTTACTATTAATAGACTATAAAATGATATACTTCATAGAATGAGGAAAATTTTTGAAAGTCAGTTTTAACAATCAAGTTTTAACAATACAGATGGGTCCTGTTTCTTGTTATAATTAAAAAAAGTACTATACAACTAAATAAAATTAATTATTATGCTAATTCTTATTAAAATAAATTTGTTACCTATACCTCTGAACAATTTCCAACCACCTGTCTTATACTGTGTTATGGTCAACGAGTTTTGAGAAAACACTGCAGACATGAAGCGTTTTGTATGAATACATCACTCATCTTAACTCACCCATACTTATTTTGGGGGATTTATTATTTTTTCAATAATTTAAATGAATTATTTAAAAAAATGAGGATATCCTGTTGCGGGGATTAAAGTGTATTATGGTGGGAGTAAAATTGAAAAATATAATTATTTAAGACATTAAATTGTTTTTGACACGTGTGCTGCTATATATCCATCAGTAATGAATTTACCATAAAAAGATCTACATATTCATCAGACGAAGTGTTTCATATATAAAAATAACCTTTAGGACTAGGATTATGTACGATTTTTCTAATTCAAAAACACTTATTAAAAAAAAATTCTGCTAAATACATGCATTTATCAATGGAAATGAATAAAATAATTAAAATTCATAAAAATTATTGTGATAAATTAATTAACAAAAATCGTAACAATTACAATTAACAACACAAGTCCTAATGAATGACTAATAAATTAATCGAATAGCATAATTAATAAAAATGTAGACCATTTCTGCATCAATTTACATTCATTTTACTAAAAACCATGGAGTCATTTACAACTCCATGCATAATAATCGAACAGTACGCATAATGAACACTTTAACAATATCTCAGCTTAAAAACTTGCATGCTTCCATTTCATTGCGGATCCAATTAAGGAAGAAGCGAATAACAATGCAGAGAAAATTCGAATATCGAAAAAATATTCATTAGCCAATATCTCATATTCATTACGTCTCGATAGGGCTGATTAATATGGAGACAAAACAGGTCCATTTATCTTCGAAGAGTAGGCACATGCATATCCTCGATCATACAACAATACTCGAGTGTTGTAATTAGGATCATAAAGTCCTCGAGCTCTTCTAGAAAGTGATGTTTGCATGTCTGGAGCGTGTAGGCGCATCTTTGGGATTGTGTAAATATTTTGCAGTGACACTCTCGTACGTTAGAAAAGTGATTTGCGTTTCTTTTTTCAGTGGCGCACAATTGAAGAATAATTTTTTGTAAGTATAGGTACAAGCCATGATTTAATAATTTAATGAAATTGCAGTTATTTGTAGATTATGAGAAGTGCTGGTTGGCGAGGAGAAAAGGTAAAAAATTGTGAAATTCAGGCAGACCAATGCTTTCCTACAATGTCATAAAGAAAAAATACTCATATTTAAAATTCCAAGACATCATAACATTCTTCGGCTATGGATGTTTCTTATTGGAAAATGTCAAAATCAAAAAACTAGGTGTGGTCCCAAAAAGCCACTTTTGCAGTTGCTAAGGAAAGTTATATCAGGTGCGACGAATAATTTATATAGAAAATGTACCTACGCAGTTGACTTATTTCGTTTAGAAGTCTGTATTTTCAGGCAAAATATGACATATAGGTATGTTTTGAGACTGGCAAATTCAGGAGTGTGATTAACTTTTAGAAACGGAAATCATCAGGAAAAATGTAAAGCTCTATTTTGTAAAGAGCTGTAAAGCTCTAAATGAATAATTTCTTGTGATGAAATTTCTTAATAAATTTAAAAACGATTAAATTTTTTCATAAAAAAGTCATTGTTTCAGGTTGCAGCTATTACGAGCGTCTATGGAGCTAGCGGTAGTGATGTAGGTATTGTTAAAAATTATGGTAAAACTACCATTGATGAGCTCGAAGATAAAGAAAACATCATTATTGTAAAAGTACCAGAAACAAAGACCTATAACCAGCCAACTTTCATCATCGATAAGAAGGATTTTATTACCTGATACCATAAAATATGAAAAGGGTAATAGGACTCAAAAACGTAACTACCTACTCAAACTTGTTTCTGTACTACAAAAATGGACCATGCATTTAGCAAGTCTATCTATAACACTACTTTCGCCTTATAATATAGCACGCCGTCTAATATCGCTCACTTATTATCGCTTTCTTATTCGCTTACTACTTCGCAGTCTACACTGAACTGAACTTGCATCGCTCCTACACCCTTGGTGTTCTTCTGAAACGCTTTCTAGAACTAACTGCCAGAACTCTCTGGAATTCCGAATCTTCTATTCCTGGATCATTCTAATCAGTAGCAGTTTCCAGGCACTCTAACATATTAGTTGTGGAAGTTACTTCATGAGCTTTCCCTCTCATGACCGAGATTTTTCGATGCAAACGTCGCGAGGTACCAGGAAAACGGAACAGGAGAAGAGGTAGCTGCACCGGCAACACACCAGCAGCGAGGCTCCCGCGGAAACGTCAGCCCGACAAACCAGAGGGCGGAGTTTAAGCGTTGTCATCTTCATCTTCAGAGCCACTATGCGGCCTGGCTCGACGATGTAACAGAACATTTAAAATTAACCTAGATTTACTGATCATTGCTTTCGCAGATCATCCGTCATCATGCTGGTTTAATCAAGAGCGGTTTTAGTTTGTCTTAAACGCCAGGTTAATAAAGTTCCTCCAATATAACTCATGGAAACATCCGGACCAGAGCCCGAGTTCGTTTGCGCAGAAACATCAAAACTTTTGACCGGTTATTTGCCAGAAGACTAAACTATCGTTTCTTCTGCTTCTAGTTCAGGAATCAGCGTTCAATCTAACAAATTTTAACTTCATAGTCAATGTTGTTGATAATGAAAACTGAAAAAACGTTATAATTTAACATTTCTTCTTGAAAAGCAATTGGCAAATTTTACTGACTGCCGTCCAAGGAACGTCAACTTTGGCAAAATATCACCTAACTTTGTACGTAAAAACATTATACCTAATGTATAGAGGCCTTTACACTTCAGAATTATGTTCCAATCATCAAACAATGACAAATACATTAATACGCGGGTTTGTCAACCCACTGTCAACTCAAGTCTTATGCAAAGATTAGGTACGAGGTCCTCATCGAAAAATATATATTAATCGCTAATTGTTAACCAAAGATTAAAGACAATGCTTAGGCAGATATGGTATTTACATTTGATTAGTTTGATGAGTTGACAGACGTGTGCCGTTACATATTTCACTCTTATCTATCGAGATCAACTAGTAGTCATGTACTCGTGTGGTGAGTGTGGAGAACAATTGAACACAGAGTCGAGGCGCCTCTGATCTGATGTCCCGATCGGAAGAAGTGCATGTTAAGTGCCAGCTCTTCATTCGATAAACAAGAGAGTGTCACATTAGGTACGCCCACTGCGATGTGCAACTATCTAAGTTCCGACAAGGTGTTGTTACGACATCGCAATGATGGTTATTACATGAGAAGACTAACACCTTCGCTATTTAAAAAAAATAATTATTTACCTTCAATCAAGACAGACAATGCAATTTAATGCATACATTATGACCCTATAGTGACAAATTTGTTTATGTCGTTTTACTCGAACCTTCTTCTCTACCTTTAAGTTTTTTTTTCCGAGAATATCTCGGTCTCCGAGAAAATATTGGATGCAAAAAGCAAAAAGCTGAATTTTTCTAATTTGATGCCTCCCTTTATACAGGTTGTTCCTAAATACCAGATACATTTGTATGTACGAAATGAGGGTATTATTTGACTTATTTTGTGCCTAAAAGTTCATACAAACATAGGTCCGCAACCACTTCTTACCGATCTACAAGGTGTTGAAAATGGAAGATTTTTCCTTCTTTCTTTATAGCTCCTTGAGGTTAGTCAAACTTCACTCAAAAAGTTAGTCACACAGGGTCATCCCAGCTTTAGTTTTCAACAGACATCAGCGCCACCAAACTGTCAAAATTAATGGAAATGAGAAATTATCCAAAAAAAGCCAGAGCCTCTTTTACCAGTTTAAAAATTTGCACTTCATCTAATGAATTAGAGGAAATTATTTCTTTTTTTTTCTTCTTGATAACGGTTGCAGATGCAAAAAACCATAGGATACCAAAAAGTTTCCAAATAAAACATAAAATTCATGTCGTATATTTTAGAATTTACCAAGGAGAAATGGGTGCGAAATGGGAGAAATACAGGGTAAAAATCTCCTTATAAATTCTCACAACCATTTGTCATGCCTGATGATGTAATCCCTCCAGCGTAACCTGTATTTTCCAAATATCTCAAAAACTATGAGAGTTACAAAGAAAATACCTACCTTTTGATTGATTTTGTTTTTTTTAATTTCAACACCCTTTAAATCGCTTGCGGACCTTTATTTATATGAAACTTTTAGGCATAAAATAAGCCAAAGAATTACCTTCTTTCGTATGTATACCTGGTATTCATGAGCACCTATATTTCAGAAAAATTTTATTTTATTTTTATAAAATTGACATTGATTTTTAAACTATTTTAATCTCACTCATAGGTCACATTTATAAATATCTAAATTTTGAAACTAATTTTAAAGTATTAGGCAATAAAACGACAGATGTAAAAAGCGTCATAGGATGAATTGAAATGAGTTAAAAAAGTTAATTAAAAACACATTTCAGGCACCAGCAGTTAAACTCAATTGCTTTATTATATTTTTTAAACTTAAAACAAAATTTTAACATTATTGCTCTATACACTCACCTGGTGATGATAGGTTATTATGGTCCACAGCCTGAAGGATAAGCGTGAAGGACCTCTGCAACAAAAAAGACAAGAAACTTTAAAATTCTGGGCTTATTGATACACAGGTGCTTAATAAGTATACTGAAGAAACGTAGTACCTACATTAAATATAATGTTCACAAACATTGCCATAAAAGTGAAGGGTTATGTTATATTACATGACTCTCTCTCTCTAAAATTAAAGCTGGTTCTAAATTGACATTACTAATAATGACAGTAATCATAATAAAGACAATTTAGATCCTGCTTTAATTTGTAAAAGTCTCGTCTATATGGCCCACTATTTTTTTTAACACTTTACTCAATTTTTTTTCTTACAGAGGGGTGGTATTATTCTTGTTTTTAATGCTGTAAATTATATATTCAAATTGATTGCTCTTTATAAGTGTATAATTATGTAATTATTGTCGTTTTATTTGTATAAAATTATACTATTGCGTAAGTTAAAACATTAAAACTGATACGATCCCTCTGATATTCCCCCGATTGATAAAAACACTTGATGAAGATGAAAACAGTTGTTTCGCTTTTATTAAGGCTCATCAGTTGATAGAGGAAATAATTAACAACTTAATACGAACAAAAACTGATAAATAATAATAACCATGATCTTTTAATTATTAATATAGAATATCTCATTTTTCCACTGAAATAAAAATATATATACCTATATAAAACTTGAAATAGACTCTGGCATAAGTAGGTACGATAAATATTCACAAATTTTAATTTATATGCATATGAGTTATAAATAAATCTGGAATCGCATAAGTTCCACTACTAATTAAGTAATATTTCTAAATATTTTGGAAACAAGTGTAATTATATTTTGACAACAAGAATAGTAGAACGATCAAGTTTATGAGAGACCGCATAAAGCTTAAAAAATCATTCTTCCATTGTATAGCTATTTAATATGCGGACTTGAAAAACTCTCCAGTCAGAAATTAACGGACTGTTACATCGAATATATCAAGAATTATTAAATAGCATCGCGGCTGTCGTACATGAATATTCATAATCATCAAGAAGGCTATCCATCTAAACGATTTGACAGTCTGACAACCCAGACAAATATCAAAAAAATTGCACACAATATTTTATCATGCAGCCAACTTAAAATATGAGAAAATTTCTTAAACGACCTGTTCGTAATAAAATAAAATTAATCAGCTACTATACGTTAAAATAAGCATCGTTTAGAGAAACTGTTCTTTGTGGAATTTTTTATGTCGGCATTTTTACATTATAACTATGAGGACTAGTGATGTAGTTAATTAAACTTATTACACAAAAATATTTTATATAATTAGGAACTAGCTGCATGGAGTGAAATTTTATTACATATCGCAATGTTTTATGTTGGCCAGGTAAAAGTTGTAAACTCTGTAATAGAAGGAAAAAGCTTTTATAGTTATGTGTATGTTGAAGTAATTGATGTAAGAATCGTTAACAATAATAAATGATATAATTGTAATTAATTTATGTAATAAAATATAGCGAATAAAATGATATCTTTAACTTATTGCAAATAATGTCTGTATTATCAATGAGAAAGACCAAAGATACTAAATATGATTTTGTCAGGGAATAATAGCAAAAGGTTCATTAATAATAATAATTGTACCATATACTTGAGCTTTCCCACAAATTATCCTCATTAATTATTTTGGTCTCCATGCCATTTTCGTTAGTAATACAGGGTGCACCATGTATCTTTCTCTATATTGCTATCTCCTGAACGCTAAGAGATACAGGCTCGGTTAAATTAGAGAAAAGATGCGCAGTTTTGTGGCCGTCTCGAATTCGTCAAAACATGCAAGATATCTGTGACCGTTCCTGAAATATCCTGAAAAAAACTGAAAAATCGAGATTTCTTATTTTCGTCATATCTTTCTTATTTTTGAAAATTAATAAATAATTTTTTGTAGGCTTACATAAGCCGTTAAGAGCTATCCATCTGACATTTCAAAAATTTTCAAGGCCTACTAGATTCAAGAGATTTCACAGTCAACTTTTGTTTTTCTTATGGCCGCCATATTATTTTTTCATGTCGTTCGATATGAAAAAAATAATGGAAACCAAAAATTAATAAACTTCAAAAAATAAATTAAAAATTTTTTTATTCTTCTTTTTTCAAAGAAAAACCTAAAAAAAATCGTCGAAAAACGTCAACATTTGTAAAATACGCCGAAATAGTGATTGCCTTATGGTTTTTGAATTTATCTATGAAATTCGGTCTAAAAATGTGTCTTTTTTGTAAAGAAAAAAGAAGAATAAAAAAATTTTTAATTTATTTTTTGAAGTTTAACAATTTTTAGTTTTTATGATTTTTTTTATATCGAACAACATAAAAAAACAATATGGTGGCTATAAGAAAAACGAAAGTTGACTATGAAAATTCTGGGATCTAGTCGGCTTTGAAAATTTTTGAAATGTCAGATGGGTAGCTCTTGCCGACTTATGTAAGCCCACAAAAAATTATTCATTAATCTCCAATAATAAAAAAGATATGGAAAAATAAAGAAATCTCGATTTTTCAGTTTTTTCAGGATATTTCAGGAACGGTCACATATATCTTGTATGTCTCGACGGAATCGAGATGGCCACAAAATTGCGCTCCTTTGGACTTGTTTAACCGACCCTGTATCTGTTAGAGTTAGGAGATAGCAATATAGAGAAGGATACATGGTGCACCCTGTATATGCAAAGATAAAACTTGGGGAGAGGCCACAAAAACAAAAAGTTTAAAAAGAGTTTTATAAAGAACTCAAATTAAGAAAGCATAATAAAATTTCACTTTACATAACTCGAAAGCAGATTAGGTATCGTTTTACTAAACTTATAAGTTCATAATGTCGTAGAAGCAATTTTATCATATCATAAGTTTCAATATATTTTTTATCTTCGCACTCTAAAATTTTCTCAACTTTGAGACAAAATTGCGACAGAAGAGATATTGTAATCTGTTTTGTCCCTAACTTTGTCATGGAAAACTAATTTTTTGCACTCTTATCTATAATCGTACAAGCTGGCATCGTTCGCGTTGTGATAATGATAGTCAGTAGACACTAAACTGCATTTCGAAAATTTCATAAATATCAATTTAAAGGAATCCAAAGGAATAATAATTTATTAAGACAATAGGCCCACGGATCTACATTACCCATGTGCACAGATTGAGCTTATTCCAGGGGATAAAGATTTCTACTTATAAAATTTACAAAACAAAATCATTTCAATAAAGGTTGTGATTTTAACCGAGGTTGAATGCTCAAGAAATTTGTCTGCATTTTAGGGTTATTTTTATTTCAGAACTGCATTTTCAATTAATTCAACCTAAACAATTATTATGAACAATCATAATTCCTTGTCGGTGAAGCACGAACTCCTACTATCATTAGGGGTACATAAATAGGTGTAGGAATGTATATTATACCTACGTACACTAATAATATGTACATTCGTGATACCTACAACCTCGCCTATAACATTGCTGAATTATTGAAACCGTATAGGCCCAAGAGAAATCAAAAAATCTGGTATAAATTTTAAAATTACGATCGAGCAGAAATAATTATAGAATTTCACTTTTTGATCGACATACTTACGTAAAAAAGACATAATTGAAAATTTAAAAATAGTAAAAAAAAACAGCTTCCTGAGCGGACTCGAACCATGGTTTTCTGGGTGCGAGTAAAACGTTCAATCAGCTCTACACCCAAACCGTGTTATTAGATACGGGTATTGGGATTGTTTGAGAAATGGACTGAAGTTACAAAAATATAAATTAAAAAATGATGCACCAAAATTATACCCAAAAAGAGAAAAAAATTAAATGTGCTTCGCAGCTTCTCAAAACTTTTTCAAACTATATTCGAGAAAACAAAATTTAAGGGCTTGTTTCTACCTCCTTGAATTTGAATTAAAAAAAAAACTTCCTTATCGACCGCATATAGGTACCCTAAAATGAATTTCTAGGCCAAAATTCAATTTCTGTATTATTACGTGCCAAATGCGTGAATAAGAATAATTTAGGTATTTCTTATACAACGACATCAAAAATACGGGTTTTTCTAGGTATTTCGATTTTATTTCGCCTGCTGTCCAACAAAAAAATTGACCCGTGTATAGTCAAAATTAATAAATGCATCGTGACCATTGTTTAATTCCAGACTTGTCCTTATACCTACACCGAATAATTATAATGTAAACAGTCTTAAAGAAATAAAGCCTTTTGTAATAATTTTATTTCGCATTATACTCGCAACAAAAACCCAGGAGGATCTTCAGAATATCAATCAACACTTGTTTTATCACTATTTTGCTCAATTTTTTTCCGTCTTGGCGCAATTAAATGGAGCAGTTTTTCCTTAACACCTATAGCTTTTAACGACTTGTATATGCTTGAAGCGCATTATTGCCGGCACGATCCTTATTTAAGGTTGCCATTGGCGTCACCGTAACTCCAGTTCTCTGCTTTTTCTAGCAGCCTTCGAGACATATTGTTGGAACACACCAAAGACAAGTATTGCAATGTGCGCGAGGTGCTTATACAGTGGCACCAGAAGTGTACCCCGACGTGCTGGTATGCATTCAATTTAACGGATGTTGCCCGTGCCTGAGAAAAAGCACGCTATATGGTGATTTCTGCACATCAGATCATCAGACAAGTTGATACGAACTCTGTCGTGAGAAAAATTACAACATAAAGACTTGGTAAGGTAAAATCACTGAAACAAGAAAAGACGCAAAAGTTTTAGAATTTATTCGAAATCATACTTTATATCAATGCATACGGTATATTATTGTTTTCTATTCTAGTCTAGTGATTTCCTTGTACCTGCTTCCACCTAATGATGCTCTACCTATTTAGCTCAAATCGAATTCAATGAGTTTCTTGAACAGTACCGGCTTACAGCATATGGTAAGTGAAGATGCTGATGCTAGGATAACATGGAATTGATATTCATTTGTGAGACCATTGCATTATGTTGTTTAGGCCTAATAGTTTGTAGAGAGTCTTCTTAGGATATAGTTTTCTACGTGTCTAGTTAATGTCGATACAAATTGCTACCTTATCACCTGAATAACTGTTTATGTGAAATTCAAAGGAAAAGCGATACCAAAATAGGGCATCTGAAGAGCACACCAGTATAATAGAAGAAAGCTAATTAAAAAAGAAGAGCTCTCTTATGATCGCATCAATTTTGTATCTGGAGAATGTTGTGTCTATATATCGAGATAAAATTGGTGAAATAGGAAAATATATAGAATGATTTCATATTTTTTTTTATAAAGATGTCGCTATATAAATTGGCGTAACAACTCTTTAGTTGTTAACGGAGGAGTCACGGAGTCACGAAAAAAATAGTAAAAAAGTCTCTCTAGAAAATCTCTCTTGACTGCGTGATAATATGAAAAGATGAAATTGAGAGTATAACTTCTATATACTTTCTTAAAATGGAGTTAAAACGAAAAAAATTATTTTAAAAGATAACTTTTTGACAGTTCAGGAGTTTTTTTGTATGATTTTTATAAAACTTGACTATATAGGTATATGGGGTGTCAACTTTCAAGTGTAACCATAGGGAATTAACATTGTAATTTTTTTTTTTGATGTCCTGCTCTCCATTCTACGTATCTACACGAATGAGAATGATGGTATTAAATTGAACCTAAACTGATTCCTAATCGATTAATCATCCAGTTCTATAAAAGTTCCATAAAAATGATTATTTTTGGGGAAATAAAAACTTATTTCGAATGTGAAAGTGCCTTTAAAAGATTATAAACTGTATGGAACTTTTTTAAAACGTTTTTTAACAGGCCAGTGCGTCAAAATATTAAAAAAATTCATGAATACATTATTCTACTCTTTTTCTTGTTATCTTTAATTATTATGGTATGTATTTGTTTTACGTAGTGTACTACCTGGTAAAAATAAATCGCCACACAAATACAAAACTAGAAATACACGATTAGTCAAACTTTCCCAAATCTGGTCCGCAGATGAATCCAGCCACAAAGACTGGATCACCACAATTCCAAGAATGAGATGCGGGACGGAAACATTGTCTATGGATCACTCATGATACAATACAAGTCTAGGAACACTATGAAATCTTCCCTGGCATGAAACTACGCAAACACGCCATTCCCTAGAGAGAAAGAAGCAAATATTATCAGTAAATCAGCATAGTTTGGACACCTTGATTGACGTCACAAGATGCAGATGGTATAGATTCATGGATTCAAGTCTCAAAATTATTTATTAATTTAGGTACCTATTGCTTGCAGGGAGGTCTTAAGGCAGACAAAAACGAAAATTCGCCTCAAAAATATAAAATTTTTTAGTGCCTGATGATATTCATCAAAATGGCTTTTGAGCGTAAAATTAGTTTTTTTTGCACACAGTATAACACACTCTGGTATTATATAAATGGTTCAAATACCTATCATTGTAAATTACAAATTATAATCAATAATAAATCTATCCACATGCTCAGTTTGGTTGTCGTATTATATGTAGATAACAGAAATTTAAAGTAATAAATTAATACATTTACCGTTTCAGAATCAAAATTAAAGGTCAAGTTCTGAAAAGAAAAAAGTAGCTAGGTATATGTACCGGTTTTTTGGTGGGAATATAAAATGGAATTTTTTTCAACAATGTTAGGCAATATTTTGTACCTAAATATCATTAGTATTGTTCGGCAAATAATAGCAACCTTTTCAACCTCCTATCTACTCATTATACACGACTGCACCCGTCAGAAAAATATTGAAAGCAATTACTATAACAAGTCAACATTCATCATTTTATCGATTTATTCATTTATTAAACTGTAATATTTATTATTGTGCCCACAAGCAGAATATTCATCTTGATGCTTCAGCTCGAGTCAGACAACTTAAAATCTCGGTGGGCAAAATCACGAGAAAGTCAGCTACCTGGGGCTAATATTATAGCACAGAAAAATCTTATTTTGTAAGCAATAATATGATTTTTTTATAAAAATAAATCAATTATTAATAGAAAGCTTTAAATGATTTATATACCGATTATCAGAAAACGTAGGTAACGTTGCTTGGAAATATCATCCACAAGACTGGTGGTAGGTACTATATACCAGTTACTATATAGTATACCGGAAGATAAATCCCCTCGGTAGCAAGGTGCAATTTAGATTGTGATTGTTGAGTATAATTCAACCACTTTACAACCACCTGCCCTTAAGCTACCATTACTAGACCTATCATTATTATTCTATTATAAAGAAGACGTGTTTATCATAACGACAATAACTATTAGAACCCTAGGCTTTATGGTAGGAAATGATTCTGTCGTGACAAATTAATGCTCATTAGAGCTTCATCTCTGCTACTGTTTGAAATTATTATTTTATCAGATTATATACCTACCTATCATGTAATTTGAAGGTAACGTTTAACCAGAAATCTTTGGAAATTGATAAATTACTATACAGGGTGTCCCATCGTATAGAATTCTCGCGAAAAGTACACTTTATAATTAATTTAGAGTATTTTATTCGCGGCACATTCATCAATAATTTAATTCTCTATAATCTGGTCTAATCAGCATGTTTGTAGTGAGCTTAGTTAAGCGTGCAGTCGCGAAAAACTAATTAAGCGACGAAAAAAATCTGATTTTTCTTATATCAATAAATTCTAAATATCATTAGAAATCCGCCTGTGAAATTAGAAATTGAAAATTCATAAAGCTAATGCCATTAATTGCAGATAATGTCAAATCAGGCAAAATCAGATATGATTTATGATGATTTTTGTTTGTAAAGTTATTAAATGTGGTGAAAGGCACAAAAGATGGTCAAGTGTGCTAGTTATTTACGACTTAAGTAGTTGAGAGTAAACACTTTGCATTCTCCCCTACAAAGGCGGACTGCAATTCTATGAAATAGGGATAGAAACTTTTCTCCAGGTACCTGTGTAAATAACAAAGCAGCTTATTCACAGCATGTGACTAAAGTTGTAAATTGTAGCTGTAGTGACGGGTTTATAATCTTAATCATAAACTTTATTTCGATTTTATGTCCAAATTTGATGGCAAATTACTCAATTATGGTTAAAGATATCGATTAACAAATTACTGTTTCTTATAGAAGAAACTTTTTTCTACAAGTGTATGAAAAATCATTGAGATGCGATTAGTATTTCGATATAAAATCGAGGTCGAAAATCGAAAGTCACATTTAATTAATTTACCAAAAATGATTACATCATATCATAGTAGGTTTAATGTAATCAACGTATGTAAATTTTCATATAAAAATTTTAATTAGAAATACCCTTTTTCGCAAGAATTCTCATTTGCTATACGATGGGACACCCGGTATAGCACCTTTTGACATAGTATTTTTATTTATTCGCAATTTATATTCATAATTATCCTTCATTGCCATATTTCTCAGAAACTTCCTTCGTCCATTAGAATCGATCCAGTTTATCCACATATTATGGGCGTCTCCTCAAGAAAGGGTGCGTTTTTGCTCGACGTTCGACGTTTGTCGCCGAAGAATATAGGAAACGGCGATTCTTAGGCGCTTGAGCGATTGTATTAGGGTTTAAAAACGAAAATTTACAATTAAACGAGACACCCAAGTCAATTTATGAATGAATGGCTTTGCGCGATCTCTCTAAATGTGGCAGAGAACGTCTTTTATAAAAGCACCACAAGTGTTAGAAGCATTTCCTTATTGAAAAATTTTGTGGTTCCATACACCTAATTCTCTCAGTAGAAGGTAGGACACTTCAGCCCTTAATGGGTTTTTTATGCAAATTAGCTCTATTGTTATTGGGGTCATTAATCACGCCCACCTGTCATCGACGGGGTCATTAATCACGCCCACCTGTCATCGAAACAATGGGGTGTACTTGATTTATGGGGACACCTGCATCGGGCCCTTTGTTCGGAAACACAATAGCCTAATTAGCTCTATTGTTATCAAGGTCATTAATCACGCCCACCTGTCACTCCTTTGTTCGGCGGCCCTTTGTCGGCGTTCCTTTGTCTAGACTAATGAGTTCTTTTGTTATCGGGGTCATTAATCACGCCCACCTGTCACTCCTTTGTTCGGCGGCACTTTGTCGGCGTTCTTTTGTCTGGAATACAATAGAGATGCACACCTGCGTCAATAATTATGCAGAGGCGCATATTGACAAGCTTCGACACGTCTGAAAACGGAACACCTGCATCAGGTCCTTTGTTCGGAAACACAATAGACTAATGAGTTCTTAGAAATCGGGTGTCATTAATCACGCCCACCTGCCACTCCTTTGGTCGGCGTCCCTTTGTCGGCATTCCTTTGTAGGGAATACAATAGAGCTGCACACCTGTATCATTAATTATGCAGAGGCGCATATTGACAAGCTTCGACACGTCTGAAAAACGGCCACCAGCGGCAAAATACGGTTGTTATTCATGGCAATAAGATAGTTATGCAGACGTACGTATCGACAAGTTTCGACACGTCTGAAAACGGCGCACCTGCATCAGATCCTATGTTCGGAAACACGCTGCACACCTGCGTCATTAATTATGCAGAGGCACGTATCGACAAGTTTCGACACGTCTGAAAACGGCGCACCTGCATCGCATCAGGTCCTATGTTCGGAAACACGCTGCACACCTGCGTCATTAATTATGCAGAGGCACGTATCGACAAGTTTCGACACGTCTGAAAACGACCACCAACGGTGAAACCCGGTTGTTATTCACGGTAATAAGATAGTTATGCAGAGGCACGTATCGACAAGTTTCGACACGTCTGAAAACGACCACCAACGGTGAAACTTGGTTATTTCTATTAATAAGTCAGTGGCGGTAGGTACTAATGAGGTACAACAAAAAGTACAGTTACGTGAAATACACTAATTACCTAATTTCGATTATTTTTCTAATTACCGTCAAATACACTAACTTATTAATTAAGTACCTAAATAATTATTATAAGTAGGTATCTATGCCCAAATACACTAACTTATTAATTAAGTACCTAAATAATTATAAGTAGGTATCTATGCCTAAATCATGATTATATGAGGTGCACCAAAAGTACAGTTACGTGAAATACACTAATTACGTCTATCCCTAATTACAATTACCGCCACCCTAATCTAATTACCGTCAAATACACTAATTACTTATCTAATTACAAATAGAGAATAGTTCGGCGGAAACAGTGTGATAATATTATTATCATTATTATTATTATTATTAATATTTTTATCTCAGTCGTTACATCAACGTCACTTCTTATTAATTAAATACCTAAATAATTATAAGTAGGTACCTATATGCCTAAATCATCATCATAATATAGGTAATTAGGGGGGGTATGTAGGTATGTGTAGGTATTAGCATATTAATTAAGTACCTAAATAATTATAAGTAGGTACTTGTGCCTAATTCATGATTATAATAGGTAAGTACAGGGCTGATAGTATTAATAACGTACAGCTGGTGTAGGTAATAAAATATAAGTAATTCATACTCAAAAGGGCGCAGATATTATGAATCACCTGTATTAAGTATTCTACAGGGATATCAATGGAGTCTTAAGTACTGATTACAGCAAGATATGAGCGTTCACTGGGGCTCGAATATATACCAAAGTGTTTAAAGACACTCAGCCGAGGGTCCCCCAATAGAATTACACCCACGAGAGTTGCTAGCACAGGGTGCGACTCTATCAGAGTTTCCAGACACCCAAGACCTCAGAGACGGATCTGACAGCTCCGTAAAGTTGGGTTGAAACTGCATGATATAAAATGTCGCTAAAATACCCAAGCAGACGGGGAGCTCATGGAATACAGCCCAGAAGACATGGAACGAATCTGATCGCAATAACCTTCAGAGGGATCCAGAGCTAAATCCGCCAAAGGACTTGCACTTTGTTTTCAGAAGAGACATGCTGTGCAGTATGCTTATATATCAGCTCCTTAAACAACCTATTATGACAGCAGCGAGACTATAGGGATATTAAAAACCATATATTAGTATTATTTCATTCATGGTTACATAAAAGGTATGTGATAGGGGGGCCCTAGTTCATAGGTCATAGACGCTCCGTAGATAATATACCTATACCTATACCTATATATATAGAACCCAAACAAACGTCTTCTTTTTACTAATATGTACTTGGCTCGAATAACTCTCCACTTTGTTGTTGTAATTATATATATTTATATACCTATAATAATATATACCTATACCTATTACCGTGAATTAAGACAGAAATTCATAAATAAATAGCACTTCTTTTAAAAATTATACATAACCGCTAATCGGCGACACCACGTACACTGTTTTGTTATGGGAATACAATAGAGGAGTCAAGTTATTCCTTCGTAATCGACAAACAACGGACGGACGACCACCAACGTCGAAAACCGTTATTATGTTAATCCATAGATCCGTCGCACCCATCAGAATCTAAAACCGGTATTCACTACGAAGATCTACCTGTATACCTACCCACCCACCTACCCAACTACTACCTGCACCGAAAACCGGTTTTATATGACTCACCACGGAGACGACAAGTTTCGACACGTCTAAATTGAATCATAATATGCAGAGTGGTGGCCGATATCCACTACTTGATGCACTCATTAGCATAAACATAATAGAGGGGATGGGGAGGAAATCGGGGTGTATGATGTAAGGGATGTGTACCTGGTAGGGGAGGGGGTAACGCCTAAGTACACCGCTATGCAGCGGTATTACCATATAGTCTTCTGACTGAGTGTGCGAATTTAGTTCATTCCGGCTGAAGACAGTGTTGTTATACAAGTTGCCATGGTGTACCCTTACAAGACGCTGAATCATCATGTATCGTACAAATCTGCTATCCGAGGCCATACCGGAGTCGCAGCAAGAGAGGCGTATGCAGGAAATCTACGCTAAGTGTCTCCTATATGCAAGCACAATCCCCTTAAATGATAGCGCGTGCAAGTTGATAACTTTGGGTCTTAATCCATGCACGAATTTTTGGACGGTGATTAAATTACACAGTGCGGAGTCTCCAAATGCCTGCGTAGTGATGAACACCGAGGGTTTCTACGCATTGATGCAGATGCTACCAGAATTATTCACCGAGTGCGAAATCGCCACCATAGAGAACCGCCGCAGTTATAATCTAGAACAATACGTCATAAATCCCAGGCAAGGCACCAACATACAGCTGATACCCAGGTTTCAAGGAAAGTACGGATATAATATATGCCTGGGGATTGCAACTCTTAAAAGACTGAAATCTCTACAAAACTACATCCAAGATTTGATCAATAGTTTGGAAAAGGACGACAGACGTATCAATACAGATGCCTGTTTGTGAACAATGGCTGAAGAGGCAGCCATAGAGATAGGTGAAGCAGGGAGTCTGAATGCAGAAAGCCTACCAAGAATATGCAGCAAGCTGGGGCCTAGATTTATGGATCTAACAGAAATTGCAGCCAAGTTTCCCAGTGTGTTGCTACCAATAGTGCGCGGTGCTGTGGATCGCATTCATGAATCATATCGGATCGAATATTCGCAAATGTACTGTGTATTATGAGATTGAGGTTATGGGCATAACCGCATTTATTGTAATAATCTTTGAATAAATATCTAAGTATAAAATCATTTTATTTATTTTAATATTACACCTAAGCTCATGTGATAGATATAGCGAGAGTCGCCCCGTCAAGGAACGTCCACTGGCGTTGGGACAATGACATGATCCAGCGGTGTAAGTTAAAAACAAAATTTATTAGTATATTAGTATATTAGTATTATATCCTGGTTACATAAAAAGTATGAGATCAGGGCAAAAGTATGATCCGTAGATAATAGACATATACAATAAATAACACATCTTAAAAAAAAAACATTATACATATCCGCTGGTTGGAGGCATCCAGATAAAATATATGTTAGAAGGGCTAGTGAGATAAAATACTATTGGAATAGGCTACCCATAGAGTAATCAGGCAGATGGTGATACCTTCAAAATTATAACAATTAGCTTCACCCCTGATAGGGCCTCAGGGCGAAACATACAGTATACGTTGACATTATACCGAGAATTGTGCCAAGAGAAAGGGAATAGTTACCATTAAAATAAGGATAATTAGTGCTTGGTGCGTCCACTGGTGGTTGCCATGGCATACCTTCAGAACGTTCCATATCTTAACTAGATGAGGCGAAATATAGGAAAGAGACAGCACGAGGAAGTAAAGAAATTAATATTAAACAGTTTCTCAACTTAATATTTCCCTTTATAACCTGCATAGTAGCAATGTTATTATCTTGGTCAACATCATGGTGGGCAGAGGGGTACCACCTGGGCAATAGTCTACACCGGTCCAAAATAGGTATTGGTAGTGAAAAATCTGCACCATAATAATTAACGACCCTGACTGAAGGCCCAGACGGTAGTGGCGGCCACCCTGCATATCATTCGCCCGGTACTTTGTCTGACATACAATAGAGCTGCACACCTGCATCCGGTGTTCGGCGGTCCTTTGTCTGGAATACAATAGGGTTAATTAAGCAGAATCACGTATCGACATGCCTCGACTTGTCGGTACCCGCACACCTGCATCCTATTGCATGGCTGCTCAGCTCGGACCAAGTCAAATCTGCTTGTTATCAAGTCTCGGATATCGCGGGTCAACGCTTGTTCATCTCCCGTAGCATCTGACCATTGCCTCGCAGTTAGGCTCTGACCAAATCTCAGCGAGTCTGACTGTAGCGGCGCGGATCGGACTGCTCAACGTCTGATCGTCTCTTATCGGATCTGGCTGACGGTGCGGACCTGATCAAGGTATCCGGGCTTTGTTCTGCGCATATCCTATCGATTTTGGTTGACTAACACATCTCTGATCTGAGGGGTAACGTATGTCCTATGTCTTGGTCTTATCCATAGGCCGAGGGTAGGTAGCGGAAACGTGGTAGCTGAAACTCGATGTATGATGTGGACTGGTAGCTGAAACATAAGTGTAGATAAAATGACAGTTATAAAATTCTGTAAGATAACAATTATTAAGACTGTATGATTAGGTGGCAGTTGGCCAAAAATGACAACACGGCACTCGATAAGTGTACAGGTTTATACCCATGTTATCAAGATGCTAACAGGGAAACGATCGATTATTACCCTCAACAACTTGAACAACGTTGTCACATTGGGAAAACCGGTGGGCGATGACGGGTTAACGGCTGGTCATATCCTATCGGATCCGGCCTAAGGCGTCGAGTCGACCAATGCATAACTGCTCAGTTATGACCAGGTCAAAGCTGATTGTTATCAAATCTCAGAGTTCGCCGGTCAACGGTTGTTCACCCCCAATCGGATCTGTCAGGCGGTGCAGGCCTGACCAATGCCTCGCGTTTAGGCCCTAATCAAGTCTCATCGAATTTTGCTGGTTGGTGCGTCTCGGATCGGGCGGGTCATCGTCTTAGCGTCTCTTAACGGAACTGGCTGACGGCGGACCTGATCAATGCATCGCGGCGATGCGCTGACCAGGTCCCATCGATTTGATTGGCTAACACGTCTCGAATCTAACGGGGCAACGTCTGGTACAGAGCCGGCAGGTCCGGTCAGTTCGGCTATCATTTCCCTAGACTGCCATTATCCCCTAGAATCTACGGATATACAGCCTACCTGCTCCGAGTCCTTAAGGAACCGGTTATCGATATTAATCAATGATGCTTATGGGTATCTCAACTATCTAATTAACATAAAGAACAATTAACTTGACAGGTTCATTGCATACCGCTCATGATTAACGACCCTAATTTGCATAAATAACCCATTAACTTGAAAGATTTATTGCTATCATGTGGCCGGGTCAGATCCTGTCGGCTCTGCATGAGCCCCGGTCAGCTCGGATAAAATATTACAGAGCCCCGGTCAGCTCGATTAAATATTACAGACCCCCGGTTAGCTCGGATAAAATATAAAATGTAGGAAGTGTCATTTCATACTCGGGGGATTGTCGTACTTGGCTGCGCCTCGTACGATACCAATCTCCCACTCGTGTGATATGAGTCACTTTCTATACTTTATATTTTATCCGAGCTAACCGGGGGTCTGTAATATTTAATCGAGCTGACCGGGGCTCTGTAATATTTTATCCGAGCTGACCGGGGCTCATGCAGAGCCGACAGGATCTGACCCGGCCACATGATAGCAATAAATCTTTCAAGTTAATGGGTTATTTATGCAAATTAGGGTCGTTAATCATGAGCGGTATGCAATGAACCTGTCAAGTTAATTGTTCTTTATGTTAATTAGATAGTTGAGATACCCATAAGCATCATTGATTAATATCGATAACCGGTTCCTTAAGGACTCGGAGCAGGTAGGCTGTATATCCGTAGATTCTAGGGGATAATGGCAGTCTAGGGAAATGATAGCCGAACTGACCGGACCTGCCGGCTCTGTACCAGACGTTGCCCCGTTAGATTCGAGACGTGTTAGCCAATCAAATCGATGGGACCTGGTCAGCGCATCGCCGCGATGCATTGATCAGGTCCGCCGTCAGCCAGTTCCGTTAAGAGACGCTAAGACGATGACCCGCCCGATCCGAGACGCACCAACCAGCAAAATTCGATGAGACTTGATTAGGGCCTAAACGCGAGGCATTGGTCAGGCCTGCACCGCCTGACAGATCCGATTGGGGGTGAACAACCGTTGACCGGCGAACTCTGAGATTTGATAACAATCAGCTTTGACCTGGTCATAACTGAGCAGTTATGCATTGGTCGACTCGACGCCTTAGACCGGATCCGATAGGATATGACCAGCCGTTAACCCGTCATCGCCCACCGGTTTTCCCAATGTGACAACGTTGTTCAAGTTGTTGAGGGTAATAATCGATCGTTTCCCTGTTAGCATCTTGATAACATGGGTATAAACCTGTACACTTATCGAGTGCCGTGTTGTCATTTTTGGCCAACTGCCACCTAATCATACAGTCTTAATAATTGTTATCTTACAGAATTTTATAACTGTCATTTTATCTACACTTATGTTTCAGCTACCAGTCCACATCATACATCGAGTTTCAGCTACCACGTTTCCGCTACCTACCCTCGGCCTATGGATAAGACCAAGACATAGGACATACGTTACCCCTCAGATCAGAGATGTGTTAGTCAACCAAAATCGATAGGATATGCGCAGAACAAAGCCCGGATACCTTGATCAGGTCCGCACCGTCAGCCAGATCCGATAAGAGACGATCAGACGTTGAGCAGTCCGATCCGCGCCGCTACAGTCAGACTCGCTGAGATTTGGTCAGAGCCTAACTGCGAGGCAATGGTCAGATGCTACGGGAGATGAACAAGCGTTGACCCGCGATATCCGAGACTTGATAACAAGCAGATTTGACTTGGTCCGAGCTGAGCAGCCATGCAATAGGATGCAGGTGTGCGGGGTACCGACAAGTCGAGGCATGTCGATACGTGATTCTGCTTAATTAACCCTATTGTATTCCAGACAAAGGACCGCCGAACACCGGATGCAGGTGTGCAGCTCTATTGTATGTCAGACAAAGTACCGGGCGAATGATATGCAGGGTGGCCGCCACTACCGTCTGGGCCTTCAGTCAGGGTCGTTAATTATTATGGTGCAGATTTTTCACTACCAATACCTATTTTGGACCGGTGTAGACTATTGCCCAGGTGGTACCCCTCTGCCCACCATGATGTTGACCAAGATAATAACATTGCTACTATGCAGGTTATAAAGGGAAATATTAAGTTGAGAAACTGTTTAATATTAATTTCTTTACTTCCTCGTGCTGTCTCTTTCCTATATTTCGCCTCATCTAGTTAAGATATGGAACGTTCTGAAGGTATGCCATGGCAACCACCAGTGGACGCACCAAGCACTAATTATCCTTATTTTAATGGTAACTATTCCCTTTCTCTTGGCACAATTCTCGGTATAATGTCAACGTATACTGTATGTTTCGCCCTGAGGCCCTATCAGGGGTGAAGCTAATTGTTATAATTTTGAAGGTATCACCATCTGCCTGATTACTCTATGGGTAGCCTATTCCAATAGTATTTTATCTCACTAGCCCTTCTAACATATATTTTATCTGGATGCCTCCAACCAGCGGATATGTATAATGTTTTTTTTTTAAGATGTGTTATTTATTGTATATGTCTATTATCTACGGATCATACTTTTGCCCTGATCTCATACTTTTTATGTAACCAGGATATAATACTAATATACTAATATACTAATAAATTTTGTTTTTAACTTACACCGCTGGATCATGTCATTGTCCCAACGCCAGTGGACGTTCCTTGACGGGGCGACTCTCGCTATATCTATCACATGAGCTTAGGTGTAATATTAAAATAAATAAAATGATTTTATACTTAGATATTTATTCAAAGATTATTACAATAAATGCGGTTATGCCCATAACCTCAATCTCATAATACACAGTACATTTGCGAATATTCGATCCGATATGATTCATGAATGCGATCCACAGCACCGCGCACTATTGGTAGCAACACACTGGGAAACTTGGCTGCAATTTCTGTTAGATCCATAAATCTAGGCCCCAGCTTGCTGCATATTCTTGGTAGGCTTTCTGCATTCAGACTCCCTGCTTCACCTATCTCTATGGCTGCCTCTTCAGCCATTGTTCACAAACAGGCATCTGTATTGATACGTCTGTCGTCCTTTTCCAAACTATTGATCAAATCTTGGATGTAGTTTTGTAGAGATTTCAGTCTTTTAAGAGTTGCAATCCCCAGGCATATATTATATCCGTACTTTCCTTGAAACCTGGGTATCAGCTGTATGTTGGTGCCTTGCCTGGGATTTATGACGTATTGTTCTAGATTATAACTGCGGCGGTTCTCTATGGTGGCGATTTCGCACTCGGTGAATAATTCTGGTAGCATCTGCATCAATGCGTAGAAACCCTCGGTGTTCATCACTACGCAGGCATTTGGAGACTCCGCACTGTGTAATTTAATCACCGTCCAAAAATTCGTGCATGGATTAAGACCCAAAGTTATCAACTTGCACGCGCTATCATTTAAGGGGATTGTGCTTGCATATAGGAGACACTTAGCGTAGATTTCCTGCATACGCCTCTCTTGCTGCGACTCCGGTATGGCCTCGGATAGCAGATTTGTACGATACATGATGATTCAGCGTCTTGTAAGGGTACACCATGGCAACTTGTATAACAACACTGTCTTCAGCCGGAATGAACTAAATTCGCACACTCAGTCAGAAGACTATATGGTAATACCGCTGCATAGCGGTGTACTTAGGCGTTACCCCCTCCCCTACCAGGTACACATCCCTTACATCATACACCCCGATTTCCTCCCCATCCCCTCTATTATGTTTATGCTAATGAGTGCATCAAGTAGTGGATATCGGCCACCACTCTGCATATTATGATTCAATTTAGACGTGTCGAAACTTGTCGTCTCCGTGGTGAGTCATATAAAACCGGTTTTCGGTGCAGGTAGTAGTTGGGTAGGTGGGTGGGTAGGTATACAGGTAGATCTTCGTAGTGAATACCGGTTTTAGATTCTGATGGGTGCGACGGATCTATGGATTAACATAATAACGGTTTTCGACGTTGGTGGTCGTCCGTCCGTTGTTTGTCGATTACGAAGGAATAACTTGACTCCTCTATTGTATTCCCATAACAAAACAGTGTACGTGGTGTCGCCGATTAGCGGTTATGTATAATTTTTAAAAGAAGTGCTATTTATTTATGAATTTCTGTCTTAATTCACGGTAATAGGTATAGGTATATATTATTATAGGTATATAAATATATATAATTACAACAACAAAGTGGAGAGTTATTCGAGCCAAGTACATATTAGTAAAAAGAAGACGTTTGTTTGGGTTCTATATATATAGGTATAGGTATAGGTATATTATCTACGGAGCGTCTATGACCTATGAACTAGGGCCCCCCTATCACATACCTTTTATGTAACCATGAATGAAATAATACTAATATATGGTTTTTAATATCCCTATAGTCTCGCTGCTGTCATAATAGGTTGTTTAAGGAGCTGATATATAAGCATACTGCACAGCATGTCTCTTCTGAAAACAAAGTGCAAGTCCTTTGGCGGATTTAGCTCTGGATCCCTCTGAAGGTTATTGCGATCAGATTCGTTCCATGTCTTCTGGGCTGTATTCCATGAGCTCCCCGTCTGCTTGGGTATTTTAGCGACATTTTATATCATGCAGTTTCAACCCAACTTTACGGAGCTGTCAGATCCGTCTCTGAGGTCTTGGGTGTCTGGAAACTCTGATAGAGTCGCACCCTGTGCTAGCAACTCTCGTGGGTGTAATTCTATTGGGGGACCCTCGGCTGAGTGTCTTTAAACACTTTGGTATATATTCGAGCCCCAGTGAACGCTCATATCTTGCTGTAATCAGTACTTAAGACTCCATTGATATCCCTGTAGAATACTTAATACAGGTGATTCATAATATCTGCGCCCTTTTGAGTATGAATTACTTATATTTTATTACCTACACCAGCTGTACGTTATTAATACTATCAGCCCTGTACTTACCTATTATAATCATGAATTAGGCACAAGTACCTACTTATAATTATTTAGGTACTTAATTAATATGCTAATACCTACACATACCTACATACCCCCCCTAATTACCTATATTATGATGATGATTTAGGCATATAGGTACCTACTTATAATTATTTAGGTATTTAATTAATAAGAAGTGACGTTGATGTAACGACTGAGATAAAAATATTAATAATAATAATAATAATGATAATAATATTATCACACTGTTTCCGCCGAACTATTCTCTATTTGTAATTAGATAAGTAATTAGTGTATTTGACGGTAATTAGATTAGGGTGGCGGTAATTGTAATTAGGGATAGACGTAATTAGTGTATTTCACGTAACTGTACTTTTGGTGCACCTCATATAATCATGATTTAGGCATAGATACCTACTTATAATTATTTAGGTACTTAATTAATAAGTTAGTGTATTTGGGCATAGATACCTACTTATAATAATTATTTAGGTACTTAATTAATAAGTTAGTGTATTTGACGGTAATTAGAAAAATAATCGAAATTAGGTAATTAGTGTATTTCACGTAACTGTACTTTTTGTTGTACCTCATTAGTACCTACCGCCACTGACTTATTAATAGAAATAACCAAGTTTCACCGTTGGTGGTCGTTTTCAGACGTGTCGAAACTTGTCGATACGTGCCTCTGCATAACTATCTTATTACCGTGAATAACAACCGGGTTTCACCGTTGGTGGTCGTTTTCAGACGTGTCGAAACTTGTCGATACGTGCCTCTGCATAATTAATGACGCAGGTGTGCAGCGTGTTTCCGAACATAGGACCTGATGCGATGCAGGTGCGCCGTTTTCAGACGTGTCGAAACTTGTCGATACGTGCCTCTGCATAATTAATGACGCAGGTGTGCAGCGTGTTTCCGAACATAGGATCTGATGCAGGTGCGCCGTTTTCAGACGTGTCGAAACTTGTCGATACGTACGTCTGCATAACTATCTTATTGCCATGAATAACAACCGTATTTTGCCGCTGGTGGCCGTTTTTCAGACGTGTCGAAGCTTGTCAATATGCGCCTCTGCATAATTAATGATACAGGTGTGCAGCTCTATTGTATTCCCTACAAAGGAATGCCGACAAAGGGACGCCGACCAAAGGAGTGGCAGGTGGGCGTGATTAATGACACCCGATTTCTAAGAACTCATTAGTCTATTGTGTTTCCGAACAAAGGACCTGATGCAGGTGTTCCGTTTTCAGACGTGTCGAAGCTTGTCAATATGCGCCTCTGCATAATTATTGACGCAGGTGTGCATCTCTATTGTATTCCAGACAAAAGAACGCCGACAAAGTGCCGCCGAACAAAGGAGTGACAGGTGGGCGTGATTAATGACCCCGATAACAAAAGAACTCATTAGTCTAGACAAAGGAACGCCGACAAAGGGCCGCCGAACAAAGGAGTGACAGGTGGGCGTGATTAATGACCTTGATAACAATAGAGCTAATTAGGCTATTGTGTTTCCGAACAAAGGGCCCGATGCAGGTGTCCCCATAAATCAAGTACACCCCATTGTTTCGATGACAGGTGGGCGTGATTAATGACCCCGTCGATGACAGGTGGGCGTGATTAATGACCCCAATAACAATAGAGCTAATTTGCATAAAAAACCCATTAAGGGCTGAAGTGTCCTACCTTCTACTTCTCTCCCGAGAATTTTCACACAGCAGCGCTTGATATTCTAGAATAGCTTCCTTTCCATGAGAAAAATCTCATGAAAAATAAAAATTCTTTCTTGCATAATTATAATAGTTGATGCAACTTCAATTCCTTTAATGAGAATTGAAGATTGATGTCCGTTTATAAAATCATTTCACGATTTAATAATGGTATACAAGCACTTAATTATAAGTTATACAAATCTCTCTAATATAGATTCATTAGCATGTAACCATTGATTTAAACCATATTGATGTTATCTGATCATCTCCGGTGCATTAATATTTTATACATCGACTAGCAGTTTAACAGTGTATAATGAAGACTCAAATATATACAGAGGGTGCCAAGAAATACTGCGTTTAGAACACCTGGATCTCGAATCACATTCCTGCAAAAATTAAAGGCATTAAATGCTTGAAAATGACATGAGTTACATTTTTTTTTTTTTGAGAGCTAGAAGAACCAGAATTCGAAAGAGAAGTAAGGAGTGCAAAGATTATAATAATTCATTTAGATAGATTTGGATTCTCAAAAAGTAATTAATCAAGATAAATAATTGGTCTTAGTTGAAATATTAATTACTGACTCATCAATGTTCTGTATACCTAAGTAAAATTTCTAGATAATCGCTAATAAATCCATATTAATTCACTTCATTTTGATGCTAGAAAAGGTTCTAAAACCCACACAATTTCAAAAGTCTTATTTCAAGATTTTTACAAATAAAATAAAAACTTAATTTGGGAAAATGCGAGTTTTCGTAACGTTTTGATTTAGAAAAATATGGAGTTTGTAGTAATTTTAAGACCTTTTATATAGTTTAAAAAAATAATCAATAGAGTTAGTTCTGAATTAACAAAATAAAAGTGACAAACAAAAATTTATATTTTTGGTAATGGGGAAAATAACATCATTAGAGTAATAATTTCAGTCTACTCAATCCCTACAAATAATCTGATGATGACGTTTTAAGAAGGCTTATTAACCATGGGATCAGAAGAAGAACAGCGCCGTCAATAAGACGTCATTTTTTTGGGTTTAGCGTTTTGGCGACGTGAAATGACGAAAACACCACAAAAAATTAGCCAAAAATTCTCAAATTAAATATGAAAAACTTTTTAAAATGTAGCTCCTGGTCGCAGCTTCTCAATTTGACTTGTTCACGTTATAACACGTTAACTTATACGCCTAGATCATAAAATTTACGTCGAATTACGTCTTTTTGACGCCGCACCAATGCTTGATTTAATTACGTGAGATATAGGATAAAAAACGACGTGTTTTCGACGTCACTTGTAAGTTGCTGACATCGGCGACTAATTATCACCAAAATATGACGTAATAGTTGCCGAGTCAAAAACTGACGATCATATAATAAAACTGTTGGTGTTGGTGGTCACCAATATTGACAGTTTTTGATATATCTATTTACTCTAATTTTTAAGCATTTATGCTAATATGTAAATGTTATGTATAACACCTAAGTCACATAAGAGGGTAGGCGGCCATTAAATAGGCTATTTTAGATATGGAAACCATATACAATAAATTGCTTTTCTGCGCCACTCTGTATATTATAAACAGAGCAAAGGTGAGCATATGAGATGACTGGGCTGTTTCACGTACAAGACAAGTTAAATGCGGTGTAGCGAAACCCTGACATGGCCCGCCCTGGTCTTATTAAGCTGCTTTTACACATCACGCCACGACTGGCTAAGTCTATACTGCTATTAAACCGTTAGATCAGTCATACAGAGATTGATTGGACGGGCGCTGGATGGTTTTTGCAGTTCACGGGCTTGAAGGTTCCATATTTTTATAACGGAGATATTCGGTATTGACATGAGAATTTAGAAACGGCACATGAGTTATGTTGTTGTCTGATGCATTTCGGTTATCTAATGTTGTGCGGTAACGTTGATTGATCATTGCGATTTCACTATAGATTTCTAATTAGAAGAAGCACGCCTCGTACTCTTGGTAAATTAGGTCCACTTGTCATGGTAAACGTTCATTTTTATAGTGGTAACTGACCTTTTAATGAAGCTTTTGTATAAATAAACTCATTCTCTTCGCATGTAATGAAGCATTACGGCTGGTATTGTTGTTGTTGATGAAAGCAAAAGTTCGAGATCAAGATCTAAATAAAACAGTCGGTTCATATCGGTTTGCTATAGCTGGAAGGCGATAAACAATTTTTCGCCGTCACCTTAGCAAATCTGATTGCTTTTGCATCAGTTTGATTCAAGTTGGACAATTCTTACTTCAAAGTGTTTGGTTGAGGTAGGTACTTCTAACAGAGCTCAAATTAAGAAACGATATTATTTTTCTAGAGCTATCGATTTGACCCACATTGCAAGCCTATTTTAAACTAATAAGTCTTACATTCACAAAAAATTGCTCATAAATTGAATTATTCCGAAAACATGGTGAGTACTGAAATTAATCTTCTAAAGTGGAAGTGAAATGACTCTTTTAGTAAAACATCTAGAAACTTAATGCTCCTGCTTTATTAAGTAAACATTAGTTCCTAGTACGAGTAGGTACATCTGGTTTCTAGTACCGAGTGATATGATTGATTAAAATCATATCTAATTTGTAAATCGAGTCAATCATCGTGCCGCCAAACACCGGGAGATAGTAAGTGACTCATGGCATCGGATTATATCCGTGGTTTTATTAGGTTAACCTCCGACTGTGATACATGCTGGGGGTAATTGAGCACTCGTTCTTATCAAGAAGCCGATCATCAATCACATAAATAAATACAGACATGACCCCGACTGGGATCTTCTTGTTTCTTCCTCTTGCATTTTGCACGGATATAAAACTATCCGGGTTGTGATCTTCAAAGTTAAGCATACAAATTTTTAATAATTGTATTCACGCGATGTGTCTAGTGTGTCTTTGACACTGCTGCCAAAAGTAACAAAACCTGTTTATTTTAACATATTTTTAGGCCCCATTCCCCTAACTGTAAACAACATTTACGGATTATATTAACTGGAAAAAGGGTAAAGAAAAGAGTTGCAGAGAAACGGGTGCATAATATTCGAGTGGATGAATCTTTGCATAATATGTACAACATTACTTAGTAATTAAAAGGGGGTTTGAGCATCGAATGTCTCCATTTGCCACATAAATTTTATATTTTAAATTTTAATCTTAGGTTCTCTAATATATTTTTTTATGTTTTGAAAACTATAAAATATTCATAACTGATATAATATGAAAACCTATTTGAGACTAAAAGACACTAACGTCACAGAACCCTCCCTAACAGAAGTAGTGGTAAATACTTGAAATCTTTCGTATGATTTATCGTACAGATATGGCATGCTGATGAGTGCATAACAAGAGTGAAACGGTACCGTCCAAATCCAAAAATTCAAATTTTCAAAGCAACTCAATTAGGTATAAGTAAACATTCGAAAGAATTTTGATCTGATATAGAATACTTAACTGTGACATTGTTGACTTGGTTTTCATAGAATTCTAACACAAGTCACTTATGAAGAAATGAAAGGCACTGAAAGACATAGACCGAAAAACAGAGCATACTAAAATCATTAGATTCTGGCAAAAATTGTAATGGAATGATGGCACCGGCCAGTATGCTGGCGATCCCCCATCCTAACCTCACAGCACTCGAGTTTGCCATTTTCTTTTTTTTATTCACCATTTATTGGTGAATTTTTTTTTTCATACTTTTTTTTTTTTTTTTTTCATACTACATGGTTGAATAGAATAGCAATTTTTGCTAGATTCCGCCGTGTGGTGTGAAAAATTTATTTTTTGTAAATCTGTTTTTTTAAATGAAAAAATAAAGTCGATATTATTATTATTATTATTATTATTATTATTTCGAAAAAATCTCTTTTTTGTTGTTGTTTTTTTTGCTTACAAAAGAAAAACTGATGGGGTCTAAATGGTCTCAGTGGACGAATTGTATAGAATTAAAATAAGGAGAAAATTAGACCTTAAACAACCTGATCGGTTCATAATTAAGGGAGGAAACCCCACAAAAAATAACGGTTTTTCAAAAATTCGTAACTTATTCGTCATTTTTTGAGGTGTACTTTTTTGAGGCTCTATCAAACGCATTTGGAATGTAGAAGTGTTCAACTATCAAACGTCAATCTTCGTTTTCCATTTAAGCTCTGAAAAATAGGTAAAAATTGCGCGTAAACATGAGCGAAAACAGCCCAGCGCATGAGAGTGGGGGTAGAACCGCAGTTGAGGGGAAGGTATATAATACAAGCGCTGCTAGTTGTACTGTACTCCTTATCTGCTGTTATACTGCCACTCTCGCGAGCTCGGCCGTTTTCGCTCATGTTTGCGCATAATTTTTACCTTTTTTCAGCGTAAATTCATTTAAGTAGAAAACGAAGATCTACGTCTTATAGTTGAACTCAAATCTGTTTGATAAATTCGAATTGTACGACCTCCAGAGTATTCAGCCTCGCTGTCAAATATGGTACGAAGAACTTCTGATTACAATTACGCCAAAAACTATCTGACCACGTCTGGGTTTTTCACACAGGAAGTACCTATCTATATCGACTGTCTCGCAAAGAGCCTGCACTGCTACACCTCAAAAAATGTCGACGTTACAAATTGTTGAAAAAAAAAACAATTTTTTCGTTTTTTGGGTTTATCCCTTGATAGGGTTGTTTCAGCTCTTATTTTATTCTTATTTTATTCACATTTTAATTATCTACAATTCGCCCACAGACCATCTACATTGCTCCATCAGTTTTTCTTTTATAAGCAAAACAAAAAACAAAAAAAAGGAGCAGTTTTTTTGCACTAAAGTGTTAAAATTAAAATGAAAAAAAAAACTTAAATAAAATGGTAAACTCAAATAGAAAACTGTTAGATCGAGTTAGTTTACACTGGCATTACATTTACCTAATTAAATCAATAAAATTAACAGACATGACGCTCTGATTTGATTGCTTCCAATCGCAGCAGCTTTACTAAAATCGCTAAAAGTGACGTTAAATTAGATTAAATTGTAAAATTTCTTTATAAAGACGTCAAATCCATTCACAGTCATGGATATTTGTATCGTTTATTAAACACTTAATAAAATTCGTCATTGTTGTTATTCTTAAACATTAAAAAATTGCTATTTTATACAGCTGAGATGTAGTGCCTATCGAAATGAGAGAGTAGGTAATCTGATAAGCGAAAAAAATATGAAAAGTAGGCATATTTGAATTCTTAGAGTAAAGTTTTCCTGCATGTAGTTTTAATTTTTTCGCCCTCTATAATTATGTTTTTTGGGTCGCTGAACACGAATATGAAGTTTTCTGGCAAAAATTTGTCTCTAAACTTTTTTTGCGCGTTTTTGCTCAAATTTTGACTTTTTCCAGTTTTTGGCCTAAATCTCAGAAAGGAAGTGTTTTTTCGAAGTCCATTGTACACAAAATTAATGTAGACAAAATTTGCTACATTTTCTATAAAAAACGATTTTTTAAAGACGTTCCGTCGGTAGAGGGCGCAAAAAAATACATATAAAAACAAAATTTTTAATTGAAATGTTCAGTTACGTCAGTGTCAGTAGCTTATTATAGTCATGACGCAATCCCAAAGTTATGCTAGACAGGCTTTAATTTTATAGGTGAGCTAGACATATTCGCAATGTAAAAGATAAAATAAATTTGTACACTAAATCAACTTTGAAGACCAATAAGAAAAAATTAAAAAAACTACAACATATATGCAGTACCTACAGATTGCATGTTAGGTTTGTAACACACATAAAAGACTTGTACACGGTTTCTACGGGATTTATGATTTATGTGGTTGAGATTTTGAGCAGTTGTTTACAAGCAACCGAGCCTAGCGGCCTGAAGTGAAACCGAATCAAGAGCCAATTTAAATCAATACCATTAGTCTAAACTCCGATGTTAACTTTGCTTTACACACTGAAAGTAGCCCAGGGCAGTCACACGTAAGCTTTGGAAGAGCGATGTGATTTATCCACAGCCGATATTATGTACACAGGTGCATGTTCTCTAATGTAAACATTTAGTTCGACTTTCCCTGCACGCATTGAAGCACTGAGATGTTTTTGTACAATTGCTCTGCTCATCAATAATCATAAGGATTTTGGTACTATTTTTTAGCTACTTTACATTAATTAATATGGGAATCAGGTATAAGTCGCTATTACTTTACCTGGGTAATGTAGCAAGAGTTTCATTTGCCATCATAATTCAAAAGCAGAATAATTGCATATTTGAGCAGGGAGGGAATATTTTATTGTTTACTGTTTCGACCATTTGGAACTTCAATTATCTGGTAAAAACTTGATATGTAAGTAAGTATGATATAGTCAATTAGCGCAAAAGAATTTTATAAGCCCACTTCAATAAAATTGACCTCAAGTAGAGTTTTGGCAAGGGAACTGAAAAAAATTTTATCTAAAGAGAGATCAATGAGAGGCGGCCCAGAGGCAGGACAGAATCAATGGGCCGCAGCCGATTAAATTATACCCGTAATAGATCACGACATAAATTGAACTACTTAAGTCGCCCGCAGAAGAGCTGGATCTTTATTGATTGATTGAAAAGTTGTGCACTGCCTCTATTTAACTTATTCTGACTACGACCGAATAGTTTAAGGATTAACGGTCACTTTTCCGTGTGTTTAGAGATTTAGTGAGAAGATTTCTAATGCAGAATGCAGATGGATCCTTATGAAAGTCAGTGGCTGGTAACAATAATTATATGCAATTAATTGAATATATGGGTAGGTATTTACAATATACCTACGTCTTGTAATGTCTAAATTAAATATAAGCCAACACAAGAAGGAATAAATAAGTAAGTGACCGTCCCCCATGGCGAAGTGGCGAGGGTTGGAATCTCTGGCTATCAGGAGGCCAGGATTGATTCCTGGTCGCTGTGAACTTCTTTAAATAAAATGAACTTAAACCAGTTCAACCATTGTTTAGGTGTTTCCTTTATTCATCAATCAGCAGTCTGAGACTTCTAGAATAAGGAGATCGCTATAAATTGACATCAGGGTTCAATTCGCATTCTCCAGGAAATAATAGAGCCCATAAATGTTATGCCCTGCATGTGTCACTTCTTTTAAGGTCTTTCGAATATTAATAATTAAATGAAATGTGCCTGCTATAAAAGTAATATAGACAAGGCAGGAGCGGCCTATATAGTTAGAAAATACTCTCCAGAGGATTTTCATGAATTTTCGTGCAATATACAGGATGGTTCTCGTCACTTGTGTCCACCCCCGAAATAGATCGTTCAAATTTATATTAAAAAATTAGATTTAATTGTTTATGAGCAATTTAAAAAGTCTTATTGATGTATTTACTCGCATCCCAAGTTTTAATGGGAGTATTTCAGGGGTACAACTATGAACTAATTTTATCTGATTTTTCATTAACCGGTAAATCAATCCCGGATATATCTTGTGACATTTACAATAAAGTGTAAAGTGAATGCTTCAGGGGTATCAAATAAATATTTCAGGATAAAGGCTTATTGCATACAACAGTTAGACACATTCAGCTTTACAAACCGAAGAATTAATTTACTCTATAGAAATACGTTTAGAAACATCACTATTATTAGCTGGGATGTGTTTTATTCTTAGATCTCGCGAGGTGCTTTTTCAGACGAAGCATTTTAACGGATATATTTTTCTAATTATCTCGTCAAAGCAAATCTTTACTGCTTCAATAGGTGATAAATTGATCGGAGAGGGCATAATAGAATAGACGGTGCGAGTGTCGACTCTATTATAGACAAGCTAGAGAGGACACGCGTCTGAAACAAACTCTAATCGATTTCATGGACGTTCATTTGTTACCTCACGGCCACTATACCATCTCATTAATATTCAGCCATGGGTTCTCTCAGACAGACCTTGGTTCTTGTACTTCTTACGTGAACATAAAAAATGTTTCAATTAACGAGCTTTGGATTTTAATGCAGACAAAAGTGTGAGACTAAAAGGATTTACCAACAAATCGAATTAACGAAATACATAGTAGCCGAAGTTACCTACATCAGCTGCTCTTATCTAATCTTTTCAAGACTTAATTGACAGGATAACAAAAAAATATGCAAATAATTTCTAATTGTATTTACTGTATTTAAGATACTAGAAAATTTTATGGCCAGTCTTGATTTCCGTTGTTGAAAATGTTCATTCTGGATTATGGTCTATACCTAATCAAGATATTTACATAATGTACCTACAATGAACCACGTTACCGCGTAGTTTTCTTCGTCTTCTAAAAGTGGGAAAACGAAAAGTCCAAAAATGCCGAAATTGATTTATCGATTACTCACCCGGCGATTCCTTTACCGCTAGACCGGTTTCCTGCGCTTCCGGTCCTGCTTCCTGACCATTACAGCTCATCAGACTGATGATTTTAGGCCGAGTGTGGAACTAAAGTCGACTCGTGTGTGCGGAACCGCTGAGGAGTAATGAGAACCCGGTCTAGTGGTATGGGAGCCCATGGGAGCGGTGAGTCCGCATGAGTCATTTTAGGCCATGTTTTCCCTCCCCAAAAAGATCGTTACTACCGAAATTTTTTAAACAATCCTACGAAGACGTGTACCTGTAGCCCTTTTGGGATATCCCCATTGGGGAACGCTTTACAACTGAGCAATGTGTGTTAATTATCGTGGAAACGTTTTATCATTGTGCAGTCACTGTCAAACGACTTCGCGAGATTGTTGAGGGTCATGAAACGCTGAATGGATAAACAGTGCGCAGACTTACGGAAAAGCTCAATGAAAGAGGTCCATAGTCAACAATAACAATAATTATGGGAGTTTTCGAGAAATCAACGGTCTGCGCACTGCAATTATTACGTCCAAGAATCTCAGGAATTCTTCGGAAGTTGCTGCACAAGTTTCTCCGTTTTGATGAAATTTCGACACCATAATTAACACACACTGCTCAGTTGTAAAGCGTTCCATGATGCACACACAGAATGAAATTGGAAGGTTGACAGAAAACCGATTTATACAAAACTGTGTTGCCTATACCAAAAAAAAAAAAAAGGCAAGTAATTGAAAAAGCGAAATGGTTGATGCTTTATGGCAAAAAAGGCAATTGGTGAACCCTGAATGAAAGAAAATACTTTGTAGTCTCCCAGACACTGGACACTACAAGTAGGACTCGGATACTTCAAAATCAAATATCCTCTTCCTGCATGAATTCAGTGGGTGTGATACCACGTCCTCATTGTAACCGTCAGGGGGAATTGCAGTTTGTGAGAAGCTTGGAAAGGAACAAAAACAACAATTCTGGTGCTGATGAGATATACATATAGACGCTGCTAAGGAAAAATTCTCTAAGACCCACTCTAAGACACACCTCATTAGACGACATAAGATAAGACCTGTTTGCTAAAGCAGTAGCCAAGATGAATATGAAGTTAGCATCTCTTCCTTCCACTCAAGCTGCCCCTCGTCAGCGCGCCCTACGAACATACCGTCAAGTCCAGACGTGGCTGGAACACGCCTTAGACAAATTGTCCAAGGGTAACGCCAAATATTATCTCCAGTGCGGATGGAAAGCAACAAAGTACGGCCTACTGTACCCATACCCACCACAACATATCCTGTAAGTGTTTTACGTTTACGGGATGTCGAGGTCGCTGCAGTTATCGGACAGCAGTTGCAGAGTTGGAACGCAAAATCACTGTTCTTCGACCGATGATTTCTGCCATACCTCTAAATTGAATTCAGTGAATTGGGCACTCATTCGACGCAGAATTGAATGCTCTTTAATTTTTGTAGGAGGGAAATATTCGCTGGAAAAGCTACATAGGTAAAAAACTGAAAAGTCTCAAAATTTCTTGTTTTCTTTTGTACTTCCTGCCTCGAGCGGTGGTCAAGGGATCGTACAAACGCTATACAAACCTTTCAATGAACCGATCAAGACAATATTTCCAAGTGACCTCTTACAAGATTCTAATTTGACTGGCTTACTAACACTAGTACGTATAAGAATGTAAAAGGTGTAAGATTAAAATACAAATTTTCTATAATAATAAAAGGAAGGGTCTTTAAGTGCCTGGTTCCTCCTGGCTATTCCTTTATACTTTATTATAATATCGGAAGACAGCCATTATTATGATTATGAGATTATGAATTGAAAGCATTGCTTCCTAGCCGTTCTATTGAGGATTTTATTACTCCTTTGTTATATGACACAGCTCTAAAAGAGTGAATGCAGTCTGTAAATGGGCCTACGTAGTAAACCGTACAGTGGCTCTAAATCGGTGTCGACATTTATAAACATCGGGCTCCAGCTGTGATTGATTTCGGCTTTCCTAAAAGTTGAAATTAAAATCGGTAATTCTAGATAAGAAATATTTTTACACTTCTTGTGTTGTTTCAACATTCCGGAATGTTATGATGAATGCCTCAGTGTTTCGTAAAATGTGGGTAGTATTGGTTTCATAAATAGTACTGGTATGATGATACATAACTATATGATAATGACAATCACGCCACATTCATCTTCAGTTATGTTAAGAATCGCATTATAGGGATCATTTCTGTGTGGTCTCTCGATTCAACTGGCCACAGTGTTCAATTACATGACACCGTTTCAAAACCTCATCGTCATTAATAGATGTATGTATTTCTAGAAGGAAAAATGCTACTATTGATACGTAATCAAACGTAGGTAGGTATTTAACAACGATCATAATATTTACAGACACTTTTTACACTTAGGTAAGTTCTTATTACTGAAACTGAAATAGTTGTAAAATTGTAAAATAATAGTAAAATAATATTAACTATTAATTGTCGTTGAGGATTCACTGCGATTAATTAATATTAATTGCGGATTGCGGAAGAGTAATAAAGGCGTAGGTATATATGTAAAATTGCGAAGAGCGACGCGGAAGGCCGCGTATGTAAAACACTCTGACGGAGTGAGTTTCGATCTCGACGGAGGAATTTTCTCTCCAGTGTCCTTTTCCTGCGAAGAAGGGCGAGAGGCCCGCCTGCTGTCCTTGTTGTGGATTGTTTATCCAATTTTTAGGTGGTGTGGATAAATTACCCGTAAAACCTACGAGTCGTATTGCGAAGTACACACAAGAAAGGGCTCGGAAAAAGGACAGGATTAAAAGTAGAGTAAAAATGTAAAAATAAAAAGTAGGACGCAACAACTACAATTTTTTGGAAAATCATTTGAAAGGTTCTATTTTAAAATTCTATTTTAAAAGGTACCTATGTATTAAAATTTTAGTTCAAGTAGTGCCTATTCTCACACATAAATAATTTTTTCTGCAATTTTAATTAGAATTAATTTCAACAAGAGGCTAGTTATATGTACCGACGACTAAAAATAACGTGACCACTCTCCCATTAACTCCCCAGAGAAAAGAGGCTGGCTAGTGATATTCATGTGTCACCACATGATAAAAATATTCACACCATATATGAACCACACAGAGTGCCTCTTATAATAACAACTCCCCTAAAATTACATAAATGGCGCACTTGTTCTCTTGCGGCATATAATGGACTTATTGTTAGTTAAAATCCACAGGGATGGCATAAGGTAACACCCGTGTTCACAGGGGAGAAACTATACAAACCCCGTATTGTAATACCAGCCAAATAAATCATAGGAAGCTTGGGAGCAGCAGGGTATTGATATTCCTTGAGTTATTATTGTCAGAAGAGGGCTGCCTATGAAGTTTTAAACTCCAATTGAAAATTATTCAGAAACTTAACATTGAACATACTTGAAAATATTTACAAATAAGTATAGGTACATCCATTTGGGATATATCTTGCCATAATATTATAAACAATTATTTATTTTATTATCTACATTATAACATAGGTTACTATAAAAGTATTTACAATAATTGAATTAAATTATTACATTCCTATAACTAGAATCTTATTAGTTTTTTTTTATCTATCGAAATTAAATTTAACGTAATTAGCTCTAGCTGCCATGTATATGTAGATAAGGATATTAATTAACATAAAAATAGATTCAATAATAAGATTGACTGTTCTAGTATTTTTAAATATAAACTCGAATAATGATCTCATAGCCATTCCCAGTCCTACAATGAGCAACCAAGAAGTGATGAACATTCCTTTACAATTCTTAGGCCCTTCCTCATAGGCATATCTCATCCCATTGACGTTCAACAAAACTTCTCCCATTCCCATCAGCAAAAACTGTGGCATTAACAAGAGGCAATGGATTTTATTAGGAGGAACAATGTCGATCATTTTGTGATGTTCATCATCGTGGTACATCAGCACGCTGATTTGGCCCAAATTGAGAAATATGTCGTGATGGGTGGTTTTTTCCAATCTGTATAATCCAGGTTCAATCACATTTAAGCTCGAATCGGAAGTCTCGATTATTACCGAAAGTTGAGTGTGATCATAGAACATCACTTCGAAAGAGTTATTTACGGTAGCGTCAGCTAGTAGACGCAACATCGGGAATCTCTCCGAGCTTTTACTGAAATTCTCTAGGTAAGTAGAGATTTGCCCTGCGTGGAAAAAGTACGTCCTGGACTCATTTGATTTCATTATAAACTGTCCTTTCACTGGGAAAATATAGGGACACTCGGTCTCGGTAAATAAACTGAAATTCACCACCACAGTATCAAGTACACTTATTCTTTCCCATACTTTATAGTCCATATGTTCTACTACTATGAGATCTTCAGACAAATCGATGCACTTTACTGTAATCTGACATAGCGAAGGGTTGAAAATTCTCAAGTTACTGACAAAGGGACTTACTTCGAGCGGTGGCTCCGCTGATTCAATCCAAAAGGATACAAGGTAAGAAGCTCCACATGCAAAAAATGCCAGAAATCCTCCGATAACAATGTGCGTGAATGGTTTCCTGAAGTTAAAGCGATAGAACCAAGGGTATATTGCGTATCTGAATACCAATGTGAAGATGATGTATATGACAACATCGATGTCTAGCCATATGCGAGGCGGGATCAATATTTTTCCAACGAATGCATTCATATCATCTGCCATAGTGCGCCAGCTCTCATCCCTCACTGCGATAAGGATGAAAAACCCTGTCAAAGGTAGCGAAACTTGTAGAACATATAAATAAGCCTTCACGGTCTCCACTAAATTTTCTCCATATTCGGGTTTAGCTCTGTCCAACCAGTGGCGCACTCTAACTTTGTGAAGCTTAAGCTGCATTTTAATTCCGAAGACGATGCAACCTAAGAATTTTCCAAGTTTGAAACGATCTGCTGGTAAATAATCTCGTAGCTTACGTCTTTTGTAGATAATAAAGAATAAACACACAGCATTAGAGAAAGTTATTGTGAGAAAAATAACCGGGTAACATACAAATGATCCCCAACATCCTAAGCTCTCAGCTAATCGCAGTAGTAGTTCTCTGCCCACAGCTTCACCAATTCTGCCTTGCATGTTGAACCATAAGCAGAAATAGACCAGTTCGAAATCATTCTTGGTGCGATGGAGACCTGCTACTCCTAGCATGAACATTGAGACAGCAACAGATCCAGAGCAGAATCGTTGGGCAAGCATGAGAGTCAAAGAGAAATCATTCATACCAGATGTAACAGAAAACGTTAAAATAACATTTGCTAATATTGTAAGCAACATAGACACTACCAATGTTAAATAATATCCCAGTACAGAGTCACATAATATTGCTCCTGGGATGCATCCGATGTATCGAAGTATCGCTAATAAAAAAACTATATCTGCGTCATAATCATCGAAAGCGTCGATATCAGACCAAGATCCACGAGTCAAACCATCTATAAAAGACAACGCTATAGAAATGTACACATGCACTTTATAGTGGTACTCTCGAAGTTGTATTGAAGTAGTTGTATTTTCGCTCGTGTGGGTCGATTCTTCAGTACTCTCATCGGTATCAATATCACTCATGGACTTTTCAAGTTGTCTTCAAAGTGTTAATCATCATGTAATCATTTATGTTCACCATACATCTTCTTGGTTTTTAAATGGATATAATTTTCTAATTTGACTCTTATATTTCGTAAATTTTAAACTTATATTAATAATAATTATCTTTGGTACTTTTAATAACCAATACATTAAAAATACTTGAAAACCCTATTCTAAGTCATGTTGAACGTCAAATTTGAATGACAATTTATATGAATTATTATCAAATCTCATATTAATGACATTATTATGAAGTATAGAATTTAGGTTGTCAATGTAAAGAAAGGCATTGGCAATGTTCAAATTAACAACCGTTTAAGTAGGTACTTACAACACATTGTAAAAGTTGAAAAGTTCATCAGGGTGATATTGCGGAGAAGGACCAACAAACTTGATGTTATTTTATGCTCATGTCAGTAGTCGCAGCCCTGATCGTTCAAACATGCGAATCAACTAGTTAGCTGCTTAAAAGAAAAGACGCGCGTAGTTGCCGACATATTTTTTTAAGATGTTCCTAAATTAAGAAGGAATAAACTATTTCTTAAACTTGCCGTTAGTTAGTTTTCCTGACTTGATCTTGAACAGCTTTCGCGCATAAAACAGTTTAGTCTTCGGTTTTTTGGCAGATATTTATGCAGAAATCTATTTTTACATAAAATCAATAGGAACACATTTGATCATTAATGAGTAAATCGATCTACCTGCCAAAAACATAAAATTTACTTGTACCTAATAAAGAATTGAAACTTCCCACTTTTGACGTATGTATGCATGCACCAACTACATCCTGAAGACATAAGAAACAGTGGCATCATTATTTCCACTAATGTTCATTCATAAATCAGTCATAAGGCCTATAATTTGCCATTCTCCAGAAGGCGATTTACCGAGAACAAGTTCTATTCAGTCATTTATCAAGGTAGCTTATTAAATCTGTTTGGACCAAGGAGTCTCGGCTTGGTGGGCAAGCGTTCCTGCTGGCTGGTCCTGAGATGGGGCCGGCCATACCGAGCGAGTGCCGAGGCCCTCGGGGACTGCTGCTACTGTTGTGTTGTCGGCTCCCTAGCAGGGCCAGGTAGCTAGGGCCGTAGGCCAAAAATGAGATCGTTCAACTCGTTTCAGTGGCGGCACCTGCAGATCATCCTTTGTGTGGTTTATGAAGAAAGCGAGATTGTTTAATTAATAAAAAAGAGACTTTAGTGATCTTGACAGGTTTAATTTGCTGAACTTTATATTAGCGGTTTTTTTTTATTATTACGTCAACAGAATTAAGGTGAAGAGTTTCTTGTGTTGGGCTGGAAGTCAGCACCAGCAAAATCAGAGTATTAATTAGAGAAGATAATGATTTATCGAACGGAGGTATTTCATAAAATTCCAAATTGCTACAATAACAGTTCCCAGATGAGTGGTTTAAAAAAAGAAGCTCTTAATCTCTCTAATTTTATGAAATTCAAAATGATTCCTGATTGCATGAAAAATTAGTCTCATTCGTGTCTTCTCTCTAGGATAAACGAAGAAGCAATATAATTTAGAAATGACATTAGTTTGAGATAACTGGGTATGAGTTATTGTTCATTAGTCTTTTTTTAAACTCTGAGAAAAACTTTATGGTATTAGAACAAAATCAATAATTGAAAATCAGCGAGCTATAATAATTAATAAACATCGAGTTGAATTATATTATTTTTGTCACAGAGGATATTTGTTTGCAATTTTTAGCGATAAGAAATGATCAGTTTTTTTAACTTTTAGATGAAATAGCGAGAAAAAACTGATATTGTTGTAACAGAGTTTAAGTCTCTTTCACTCTTAGCAATCTGTACTAAACACAGTTGGTAGCTCTTCCCTAATTTGCTTGCCTTTTCTCTTAGCTTTCTGTCTCTGGTCATTTCACACTCTCCAATAATTTATAAGATCCCAAATTAGACGAAAGTGAGGTCCGTTACTTATAGGGGCTCTAGAAACGTCGAACGAATTGAGGAGAAGAGCTGGTTGGTAGATTATGTCATGACAACTACTGTCCAGAACAACTGAAGTGCTTTTCTGAAATACAGAATGTTTCATATGTTTTAACAGGACCAGAATTTATGCCCAACGAAGAAAAACTTCAACAGAACAGCTGATTTTCATCACGTCAGTTTTTATTGTTATGTATGATGCTTGTGGATTGGAAATTGGTAACAGTTTGAAATTAAAGACAAGGGTTTAGGTGTGTATCGCCTTCTGACTACCCCCCACCATTGGTCATGTATTTTAATTGGCAAACTTGTTTCTGAAAATAGATTGTCCAAAATTTTCTGTCTCTCTCTCAAAAAGTCAGTGAAAATTGATATCTATCAATATAACGGGTGAAACATTTTAAATTGAAAGAGCTAAATAACATTTAATTAAATGCAATAATTATTCTTAATTTACAAAAAAAATGCGTTGTACATACTTAAATTTTTGTACTCAATTTGAGTTCATGGTCCCATAGGAGAATATTGAAAACTATAAACTTATTTTTTAATTTTCATAAAAAAAATATGACCAGAATGGTGGGGGAAAGCGGTTGGAGTAAACATTTTAATTGAGTCTGAAAAGATGACAAATATAAAATTGCAGTTAACGTGTGCGGGGTTGTTTTTTTAAAAGCACTTTTTCTCTGAGTTATGAATTTATTTCCATTAGAGAATGTACACACTGTATAGGAATGCATAATGCTAAATATTAGTAAAAAATGGCATATATCTTCCTACATATTTATTTTATACCATCAATTATAATCATATACAATCTTACAGAGGCAACAGTTATGCGAAGAAGGTACAGTTACGAGAGGGTAATATTATACAAAGCAGTTGGTGACGTAGAAAATCACTGATCCAATTCTTTTGTAATCATATACAGAAGGACTAGACCGGCAATTTAATCAGATATTATGGTCTGAAATTTAAATTAAATGGGCGGCTTTGCAAACCAAATACATAGGTATAACTTTATTATTATTATTGATGATCAATACAGAAAAAAATGGCAATAATACGAGAGCAATAATTTTTTTATAACGATCTATTTTCGTTATACCTCTTCTTCTTCTTCTAATTCAACCGGTTAAAATATATTTTTTTTTGTACTTGTTGAAAAATTGAAGTTTATGCTTGAATTGTGGTAAACCAATCTGAAGGAAGATTACCGCTTTAAAATACTTATTCAAAATATGCTTAATGAATTTTGTAATACATTATGTAAATAATTTTAATTAATACTAAATAATTAAGAAAGCTTCAGCAAAACTATATTCGCAGACCATGCATAAAAAGTTGATTCTTGAATGTACCTAATGGTAAAGCATGAAATTTAACAGAAAAAAAAAAGATCACAGGAACGATCGAACAAGATTTATAGCGCAGCCTTGATTTTAGCATCAGAACTGCACCAGGATCCCCCGGTTGATATGATCAGAGGTGTAAAACGCCCATCTTCATCTCTTCTCGGGCTGAATAGTTGCGAGTTCAAATTAGAAACTGGAAAGACGGGTTGCTATGATAATCCTTCTCAAGTCTGCTTGCATGAGTTCCTTGGTAACTTGTGATCGATGTTGTCAAGTCTTGTCAAACTTTTCTCCCCAAATTTCTAGTAAGTAAGTAGTTGGTAACTTTCTCATAACTTTTTTTTAATTTGCTGACAGAATAAATTACAAGGTCTGGTCAGGATAAGGGCACGATAAATGTGTGAGAGTAATTCCCAATTCTTATCAAAGTTCAAAAAATAAATTTCTGACACCTGATTGGTCTAATGCTCCAACTAAGGTTCAACCAATCCAATCGAATGTTCTAGAAAATAACTTCAAGAGTTCTTTTTATGGATGAACAGATACTGACATAGAGGTTCTCATTTGGGAGTGTAGATACTACACTAAGTTCGTTTATTTTCTCCTTCATTTAAGAGAGGCGATATTCTGACTTCCTAGAAATGATAAGTTCAGAGAAGGGCAGAGAGATTCCTGTCAACATTTTCAAATTATAGAATTTCGTTAATCTTAGAGTACGTTCTTCGTAAGATAAATATGGTCCTTAAGTATTTACTTAATCTAAGTTTTTCAAAAGTTTTAAGAAAATTCATCAAAATTCAATCCAAGGTTATAAAAAAAAACTGATAACCTTCTCTTTGTCTAGTCAGTCCTTGTGAAATATGTAGGTAAACTGCTGTATCAAAGATGATCAGGGGTCCATTTCACAAAATATTGCAACTTTGACCCTTTCCACTTTGCCTATTTAAAGAACTTCTTGATCCACAATGCGCACAATGAACGCAATAATTTCCTGATTTCCAAAAAAAATTAAGTGAAAAGACAACGTTGGGAAGTTTGTGTGTGGAATAGGACCTGATCTTGACTGAAATAGAAGGACCATATTTTTCTTAATAATTGGAGTACATTTTACCAAAATTTCTGGTGAAAATTAGATTATATGTATGATGCTCCAAAAATTGATCCGATGAATCCTACAAAGCTTGAAACTAAAGATATGCAAATAAATTTGAGCATAAAAATCCTCAGCCTGGCAATCTTAAAGAACTTGCCGGCAACATCTCGAACGGTTGGATGTTTAGAGCGCGGTCGTCGGCCTTCTCGATGCACAGGTGCAAATGCTCTGGGTCACATCGGAGTGACCACCGATATTCACGGCCTCTTCTGCCATTGAGGATTGTCGCCAAACGCCCACCGAATTCGCCGCCTCTACCTGTTATGCTAAATAGCCGCCACTGACCAAATCGCTGATCAGACTGTACGACGACAGACTGCTGTCGATACCATCCTCATTTGCATCTGATAGATAAATAAGTCCACAAACAGGGAACTGGTTCAGTTAACAACTGACCACCGTTATCAATCAACGAATCTATCCAGAATCCCACCAATGAAGCCATTTTACATATAAAAAACAAAGCTCGTTATATGATCCACTTCTTAATGTTTGACACCCGTAATACAAGTTATTAAGCTACCTTTTGTTAGCATAGGTACTGAGGATTGTGTAGGGTAGGGAGATGCGGTATACTGGGGAATAAGTTCTGGAGATTGCAAGTGGTAGAAAGTATACTTTTGGGAAAGAAATTTCATAATACATACATAAAATTACGGATGAAACAATTTTGTGCTGAATTGTTTGTATTCCCTCTGTTTGCAAGTATGTATTTTGAGTACACCCTAGATTTCATGTGGAATTCATCTTAAAAACTGAGAATATCATAGAGGTTAGTTATTTGGTGAGAAATCCATCCAGAGGAGGTTGCAGACAAAATTAAACTAAAATTGGAGCACTGGGTACTTTATTGCAAAATTGGTGCTATTTCCACATGTCAAATTTTGTCTTGGCACCTTTTAATTGATATTCTTCTGTTCGCAAATAGCCTGGCCTTCCATCAGAAGAATTTGTCAATCTATAACGGTTTTTATTGAAAGCGTCAACATTACAAATATTGGCTAGTTTTGTAAGAGTACTAGTACTAAAACTGTCATTCCCTTTCGCTTTCTATTTAGTAGCATTTACAGAAGTTGTGTGGGATGTGCCATGTCAGTCTAATGAAAATAGACTGCATAAATTAAAACGTCAAATTTTCGATCATAATAGTATATTATTTTATACGGAGGGAAAGTGACACTTTTCATGGCGCGCTCGTGTTTATCAGCCGAACGAAGTGAGGCTGATAATAGAGAGCAAGCCATGAAAAGTCACTTTTCCTCCAAATAAAATATACTATTTTTTCTTCAAACGTGGGCAAATTTAAGCAAGAACATCATTTTTAATTGAAGGAAAGCGAATTTTCAAAAGGTTTGGACTGGTATAAGTAGGTGAGTATGGAGTATGGGCTGCTTCTATAGAAACGCGGCGCTGTCAAATTGACACTGTCATCAACGTCAGTGAACATCGAGAAATTATTATTGAAATTATTAAAGAAAAATAATAAAATAATAATTATGTAACTAAACTACTAAGCATCGCAAAATCAAAATTAAAAACGTTATAAAAGTTTGTAAGTAAGTTATAAAATTAATGATAACATCTACCTACCTCTTGCTAGACCCTGCTTGGTCAATTTTTTCATTTTCTGTTAATGATGATGCCAGTCAGTCAGAAGTTGAATGTTAAATATGTAGGTCATTGTAGGTAGGTACCAATAACTGTACACTAATACCTACCTAATAATAAAAATATAAGATGTTGGATTCCTTTATGTACCTAGGTATATGGTTATAATTATTATCCTTGTGTTCAATATTCAAATTTCAATACGGAATAATAATTATTTTTGTTTACCTCGCAATAACCCAACTTTTTTCTGACGTTTGAACCGACTGAGCCGAGCACGAGCTCGACTCGACTGAAGCCGACTGTCGACCGTCCGGCTTCGGGTATAATTATGACGTTTCACAGAATTACTTCGTTTCGGTGTAGATTTTCCAAAGATTATGTTTGATTAATACCAAATTCCTTTTAACCTTATTAGATAATAATAAACTAGAGAGTTTTCATATCTTAGGTTGAATTTTATTGATGAATATACGGGCCTACATTAATAAAATTTCAATAGTTGCTTCTTAATTTATAGCTATGTGTTTGTATGTTGATGTTGCTATGGCACCACTTTAGCTCCGGCGGAGGTAAAGTGTTGCTTGGCAACACTTTAGCTCCGGCGGAGGAAAAGTGAAACTTTGAGACCGGCTACTGAGTCGAGTAATGTCTGATTTACTGACGTTTGAAGAAAAAATATAATTTTCTATGTTTACGTAACAGAGTTGTAAGAAAATTATGCTCAATTAAATTAGATACTAAATTTTCGGATAAATTTTATTATGACAAGTTATTGCTACGAATATCAAGCAATTAAAATCTACTAATTTCAGTAATTTACATAATAGTAGGTAATTGATGAAGCAACTGATACGTAGGTGTGGGTAATAAGTATAAAATCTCTAGGTAAAATCAACGAAGTCATAAAACAGACATCACTTAGGCCGAAGATTACCGAAGATAAAGATATTATGCGGAGAATTATAGCCACGTTAAACATATGTTTTCTTGCGTTAAAAAACAAGCAAGTTTCACGTGAGAGGATTTAAGCGGTCACGTTAGTTAAGTCACTAATAATAATTCTACAAAACTGAAATAGCAAAATTGCTGTTTTCTCCTTTTTTTAAGGCTTCGCTTGTGGGGTTCCGGGTTCAAATTTTGACAGAAACAGTCGCTTCAAGTCGCTTTAAGTATACTATTACTTATGTGGCAAAATTTCTAAGACGGCGATGAGTAAAATGATTGTTGACGGCGATTTTTTTAGTTTGTTTTGTTTTGTAAAATCTGTTTTGACAAGATTCGGTCAGCTCAAAAATTCGGTTTTTGCAAAGCCTGGTCAGCCTAACTTTTTTTTAAGTCTAGTTTGAGAAACTCCGGTCAGCTGGAATTTTTATTCTTTTTTTTTCAAAGTTTCGTTCGACAAGGTCCGGTCAGCTCGAAAATTAGATTTTTCAATGTCCGGACAGATCGATTTTTTTCGCAAGGTTTGGTCAGCCTGAATATTCACTTGGTCAGCCAGGATCTTGCAAAAAAAATCGCGCTGACCGGATTTTACAAAAATCTATTTTCGAGCTGACCAGACTTTTCAAAAAAAAAATTCGAGTTGACCGGAACTCGCAAAACTCGAATTTTAGAGTTGATTAGATCTTGCAAAAATCGATCTGACCGGGCTTTTCAACAATTGAATCTTCGACCTGACCGGACTTGCAAAAATCGAATTTTCGAGCTGACCGAACTTGCAAGAATTGAGTTTTCGAGCTGACCGGACTTGGTTTAACCGGACATTAAAAAAAAAAACATCTAAAAAAATGGACCTCAACAAAATCGAGATCTACACTTCACTAAGTTTATAATCCACGAGCCGCGATTACATAAACCCAAAAAAAAAAAGAATAAGGAACTCATTAATTCCGAAACGTATCAAGAATAATATTTTTTTGTTGACTATGAAGTTACAAAAAATCAAATACACTTCTTCCAATTTCTTACAAACCTATCCCCATTATAAATGCTCAAAATACACAGTTTAAATATAAAAACGTAATTAAATTTTGAAGCTATTACCTACCACATATTATTAATAACATTAAGAAGCATATACCATAAAGACCGGCGCATACCATGCATTTTTATTTTTATTTTAAAAATAAGACCGCTTCAGGTGACTTAGTACGACTTGCTTACTCCATGTACAAGAAAATAAATTAAAGTAAATTCCAAGACAATAGTTTTATTTTCTTTATTGTTACTGAATGAATGCAAGTTTCCTATTTGCAGCGGACACGTACCTATTTATAATGCTCTAACCACAAATTGCAAAGGACGGATCTGCGAATATTCCTTGCAGTGTGGATAAGGTGTCGGAGGCTTTAAATTTATCCTTGCATAACAGCAACAGGAAGCCAGGCCAGACTTTCCGGTGACCCTGAACTCGACACAATGCTCCGGTTGTCGTAGTAAAGAAGAGTGGGTGTCGTACCTGTGCCTGACCTGGAGACTCTTCATTCCACCTCACTTAGCTCATTAATTCACGCATTCATTGATGGAAGAAATTGTGTAAAAAAAATTGTGTGGTCATAATAAGCTTCTTTTTGGATTATTTCTGTTAGGTGGGTATTGTATTTTAACACCAATTCGTAAAGCTCAGAGAACTGTGATCAGGATCAGCTACAGTCTACACGATCCAGAAAAATTACAAGACAGAAAATTATTCTAATTCTTCCGTAATAAAGCTTTTGCTATAGTATTGTCTCTGTTTATCTTTGCTAGTAAATTACGGACAATGTAAGTTTTTATTCTTGTCTAAATGTCTTGTTGAACTAAAAATTGCTCCATCCTTTTTAGAATATTGAAGTAATTCTCCAGCTACAACTATCCTGACAAGACGAGTGAACATGTCTTGTATATATTTAACCGGTTTCCAAAGATTATCAAGTCATTGGTATTATCGGTCTTAACTGCATTGAAAAATTGAGGACTTGTAATGCATTAATAAAGGTACGATGTGGGTAAAAAGTAGAAATATTACACAGCTACATATACCTACAATTGTATAAAGGTTATAAAGTATAATAATTACTATAAAATACCATAAGGTACAACCACTACTATACCTAATAGAAGAACAAACTGTCGTAAACAAAATATAAATTGCAGGTAAAGAGCTTTGAGAGGTAGTTAATTGCTATTGAATGCCAACAATAAGACATTAAATAATAAATACTCTTGAATATATATCGTAAAATATTACAGTGGAAAACAAATAATAGCAAATTTATGTAGTAAACGTAATACGTTGACGTGCGAATTAATAAGAGAAAGCAAGAAACTGGCCAAGTAGTGCCATAAAAACATCTATCCTGCATCGAATCCATTAAACGGAGATTTATGTTACGACGTGGTGCAGCGAGACTCATCTTCGCTGAAAGATACTGAAAGTAAGCGGGTTCATGCATCGCACTCGACACGCCATTCAGAGCTTCATCAATAATGTATAAGCTACTTCATTTTATAATCTAGTCCTCACTTTAATAACAGACTCCATTAACAACGTACAACGTAAATAAAAATCATATTTTCTTTGCAACTCGCAACATTGTATCATTGTGCAAGAGCTATTCATAGCGGGGTAAGACGCTTTTGATCTTTTCATTCGCTTCCGAACTTATTTTTAGCGAAAACTTACACGTAGGTCATTGTGCCGAATAGCAAGACCAAGACCTCGATTTTAGTAAAGTGATGGATTTAGGAGGGTCATGTTTGTCATTGTCTTGGATAAACGATTTTTTGCTCTACTATCCCCTTGCTCTAAATCTCTCCAGTTTATTTGTCCAATTGAGAGAGATGTCTGGTGTGTAAGTGATGTATATCAAACATCAAAGGAGATCGATCTATATGTAACTACTTATAGGCTAACCAGATTTAGCTTGAGTGAGCTTTTTTTCGCATTTACCCAACTCAGTCTTTCCTTAGATTGAACAATAATTGGATTTGAAATTTTCTGTATAAATATAGACGACGGCATATTGTCGGAGCGGAAACTTCCGCAATAGATAAATCCTTAAGTATCAGGATAATTAATTGTCTCCCAATCTTATGTATTTACTTTGTCTCATCGACATACTGAACTGACTGATAACATTTCATTCGATTCATTGTTTCCCTGTTTCCCTGGATGACAGTATTCTTGAAGCGATTATAATCAACCTAACGAAGGTCTCTAAATCTGCTGAAATTCTGACGAATCAGAAGATTCATTCATCCATCCATGTTAAAATTGTTAAGACAGTATAGCAAATTCAACCTGGGACGCAATTTAGGAGGAGCAACTAATACTTCTATCAGGTACTTTCTTATTCCGTGGCTCATTGTCTTTGTTAAGGTGGACCAACACCATAAGCAGCAATTTATTTTAGAAGCCCCATACCTGGGACCTACGAGTCCGTCGAACAAATCTCCAACCTAAGACTCTCTAGAACTCTAGACCAATATTTCAAAACATCAAGATCAGAGTTCAGGACCCCTGATTCCCCCCTCTTCTGGTTCTGCTTCATGATATGTATGTACACAGTGTACATCAAAGAATTTTATGAATCTTTATCAGAAAAGCGTGGCAGTTATTCACATTTTTCTTCAGCTATTGCTTCATGGTATTGATTTATAGAGAAGCAAGAAGTAGTATACCTTTCACGGCATGTAATACGGTCCATTTCTCCTAGAACAACAACACGTTACATACGATAATATGAATCGCGCCCGTTTGTTCCATAAATCTGAAACCGAATCTAGTAGATGGCCTGCCACAGAACGGCATTTAGAAGAGAATCTGCTCTGTATCTACTATCTAGGAAGTACACGAGCAGACCAATCATAAACCTGAATTCCGGGCTGGAACAAGGCACTGGCACCCATAACAGTGACATGTATATAGGGACACAGTAACCGGCAACATACACGCGGCAGTGCATATATTGCTATTACACGCTGTATGCGTTTAGGCCAGTCTTCAGTGTTAATAGAAAATGAATCTATCAAAATTATTGTGCGCTTAGAAACAGTAGGAAACATAAATAGGCTGCTTGGTGTTGATGATAGGCACATGCATCCAAGACCAATAAGTCTTGGAGTAGTACAAATTTTCTTTTTAACTTTTTTGATCATGCATAATAATTATTGCTTGGTATCATGCGTTGCTATAAGAAAATCCACTATTCTTTGCTATATGGAAACAGTTGCCGACTGTAAAATTTAACACGACTTATTGCAGGAGTCAAAAATATTGTAGGTTTGAAAAAATCACCCTAATAACTACATATTGAGATCATACCATTGGTGTGATCACAACAGCACAAACGTATCGTTTCGCGCTGCGCATAGAACCTTGAAAGAGAAACTAACAGCGCTGAAAATATCACGGAAAGCATTATTCCAGTCGACAGACAGGAGGTTTATGAGAAAAACCTCCAATTCCAAAAAAAATGCAAGCCTCTGGAAGCGCGAGTGGTAAAGTGTTTAGGTCACTGACTGAAGCCGTTGACGTTGCCAACGTCTGAGGTTCGAATCCCAGCTCGTCGTGGTAGTCTGTGTTCGTTTATAAAGCTATCTCTATAATAAAAATGTGTTATAGATCGCTACGTGGGAGCTAAAAAGATCCGAAATTAACTACCCCATCAAACGATACCATAAAGATTAAGCATCAAGTATAGCGAACGGTAGCGCACACGAATTCACTAAATAAAATTTGACCCGGGTTGAATGAATATTAATTTTGAATCTCAGCTCAAAATTATTATCATTACACTTATATAAAGAGTGTACCTAATTAAAAATTATAATATTCGACAGGTAGGTACCTAAATCATATAAAATCACAATACAAAATATTATTTTCCGCAGTAGTGCTTGGCCTTATGATTTGTGTCGCCAGGTTCTGAGGAAGGAGCCGAGATCACGATCGTATCCGGGCTGGATAGGATCTCCCCGTCCCCCCGTATGTCATCGGTAACGTATGGCACAGACCGCGGGTCGCGGGGGTCACCCATTGCAAGAATTCACAATTCTCTATATGCTTCTTACCAGCATGTGCATGGCTCATGTGTGTGCCTCTTTAGGTAGGTATAGGATGGAAAAATCAAAAACGTGATTCACATTTAATTTTTTATGAATTTCTCTACAATCTGCAACTAAAGATGACTGATGTATTCTAAGGCACGTGACCACATTTTGCATCAGTGAATCTTAAATAATCCTAAATAAATATGATCTTGATATGTTTACCCTTTCGTATAAGACGATGAGGATTAGAATGATTCGAAGATAATGAGTATGTTCCCAGAGGACATTATTAGCGCAGCCAGTATTTCATATTGAGGGGGGTTCAAGGAAAAGAAAATAAATTCTAAACCCGTTGATAAATTGAAAGTTTTCCGGGGGAGGGGGGGAGTTTAAGTCCTAAAACTCCCCCTCATTGCGTCATTGAGATGGACAATTATATAATTGATAATTTTTAAAATTTTACAAGCAAAGGAAACATTTCTGCAATAAACTACTACTACAGCAAACTTTATAGATAAAACAGCTACAAAAAAAAAAGTTGTAAATTATTTTATCTTACATGTAAAATAAAACTCACGTAAAGTACCTATGCATGCAAGTTAATACTTAACCTGGTAAGTAATAATTATATATTAAAAAAAGTACATTTAAATATGAGTTCATGCAGTCTCGGACTGACGAGATTTATTCATCACAGAAATAAAAATGATTTCAGTAGAGGTTATTGCATCGAGTTTCCTCTCTATTTGAACATTAAAATCTCCAGTAAATATAAGAGTGGTAGACTTAATTCATTGAATCTGTTATTACAAAGTTAAGCACGTTGGAATATTGAATTCCATTTTAATTTTTTATTTTTTTGCAAATTAAACGAGCCCACATGCATTCTCAAATTTACCTCCACAATCATACAATAACTAACCAGCCATTACCCTCATTGTCTTTCCTGCAAGTGCACCGTCTGGGCTATTAAATTCTGGCTTGGTGAGGTATTTTCATCAATATCGCGATTAAATCCCCTCATAAAGCAGGGCCTAATGATCGCGAAGCTCACGAGAAAGCCAGAGCAACAACATTAATTGCTTAATCTATCAGATAACACGCCCATCCTCTACACAATTCACAACCCGATAGAAAACCCGCTTTGGTGGTCAGAACAACAAGCTTTCCGAAAAAATGTAATCCAAGAAATTAATTTACTTTTTTTTTCTCTCTTCTGCATGGTAGCTTAAAATCAAAAATTTTAATTCTTGAATATTCCTATAGTATGTAATTAAAATTTACTACTACATACTCAACTCACTGATGACATCTCGACGTCTAGATAATCTGCATAATATATCAAAAGGAGAAGGTTTCGAGATGGAATTACAGGATGTCCCAGAGATGAGTGTCAAATTATACAGGAGATTCACTGGACTAAAATAAGTCAAAAACTCCTTATTATTAAATGCATCGTTTTCAAGATACAGGGTATCAAACTTTTATTAAGTTTGATAATAATTGTTTATAATTTTTATGAAGATCAGCCTTAATACAAACTACAAACTTCGACAGACTATTTAATATACCCACTTACACTGTCACAATCACTGAACCTTCTTATCCATCACTCTGTCTTTACTCACTCTTTGGTGTTTCAACCTCAACCCTCAACTAGCTTCTAAACTAACTTCCATTCCGAACTAACTACTGTAGCTAATGCCACAAACACACTTAGATATTTACATATGCCGGGCGTGGTTCTCGAAAAATTCCAGGAGCTTCACTTGTATAGCGTAGCTCTAGACACAGTCGCGGGCTTTCAAACATGCGCGGAATTATTCTGGAATTCTGTATTCGAATAGAATTAGAATGTTCCTGCCACGTCAGCTAGAATTTTTACGAACCAACAAATCAGCAGATTATTAATTATTTCAGAAAACAAACATGCCATCAGAATACTTTGCCAGTGTTCTTTCATTACAAAATGTTTGATGAAAGGAAATACATTTTCTTGTAATACAACGTCTCTTTAATACGGACATGGAACATGAACTGACTGATGTGTCGAAAAAAAAAACTTTCATATTTATCAATGCTGCCCTGTGCAGATCTTAAAATATCTGGGGAGAACATTTTGATAACGAATAGTGGGGTAACATAATTTTGATTCGATATAGTTATTTAATCAAGAAAAATGGAATAGACGTTTTTTCCTATTAAAAAATTATAATTCTTGGAAAATCGTTAAAAAAAACTAGAAATAAAATTTTTCAATGTCTGCGGAATTAAAAAAGTATGAAAATATGTCTCCATAAAATGTCATTAGACATTTTTTTCCTTCCCAACGTTAAGAGTGCGGAAATCTCCATGCACCCGCATCTTTCAATTACCTAACAAACACAAATCGGTTTATAATTTCACATTAAACTAAGAGGTGTTGCATCCTTCAAGATACACGATCACGCAATAAGAAGTCATGTCACTCCCTGGTCATACCAGCGCGAGAAGTCGGGCTGCGGGTGAAACAAATGAAATGCAAAGTATGCGATTGAAAGTCACAGCCGCCTACTATTATGAGACACGGCAGTCTTGCCAACATTCTGCACGAAAGACAAATGCAATTTGATTTATCGATTAGTTCGAATGCAGGCTTGGTGAATTTTAAACACCAGCACAAGCACAAGCACCAGCACTAGCACTAGCACTATTATTGCATGACTGTTGTTTGTAGGTGTCATTTAGCATAATTAAATCGAATCAATTCAGGAAATGTTCTTCGAGATGGACGAGACTGTATAACTTGGTGAAGTATTAATATGGTAATTAAAAAAATTCAAGGTACTAGTAACTTCATCTCTTTTTATAGCATGGGTAGGTACTAATAGGTAGGGACTTCTTCAAATTTTCTCACAGATCTATGAATCATAATAATTATACAACGTGAATACTCACGTTTTGTAATTATTAATACAGAATTGGCCCGGTATTACTTGATACAAGATATTTGCCCAGGTACACCTATACCTATAGGTTCTTGTATAAGTTCCTGCGCATCAAGATTGGAGAACCTGCGAGAGGATGCTCGCTCCATCAGTGTCCAGGAGCAGCTTGCTTTCTAATCTGATCCTATAGCATTTAATAAGAAAGCAGTGAAGATTATTTTTGTTCATGTCGGTATTTAGCACATGCAATGTTTGGTTTCAGTGCATCTACCGTAAAACTGGATTTTCTAGGTAACACGTTCATGTTATTCAAGACTTAAATTTTTATAGTGTTGCTTAATGTTAGCAATATTTAAAAATAACTGCCATTTTTGTTATATTATTGTTTTATTGCACGGCAAGGGGTGACTTTATTTTTAACAAATTAAGATTTTACTGTTGATTAAATTACCTTTATGGGGACTGTTATATCCAAAACTGGTGCAGTGTTCTCAACTGCATTCCTCGGCATTTCTGGTTAAGTTACTGCATTTTGTTCTGTCATTATGTTTTTTAATTCTTGGAGTGATTTGTTGGAAACATATTTTTTCAAGTAGCTCTGTTGCCATAAGTCCGGCCGAGTGAACCAAAATTTGAAAATGTTTAAATTCTACTACTGTCTGTTTTGATATTGCATAAAATCTTTACGAAATGCTTTAAGTTAACATGCTCATGTAACTCATAATTTCCTATCATATCTTGTTTGCCTTAATTTTCCGCTTTTATTTTTTTGAGAATCTTAGTGTGGATGATTTCATGAAAGAAACTCAAAGCAAAAACATTTCAGCATTTTTTGTATTTTTTATTTTGCACTTGCTGTTGCTTTTCTATACCTAAAATACTTTTTTTCAAGACTTAACTAAAATCAAAGCCGGAACCAGTTTTTAGCCCGCATAGGCATATTATAGCGCATCCCCCCCTCCCCCCACGTCGTATTGGCTTGGAAGGTTTTGCCTTTACAATTCAGGGGAAATAAATTTAACCACATTAAACGAGGATTCGACCCCATGCGCCGACGCAGGCGAACAGTTTTTCAGTGGTCAAGGTCACGCAATTTCCCAGTATTTGAAAATGTCGAGGAAAATGTCATCGCATTCTTTTGAATTTTCGAAATAATAAAAAATTTTGGACCGAGGCTGCATGCAGGATGGGAAAAAACTTTAAAACTAAATGAAGAGGATTATCGGAAGTCGGTAGAACGTACTCAAACTATACACTCACTCAACTTGCCATTTGTTCGCCATGTGATCGTGAAACGTGAATATTGATGCAGATGCAATAAAACAATAAATCAGGCCGCAACGGTATTGTACGTGTTATTTTTTACCTGTGGGGACGATGTTCGACGAATATCACCTCTCACACATTGTGATTTATGGCACATTAGAAGCTTTCTCCTTTCTCTAGAATAATGTTTTGTATATTAAATAATTATTTAAACTCAGTCGGCACCCCTATTATTATAGGCAACTGACTATGTTGGTATATTGTCTTATGAATAATGCGGCCCTGACTGAAATACTTGAATATTTTAAGTACCACATTTGCTAAGTCACATTTTTAAAAAGTGTGGTAAAATAAGTTGACCACATCACATCATTCACATTACTCAAAAAAACTATGAAAAACATAGTATAGTGAACATCAGAGTTAAGTGATTTCTTATAATTATGAAAGAATCATTTACTCTGTTCACTACTATATTTTTCATAGTTTTTTGAGTAATGTGAATGATGTAATGTGGTTAACTCATTTTACCACACGTTTTGAAAATGTGGCTCACTCCCTTCACCACCGAGACGACGATTTTTTAATGAAGGTAATTTTTACTGAAACTGGTAGGTCACCAGATTACTTACTACACTTATTTACTATAAATACCTATTATACATAAATTAAATTAAACTATAAATTATTATATTTGTCAAAAATCTCAGACACGCTTCTAATAGACAGAAAATCGTTAAAATGATGTTTGAAGTTCATTGAAATGAAAACTCACATACGCTCACTTCCGGATCAAGAATGATAATTTCCATAATCTAACCTCTCCTTAATTTCTTGAACTGTTTTACATGCAAGCATACCTAAGACGTGAAGTAACAAAACAATCCCATAATTCCTGCTGTGCGTTATGTTTGGTTGGTCATATGAAGGCTTTCAACAAAGGAGAATTTTATTTGACGACTTCAAATCAACCAACCGTGATTAAAACGCTCATTATTGTTATTATTCTAAGCAAGACTAGTTGCTAGACAATTTAACTTCCCCTACGATGGTCAACAATCACTTGCTATTATAAAATAATTCAGAGATTTTACGAAGGATGACCATCGGTGGCGTTGAACTCTGAAGAAGAAATTCACATGACTCGTCCTTATTGCTTAAGAAGTGCGCTTAATTCACTCGATTTGTCGCTTGTGCAGTACTTAAATTACTACAAATAAAAATTAAGTTATAAGTTATTAAATCAACTGTTAAAAGGTGAATGTTAAATGCATGACAGAAAAGAGGAAAACATTTAAAAACCATCAGCTAAAGATGACAACGACTAAACTTGCTACAATTTTAAAGAGCGAAACGGTAATAAAACAAAAATGAGTAGCCAATTATCCTTGGGCAGTTCCCAGGCCCGGAGCCTCATAAAGCAACTGTACACTCCTATTTAAGTCATTACAGGATGTGCAATTTCCAGCTCTCCGCGGGCCGGCCCCTGTTACGTGCTGGAAGCTGCCCGCAGAGGAGATTATTGATGGCGCCCCTTCCTTCGGCCAAAGCCAAAGCCTCTTCACGCAACCGGCGTCGTGCTGGTTTATTTGGCGGCCATGCAAAGACCTCTGCCTCGGGTACGGGAAGCAAAACACCCAAACCTGTATTCTGTCTGACCAACGTCTAGGTACGAAACAGCAGATGAGAATGCGTTCGTAGATTTTAATTTCTAATCAAAAGCTCCGTGGCTGAGGCAATGTGAAAAATCGTTATTTTAGAGTTTTATAAGTTATTTGGCTCTTTTAGCAAAAGTTTACAATATTCGGCTGCCAATAAATAAAAATTTAGAAAAAACCTCGCGATGAATATGTTTTTTTCAATTGGTCAAACTATTACTTATTAAAAAGTACTTTTAAATTTGCAACTTCGTAATTATTATTTATAGTTACCCGTTGAATAATAATTTATGTGGTGATTTACTATTCGTTCAAGTCTTTGAAAGTTCATACAAAGGAAGGGTAATAAAAATTCTTAAAGTCTTTCATTCAATGTCCTCCACCTATTCAGTCTATAAAGTATATTTTATTTATTTATACAATTATTTAACTACTTCATTCAATTCAGTTAATTCAATGTAAATTTAAAATAACATAAAATGCAGTTACTGCTGCTGTTATATATATAGATCAGAAATAAAGAATAATATCTTCTTTAGTATGTCAATAAATTACCGGCATGTACCACTAGATGGAAGTTTTAGTACCTCTGCACAGAATAGAAAAGTCCATAAAGTATTGCTTTGTATGAAAGACAGCATATATCACACAATGTGGAGAATTCCTTTCATCAGCAATAAACTCATTCCTTGTGAATTACATAGAGCTAAATCAATTTAATGGTGATTTTCACTTGATGTGATAACATTCCTGATGTGTTCTCGATGGGAATATTGCGGCAGGAGCCGAGATTAGCGGCCTTCCGTCCTGGCGCAGACATTTCTCAGAAGGCATAGCCAATAACAATTGAATAACTAATTCATTACCATTGTCACGTTCAGCATACATTACGCTCAATCGTTCATGTTCCGATCTATTGCTACACGTAACCTCTCTGATCTGCTTCTATTTCTTAATCAAACTGTAATGACGAGTTCTTGAGAATGATTGAAAGGAGTCTGACATTTGAGGTCGACTCGTTGTCGGTAGCCAAGTGAAGACATTGTTTTTGAAAATTATGAAATACCACCATTTCTGTTAATTACGCGGAAACGAAGTAATCAAGAAAATGTTTGATAATAATAAGTCAGTCAGTACGAGCACGAGAATAAAATAAATTAGGCAAATAAATTCTCTTGGCCAATTTTTTTCGGGGGTTTCATATTCATACCTCACCACAATTAATTTTTTTCCCTTATCCTGCGAATGCTATTAAAAAAATATTGCCAGCATAATTCTTTCTGCCAAGGCTTTCAGGATTCTGGCTCCCGTGAAGTTGGAGCCCGAATTATCTGAAAATGTTTAAATTGTTCCGCGGAACAAAGCTCTTCAAAGACAAAACTCTGTTTTCGAGGGCTAACTTCACGCACCCCCTTCTTTTTTCAGAAAATTATCTGATGCGATAAGTAGCGGCATAAGTGGAGTTTTTGAGTTCCTGTATATTTTCGCAAATACATATTTAGTTGGATTTTTTTTTTGCAAATTGTTTTCCAAAAATCGCCGCGATAATAAGTTTTGGTTTGAGTTCTGAGTATCCCCCAAAGAGTTCTGTAGCCCTTTTACGGGGAATACAATAGTTCAATTATATAGTTTGCGAAGTTCTAAAACAAAAATCGCCAAAAATGAGTTCTGATTAGAGTTCCTGGTAGCTTTCCAAGAGTTCAATAGAAACTTCTTCCACTTCATCGCCAAGAATACTACTCACCCTAAAAATAAGTGCGGCATCGAGGGATTTGTCAAAAAATTTGTCTTATAAGATTATTTTTGTATTTTATGACAATAATGTCATCAAGTTCATTTCTAATTATTATTATTCTCAGACTCATTAACTGATTTACCGAGTTTGATTATTGTTCATTAAATTTTCTTACAAAACGCTTACACCTATACCATTATAAAGATCTATAATCTAAAGTAAAACTGTATGCAATGCCAGAATAGAAGAATTTTGTTCGGAATCTTTCCCGGCAGCCGTTCTCATATCCATCATCAAACTAAAAGGTTAGATATCTTTATTCAACTTTATGTTTCTAGAATACACTAGATACACTCCAGCAAGAGGTTAATATAAAATTTAAATAAATACGCCATACAGTAAGCCGAAGTTATTTATTATCCTTTCGTTTGTGCTGGCGCTTTAGTATTCTCCATACATCTATAGTACATCACAATGACTAAATCCTGCATATTACATGAGTCCTGTACTTGAGGCATCTAGATCAGAGTGGCATCGCGTGTGTGTGGCTCCCGGATCACGTATGCGGTATCTCAGCCAGTTCCAGGTAAACTCCGAGATGATGTCAATATTGTATTATAATTATTCCACGATCGTCCTAAAACTCTTGATTGATATACGACACCGGGGAAAAATAGTCTTAGAATTCTAATGAGAAATGTCATATGATATATAACATCGGGAGTTAAAAAAATTCGTAAAAGTACTAATTTTAACAATTATTATTATTAGTGTATTACTTAGCTTAGAAGCAATATTCATTCAATAAGTGCAGAGTGAAGTGATTTATTTTTATTATGCTGGAGCTATATGGAAATAAAGAACACAATATTCCTGGGTAATTAATATTTTGCATCACATCGCTTATACCACATAGCAAAATTGCATTCCCCATTCATTCATAATTCCCTTATTATGAATTCCTGAGTTTTACTTATGCAAATCGCTTTGACTTTACGCAGGTCGATTTGTTATTTTTCAATAAAATGCCATTTTCTGACGTCACATGTCAGAAAGCCACTGCTAGAAAGCCACTGGCCACAGGTTTCGGCCATAATCTCTTTTTTTATAACAACCTCTTATACTTTTGTTACTACGGCCCGTTTTTTTAAATTTACATGGATTTTTTGAGTTTTTATAGTGTAGGTAAAACAATAAAGTTTGACGTTCTTCTTTAGGAAGACTTTCGCTCGAATGGTGTATAGTTTGAACTTCTGTCTCCAAAAAAATTCACCTTTTTTTTTGAAAAGTTTGAATATCAGCGGAAAATAGTCATCTTAAAATGGCGCCAAAAATATAACAAAATAATATAATATAAAATATAGCTCTTAAAGAAAAGATTATGACGTCGTTGACCAAAAGCCAATGACGTCATATTAATTATGTTACATACGTCAGAAGATACATTTAAAAAAACAAAATCGACCTGTCATAGCGATTTCTACAACAACCAATAAGGTAATTACGAATTTTGTTCAAAACTTTCTGCACACACTGTATATTTACCCAGTAGTTTGATTTAAAGTGACTTTACCTAAGCCTAATGATCATGCACAAGTTGAGAATCCTGCGTATTGTATATGTTATTGGTTTGAATAATTGAAAATTGATTGGTTACATCTTGTTCAGAATTTTGCAGTAGGTGGATGTTATTTATTTGGAAAATTGACAGATTTAGGTAGGTATTTGACATTGTATTTTCGAGAGAACTGTCAGGTGTCAGTTTTGAGAGAATGTTTTGTTTTTCGGCCGTCTGCTGGATCTTTCCCCGTTGTAATTCCATAACGAGTTAGTGCATTATCAGATCTGTCAATGAGATCGAGCGAACCTTCGTCATGACCGACTATAATCGGCTTCATTGGTGATCGAGGGGAGTCAGTAATTAGCGTTGGTCCGATACAGTCTTCCCAGGCCACTAGATAACCAACGTCAAAGTTAACAATGCCCCTAATTAATGCCTTTAGATATATGCCTTGGATACACAAATAGAATAAAAGTGTAATAAACCTCGACCGCCTATAAATGAATTTAATCCGGTTTATGTACACGGTCCAGTGTTGGACCGCGGCGCTTCAAAGTCAAGGTCAATTACGGCATCTTCAGTTTTGGAAAATAATGCTGCTTAATTGAATAATGCATACCTCCGCGATTTTCATTATTAGTTCAGAACTCATTCGGTTTCTGATAATGATAACTTGGTTGGTCAAATCAAGTTTTTGAGTATCATCGCGTATCCATTGTTATCAGGAAATTGTTGGAATAAAATCTTCCTAAATGGGGGTGTTAGAAGAAATTTTTAATTTAAGAAGTTTAATTATATTATATTCAATAATGTAATTCTTAAATTTTCTTAAATGTCATTGCCAGTCTTTAATTTATTCATTATGAAGACATTGTTAAAACAGTCAAAAGAAATTGTGAAAAAAAAAACAGAAATAATTTATTATAGTCACTTTGTGAACAATTCGGCATAAAATCATCCATCTTGCACCGCAATTGTGAAAAGAAGACAATAATTCTAGCGTACCCGCTTTGTTTGGAATAGTAATTACGATTCGTGACGGTCGATTTCTTGAAAATGCAGCTGCAGAACGTGAAAGTGAAAAAGCCCCATTCGCCTCCGTGCATAACAGGAATTGACCATTTACAGGCCCTTAATAAGTAAATGTTAATTTTAGGAAAAATAATTTTTAATGATGGGTGCATTTTAAACTTGAAAGCTTAACTGTAGATTTTAAGGGAAGAAAATCCGCTTAGAGAGTATTTTGGGCAAAGAAAAGGTCTTTATAGAAAAAGCTGATCAGAGTCAATGGTGGTCCCTCTAGCAATATGTTTAAACTTTTTCCAGTATAAGTTCTTGTATTTAGGTGAAAGTACGTAAGAAATATCAGCAGATTTCTGTAAAGCATCCTCATATATAGGAGTAAATTTAAGGGCGAAAATTAACTTTATTAGCATAATGTCTGTAACTCTTTGGTAGACCTCAAACATGAAGTCAGGTCAGGTAAGGCAATCATTTATTCATTTCTGGATATAACTCTTTCTTATCCATTTATGATCACGTGTTTTCCACTTACCCATTTTTTTAGATTTTAAATAGGGGATGATTTTTCCCAGTAGAACGCTCCTGTTTTCTATCTTCAACTTCCGCAATTCTCCATTCGGTCTCTCTCTTATGTGTCATCTGTCCTCTGTCACTTTATCTCTCCATCTCAAGTAGAGCTTATGTTTTCATTTTTCCATTGCCCCTAGCTTGACAAATTCTTCACGTTAATCCACTAATCTCCTACTTCTCTCTTCGCTTTCCAAGCTTTTTCCTGTGCCTACAGCCAAATCTGCTGGCCTATTTGTGATAGAAACGTAGCCCATAAGGTAATAAGGTTTTCTATGTTGATATGTTTTATGACATAACAGAAGTCCAAATCTGAGAACTAACCTCTGATATACCTCTGAAGTACCAAGTAAGTAGGCATGCAATAATGCAATAATTCCAAAATCGGTCTCTGGCAAACATCTATTTTAGAAGCTTAACGTATTTTATCCCTATGTGTGAAAAACATAAAGAGAGACCAAAATTACTTTTTTTTTACACAAAAAGTTAGCTTCTGTCTATGAAGGATTATAGACATCCATTTGGAATATTGCAGTAATTCTGGTATAATCGCAATAAATTACATATAAATACAAAAAGTTATCTGAATAATTTTCCTCGCCATACAGAAATCAAAAATTATGCAAGAATTCCAAATTCAACTATATTTTATGGATGTATAGCAGCGAACATTTACAAAAAAGATCACTTGTTTCGTTCATGTTTATGGATTATTTCGGTAAAGTAAAAGTACGTTGTTCAGAAAAACTGAACTAAAACGAAGTCACTTTGTTAATCAATAACATCAACGTGGGTAGGCTATCGGAAAAAATTTGTCGAAGCTTACACAAAATCGATCCGTGCGATCTCAGTCACATGAATTTAAGATTAATTCATCACATTAACTTTTATTCAATCCCACATGGAACTGGTTTGAACTTGTGTAATGCTTCATCAGTTTGATCATCAATAAAATCAGAGTCACATCACATGCTGTTATAAGAAAGATCTTGCTACATAATATCAGCGGCAAGTCTTCTTGTTTCATCTCTATAAAATGCAAAAAATGTGAGACGGAAATTCTAAAATGATCAAAATTACATTATTTCAGGACAAATGTGTTGATGTGTATCACGGGTTAGCCTGTTTAGGACCAAGTTTATTAAATTTTAATAATTAGACATGGGTACATACCTACCAAGTAACAATCTGTTGCTTGGAAATATGCAAATTGCTTGCACTTAATTATACAACATTTAATTATGTGTATAATAAACATCGTGTTAAGCGTCACAACTCCTAACTGTACTTGCTTCATAACGTCTTGGGTCTGGCATGAAATGGAAATTTACAGTTAACATAAAAGTAAATAATTCATACCAACAATCAGGTAATATGATGCATGCACATCTTCCAGACATTTTCTATTCATATTGATATGCTAAATTATAGAGTGAGTGAGAGTGGAATGGTCTTACAATAATTATAAAAATATGCATGTTATTAAATAATGCGTACCTACCTTAAGATAGTCTGGTAAGATAATAATTATTTATAGTTATTTAATTTTTTCTAGTTTACAATTTATGTTTTATTTTTAAAGATCAGGGCTATTATATGTAATTAAGGTTAGGTATATTATTCAAGCTCAATTTTTCAAGTCACTCTGTATGGCTGGCAATCATCCATTTCACTCAACATATCTGCAGGTACAATTTATGATCAAAGAGGTATATTTTACAAATATTGAGAAAGAAAGCACTTAGACCAGTAATTTCTAACAATGCATGCGCGTAAGCGTGACCCCTCATAATTTTCTAGGCGAAAAGGTGATAAATTCTTGTAAATGGAAGTGCAATTTGGGACATCATCATTTCATTGAAGAACAGTTTTTCCAGTTATTGAGGATATTAGTAGAATGACTCATGTAGGTATTAGTAAAGCTGTGGACTTTTTAAATATTTTTTCTAAATTACAAGACACCTAGCAGATATAGAGCAGAAACAAGCAAAAGGATTCTCATCACGACATAACACCTACGACACATTTTTGCCAAACTCCCAAAGGATCTAAAAACTGTTCAGCAGTTACCATTGTAAACAATTTTAGATCACTAGCTTTTTTAGGTCTTTTGCAATTTAAATTTTTCCAGATATTCTTAGCAGAGACGTAAAGTAAGAAGGTGGAACCTAGAAAGGAAATTCTAAAATATTCTTCGCATCCTGTTGCGAGTTTAATGTAAAGGCTTTGGTCATTTAGATTAAACTTTGTCTCGATCAGCTGTCAATAGAATTTTTAAACGCTCCTGTCGCATTATTTGTTGTTGAAAGTTGAAACTGATCTATTGATCACACAAAGCTTGTTTTTCTCTGAAAGCCTTATTTATGTCAAGGATCTGGAACAAGTAGAATACCACGCGACGATACAAAATTGTGCCCAAAACTGCATTTGAAACTCGCACTGGCCGATTAATCATTCGCTATTCTTAAAACAAGTAAAGGATTATACACATATACAGATAGAGTACAGTGCTTTCACACACGGTTACTCTTAAGCGTTTCACGATTACCCAGTTCCTATAATTGCCCAGTTATCTGATCTCTAGTTAAGGATAATTGTGAGCAAATTTAAACTCCATTTTATCATTTCAATTATGTTCAACTCTATAAAGAAACATATCTTGTTTTGTTAATTTCAACAAGAATAAAATTGAAGAACTCTAGATAATTGTCTGCAGTTCCAATAAGAGAAATGTCCATCTGCACATGTTGTGGTGGTCTCCCAAAATTTTAGAGAAAGCATTAAACGCTACGTTGCATTCGAAAACTTTCTACAATATCTTCTAAACAGCAACTGACACGTCAAAGAGATGTGCCTACTGAAGGTCCATATGAAATCGTCCGCAATATAAGCCAAATGATCCTCATACATGTTTTCGTCATCGAGATCAAACAGTTGTTTCTATAGGAACCTGTCACAAATTTCTTACAAAGTTGCTCACTTGTATCCATATATTGAGTGACAGAATTGTTATCTCGAGACACTCCAGAGAGGTTAATTTTTGTGTATGGTTCCCGGGAGGCTTTTCCTATAATTTACAAAATAATCAAGCAGTGCTCAGCAAGACTTCTTTTTTTGACGAATCATGGATCAGATCAGATCAATTCTCAAAATTACAGTCGCGGTTTCCTGAAAATGGATATGTTTTGAAGCTACTTGATCCTGCAAACGTTGATGCTTGGGTTGCACTTAGTGCTAGACGATCAATTGTGTCGATTTTTTTCGAAAGGAATATCTCAGCCGTTTTTGCTGAGATATTGCACTATTGCAAGAACACCTTTGCACTATTACTGAGAAAACATGTTGATGATCGACTTATCATTTGTAATACACCCATAACATCAGATCCACTCAATATTTTTATTTATAATAACAAATTTTTCGCAAACGTTTTTATAAATAATGACGTTATAGTTATTTATTACGCTATGGTAGTAACAGTTTTCTTCAAACTTGGCACACCAAAAAAAAAAAAAAAACAATTTTATTATCCTATTAATGTTAAAGTTTCCATTAACGAATAAAAGGAAGAAGAAATTATACCTCAACATCGCTACACCTAGGCTAGCAAATTGCTTCCTGAACACCTTTATGGAAGGCATCTCCAAAAGACAATGTAAAAGCCAACAATGAAGACGCCAAACGCTCTGGCTGATGCCGGCTACTGTATAAGGCAGCTTCAGGCCATAATAAGCAATCATAACAGGTAGTGCAATTTGTATCATCGCGCATTGCTTCACAAGTGCAGCCACTGGTCTATATAAAGCTCAAAGCTCGCAACAACTGATGGCATAGCTCGAATCGCGTTCAACTTCTGTGAGAATTTAAGCCATCGTCCAAATAAAGATAGGTACAGGTATAGGTAGGTATCCACCTCGTAAATAACTAGTTTGTCTTCAAGAGACAAATCCCTGGATGAGTTCTCTTTTTGGGAGCTTCTAAAATAAAAGTTTCCAAGGTTTCAGTAGGGTGCAGAATGATCTTTTTATATTTATACACAGCCAGAGCTTTTATTAGTTTTGAAAACACACCTCTAAACTCTAATCAACAATAGAGAAAATTACTATTATTGTAAATAATTGCATATTTAATTATTCTTGTATTATGGCCTTTAGAATTAAAATAAAACTCAATTTCATGTTTTGCAGGCTAGAACTATTTCTCACTATAGTGCATTGTAAAATGAATTCAATTACAAACATCTGCAATAAAATAAACTTCCATTACGTTACCTGAGAGCTTGGAAGCGTAATAGCAAAGCATTTTACTCAACTATAAACAAAATACATGAATCACAGCAGAGGCGTCGCACCAAAGTACTCAGAAGTCACTAGAAATAATACCTATCTAAGTATATTTTGAGCAAAAAAACGTGAGAAAGCAACTCTGAAAAAAAAAATAATAATTATTATAATTTAAAAAAATAACGCTCTTTATTGCTGACACAGCAATACGCTCCATTTTGTAAGTGTGTTAGGCACACATTCGTATGTAAATGTTATACCAGAAAACTTAGAATTTTTCTTTGGTTAATTAACAGAAATTGAGCTCATGAACGTCGCGGTTTATGTCGGCCTTTAACAGAAGACACCAGACGATAATCATAACTGCTTTGTCTGACCTCAGGTCGAGTAGAGATATTTATATTGTATTCTTCTTTACGACTTCGACCTGGCAGATAAATTAATAAATGAGCTCAGAGTGGAGAATACAAGTTTTTCAAATGCTGTTTAAGTTTCCGTTTTAAATTTGCTAGGTTCATCAAGTTTCATGTGATTCTCTTAAATGCGCCAAACTTCCATGTTCTATATTTTTACGTTCCAACGATGATGTGGACGGAGGGAAGCGCTATTCGAAGAAGAAAGATGCGGGGATAATTTGGTCGAAGTTTCGTGACGATCCCAAGTTGGGAAGTTAACCTCCTATCGTTATTTTTACGTTCCAAGGATAATGGGGGTGGAGGTCAGTATAATAGTGTTCGACGGAAAGGTATGTGGGGATAATTTGGCCGAAGTTTCCTAACGATCCGAAATTGGGAAGGTAAGTGGAAACTTCTTATTCTAATTTTTACGTTTTAAGGATGATGCCGGTGGAAGTCACCGGTTGGTATTTGAAAGAGAAGAAAGATGTGGGGAGGGGATGATGTGGCCGAATTTCGCAACTATCCGAGATTGCGAAGGTATAGATTTTTTTTTAATTTTTACGTTCCAAGTATTGTGTGGGTGAGGTCAGCACTATTCGAAGAAGAGCGATGTGGGGATAATTTGTCGACGCTTTAGTGACGACCCGAGGTTGGGAAGGTAACCTCCTATTGTTATTTTTACGTTACAAGGATAATGTGGATGGAAGTCACCCCCTCCCCACATCTCTCTCTCTCTCTCTAAGACTAAGTCACCGGTTGGTATTTAAAAGAGAGAGAGAGAGAGAGAGAGAGAGAGAGAGAGAGAGATGTGGGGAGGGGATGATTTGACCGAAATTTTGCAACGATCCTAGATGGCGAAGGTATTTCGTTTTTTATTTTATTTTTACGTTCCAAGGATGGTGGGGGTGGAGGTCAGCGTATTTGAAGGAGATGTTGGGATAATTTGGCACACGGTTTGCAACGATCCGAGGTTTGGTCGGTTTTTTGCGACGCAGCGTGCTAAATAAAGACGAAGAACAATTGCATGTCAGAATTTCTGCGACGTTTCCTGTATAGTTCCAAAGACTGGAAGGTTTGTATTTTTTTCTGATAACGCTCGAAGGATGATGCAGGTGCAGTTCCGCAGTATAAAAAGAGCGTATTCCAAACTATACTCTTGTACCAAAAAATTAGCGTCTTTGTTATTAGTTTACCAGTGGCGTCAGTAGAAAATAGAAAATTTACAAATTTGTAGGTATGTCCGTTTTGAGGTCCGTTTTCAAAGGAATTGAACAGAAATTTTCATAGTGAACAACTACATGAATATGATATGACCATAATTTTTTTTTAGAAAGCCAATTATTTCCAAAATCATGAAAACATTCATATTTGAATCAACATAATAAGAAAATATTTATGCGAATGATGCGCAAGAAGGTTTGCTAGCAGTTTTACCAAAAATTTAATTTGACAGGTTGTATCAAGTAATCATAATAAAGTTTAATTTGTTTATGATGTTTTGGAGTCAATATAGTGCGCAGTTGCTACACTGTAGCTTGCACCTGCTATACTAAAAGAGCTTAATCCGTATAATATTTAGTTAATGAGCTGAACAAATTCAATTAAGCCTGACTCGTTAAGAAGTGCAGTCTTTATATACATATGTACAAGAACAGCGTGTGCTCTTCTTTAAGCACAATAAGAACAAGCAGTAATTGCACATAATTTTTTTATTTATAATAAATACATTCTTGCAAGTTATTCAGGTTGAATTATTTCCTGAAATATTACTTACTCTGAAGAAAAATTAAACAAGCTAATTCCTCCCGACGACTTTGGTGTAGTCCACATTTATTGCAAAAATATTATTAACAATATTTTTCCATAACTTAATCAAATCGATAGGTTTATCCGAATGCAGGAGCAGGAAATGGAAGTTCGGTGAAACCACGTCTCTCTCAATAGGTGCTGTAATTGATTGAATGATCTGTAACGAATGTATAAGAGCGGAGGAACAATACGATTGTGACTCGAATAATGGACATTATGAACAGTGGTAATTTGATGGGAAAAGAAGTCTGTGGTTTGAATCAATTGCTATTGTGGCTTCCGTTATGTCTTTTGTTTTTGTCTCAGTTTTTATTATCTAGCAAAATATACTGTAGGTATAATCACAAGCAAAAGAAGTATTGAATTCTATATATAGTGCATGTTTTCCTGTATAATGCTTCATTATTTTTTAAGCCAAACATTAACCCCGCCATCTCTTTATACAGGATCTTGTTTCCAATTATTGATTATTTAGAATGGAAGGTTTATAATAGTAAGGACGTCTTATTACGTTAATTAAACTTCATAGAGTAACATATTATCTAAAAAAAGCTCTTTTTTATAGAATAATTTCCAATTAACTTTCAATTTTTCTTCTGCTGGCACCGCATTTTGGTTAACTAGATAATGGCTGAGTAACTAAATAGTGCAAGGAAAATAGCGCTGTTATAAAACAGCACATGACAAAACAGTGCATGACAAAATAGCGCATGACAAAATAGAGTTAATTTCGGGCATATTCGAGAAGGGATATTACAACGAATATTATAGGTGCCGTGGGGCGAATTGAAGGTTCTGCGTTAGGTCAGATTGCGAAATGGTGTGATTATTGTGTTCATGCGCTATTTCATCGCGGCGTTACTGTGTCACGCGCTATTGTGTTGCAGCGCTATTTTGTCTTGCGTTTTTTTGTCGTGCGCTATTTTTTCGCAGCGGTATTTTTGACGCGCTATTTTACCGTGCGCTATATTTACTCATGCGCTGTTTTGTTGAAACGAGGACCTTTGACCAAAGGTCCTGCCTGACAGTTACCATTTGCCGGATTAGGTTAAATATGTTTTAATAATTACTTACTTAAAATTATAAATTTATTTTTAAAATTATTTAGATTTAACAACTTTCATAGTTTATTTTGTCTTGCGCTTTTTGTCTTGAGCTATTTTGCCGCAGCGGAGTTTCCGACGCGCTATTTTGTCGTGCGCTCTTTTATCTCACACTCATGCCCTGTTTTATTGAAACGAGGACCTTTGGCCTTTGGTCTACCTGACAGTTATCATTTGCCAGATTTTATGTTAAACATGTTTTAATTATTACTTACTTAAAATTATAAATTTATTATTGATAATTTAATGATAATAACTAAATAATTTTAAAAGAACTGTAATAGGAATGATGTTATATCCAAATCATTGAGTTAATTGAACGCATCAAAAGTTGCCAGAATCAATTTTTTTTTTAAATTAAGGGCAAAATTGATGAGGTAGACACTTATATTTAATTTTAATCTCTTATATCTTTTATCTTATGTCTAGTTATTAAATAAAAAATAGAATTAAAAATTGGTTTCAAAAATTTCTCCGTATATTTTATTTCTTTTTTTTTTATTGACAATTTTAGAGACATTTAAGGCGCTTTACTATAATATTTAAGAATATTTAAGTAATATATATATTTATGACCACAGCAAATTTCGTTCTATACAAATTTTAGGCCAAACTCAAATTTTCATGTCTAATGAGTCTAATGACAAAACAGCTTTATCTACACTAGGACTAGGTGGTGTTCTCATCAAAATTTTGTTTAAAGTTATTATTTATTAATAAGTACCAATAATGATAACACACTGTTTAGATCGAAATACTATAATTCCTTTTACTAGATCATAGTAATTCGTTGTTAACAAAAAAATAGTCGTTCAACACTATTATGCAGTAATATAGATATATACCTACTCGGCTTATAAAGTTATAAATACAGTTACACATTCAAGCGAGTATAACATGAATTAAACACCACTCCAAATTTACGACTTCTTTGGCGAGTTACAAGTGGCTGCCCTTATTTAAATTACAAACGACCACCATATAATTCTTATGCGTCTGCGGCTATATGCAAGTACGATATAATTATCAGGTGCAGCGCATTTTCAATTGTGTGTGGCCTAAATAAGTACACTATAAGCAACTATCGGCTCAAGGAACAGGTAAATTATTCAATAAAAACCACGACTGCCGATGAATTAAGTTCCAGAACTCGTTGCTTATAAAGCCAAGATTTGATCAAGGCGAATGAATTATTTATTTATATCAGATCGACGTTAGCGAAAGCAGTGGCTTACAACTTTTTTCTCGAAATATATCAATGATAGCAAGAATCACTACTCGACATACGGTATACTGAGAATCCATGAGAATTTTGAAAAACTAGAGATCGGAATTGATAATCAATTAATATAATTCTCTTGGTGGTAAATGCAGCATTTTTGCTTCTATACCTATAATAAGTCTGTCAACTTGCAGAATTTTATAACTGTCGCATCTAGATAGAAACTATGACTTAAAAAAAAAACTATGCAAGCTTTTGCTACCCAGGATCTTCTGGTGGATTTGTTGATTCAATTTATCAAACGGTTATATTACAATAATTAATAATAATTTGTTAATTCTTTTTAATTTTATGGTAATGATCGTGGTTTGCAGGTAAAAACCACACATATCGAACAGTAAAATAATTATTATTCACTGGCACTACTCATATAAATTCTACTTACAGAACGAAGTTATCAATTAATTTATATGATTGTTACTGTAATTATTAATAATATTAATTTAGTAATGATTATCACAAACCATCATCTTTATGGTATGGGTAAAGTGTAAATATTATTTTTATTACACTATCAACTAATATTGCTGCTCTGCTGGGTCTGTTTATTATATGCAATTTGTTCCATACCTACCGTTAATTAATAAAATTATACAAAAATTGAGCAGAGCTGCTAACAGTTAATGTACGTAATCAATTTTATTCGATATTAAAATCTGATGGAAACTATCACCGGGTACCCTGAACTCTCTTAATAAACAGTTAGTCATTTATTATAATAATTATTTTTTGAACAAGGATACTCCGTAACTACTTGTTTTCATCAGTCAAAGTTGACATGCATAAGAACCCCTTTATAATTTGACAACAGGCACTGCGCTCGAAGTCTTGTTCTCACTCTTGCATAGCTCTAGGTCTATTTTAGCTCTAGGTCAATTTTAATAAATGTGTAATTTCCATCATTATTTTATTATCATAATCTCTGGCTGTCCTCAAGGGTGCCGCACTGATTTACCCCGTAGGAACCTTGTGTAGTTAAATAACTAAGGATATACAGGGTGATTTATTAAGGATGGACCAAATGATACACGTTGACAGAGGACTCCAATACGCATTGATCTGACCCATATTATGCATGTGTAATCCGAAAATTGATGGTTTGCGAGTTATCATGATTTACCTAAATTTCTAGGAGAACTAATTTTCCCATAGACATTTTGTCATGCTGGCTGAACAGCTCGGTCTAGCTTGATAAAATTTTTCAGAGGAGTACTCAAATAATGAGCCTATCTTGTATTGTAATTGTGTAAGCATATTTATTAAACCTGGATTGAAATAACTCAGATAGACGAATGCTTGTTTGTGCTATAGTTCTATATTTTATGAGCGATTAATTTTTTGTTACTTTTCAAAATTAAATGCATAATAGTTGAAATATAAGAAAACTGGGCATCCAGAATCTAATTGTCAGAATGCATAACCAACCGTAAGTAACACCTAAGTTAAATAAGTTACAGAAATAACACGAATCCCAATTCTGCAATTTCAGTGGAGCTTTCTTGTAACCTAGTTCTCCGATGACATATGTTTTCCATCGCGAAGCACAGGAAGATGTAGATAAGCCGTCTCTTCCGTTATTGGCTCTCTTGTATCGACCACCTACAATAATGTGATTCTTCGAGTGTATACACTTCTTATCGCGTGTCTTCGTCCTACGTACTTCTTGTATTTGCTAAAAGACTCAGCAGGCAGCGTTATTTGCAACGCTAAATGACGCTGATGAGAGAAGAAAGGCAAATTTTTGACGCTACGTATAAATCATCGATGCAAATTAGATGATATGAGGTGTAAGAAAAATCACAGTTCAAGTAATATCTATTAATTTGACCCCGCTACAACTATAACACAGCCTAGAGAAAGTCTGTTTTATAGAATTAAAACTGTACTTTTATCAACTTTGATTCTAAATATCGCATAAATATATGACGTTTTACGAAAGAAATAAAAGCTCGTATTAATCTTAGAAAAGAGAAATGGCGAAAAGTTTGAATATCAGTGGCTCGACAATCCGGAAGAGGTTTCAATGGTGTTGGTGATAGTGAAGCTTTTCTCTATAAGGTTAAATTTACACCCGATGACGCAACAGTTATGTTTTGCCACCTTTTACACGGACATATTAGATACTTCTATTCCTGGTAGGTATAATAAGGCAGCCCATAAGAGGTTATCTGATCCAAAGCAATAATTGATCAATTGCAATCGCACTCTGGAGAGCTGTTAAAGCTAATTCCTGCAATCTGCAGTGAGAATTGGCTCAAGTGAATGGAAATCGAGCTCGATTCCAACTATATGGAAGCAATATCCATCTGGCGTAATGATTGCATCTCTCTGTGTTCCTTATGGTTGCTAATTTTTATTTTATTCGTAATTTGCTATTCCGACGTATCAATTTCAGTTTTTATTTCAAATTTCTGTATGCGGCAATAACTTGGGGAGACATATCAAAGAACTATGATGTGCAAATTAAATTACAAAAAAATAAATAAATAAATTGCATGACTTCTAGAAACGGCATTTCCATAGTTTAACTTCCTGACGGAAGTATGAGTAAATGGCAATTGTTGTCAAACAATTAAATATAGATTTTCATAATATGCTGAGTATTGATATGGGGCATAATTTAGTTACGAAAAACCCTATTATTGTGAAAAAAAGAACGCTTTACAGAATGGAATGTAATTATACAGGGTGCACCATGTATCCTTCTCTATATTGCTATTGCTATCTCCTGAACGCTAAGAGATACAGGATCGGTTAAATTAGAGAAAAGTTGCGCTATTTTGTGGCTATCTCGAATCCGTCAAAACATGCGAGATATCTGTGACCGTTCCTGAAATATCCTGAAAAAACTGAAAAATCGAGATTTCTTATTTTCGTCATATCTTTTTTATTATTGGAAATTAATAAATAATTTTTCGTAGGCTTACATAAGCCGTTAAGATCTATCCATCTGTAGTTACGAAAATTTTCAAAGCCGACTAGAACCAAAAGTTTTCACAGTCAACTTTCGTTTTTCTTCTGGCCGCCATATTATTTTTTTATGTCGTTCGATATGAAAAAAATAATGGAAACCAAAAATTAAAAAAACTTCAAAAAATTTTTATTTTTATTTTTATTCTTCTTTTTTCAAAGAAAACCCCAAAAAAAATCGTCGAAAAACGTCAACATTTGTAAAATACGCCAAAATAGTGCTTGTCTTATGGTTTTTTAATTTATCTATGAAATTCGGTCTTAAAAGTTGTCTTTTTTGTAAAGAAAAAAGAAGAATACATTTTTTTTTTATTTTTTTTTTTTGAAGTTTAACAACTTTTAAGTTTTTATGATTTTTTTTATACCGAACAACATAAAAAAAACAATATGGTGGCCATAAGAAAAACGAAAGTTGACTATGAAAATCCTGGGATCTAGTCGGCTTTGAAAATTTTTGAAATGTCAGATGGGTAGCTCTTGTCGACTTATGTAAGCTCACAAAAAATTATTTATTAATCTCCAATAATAGCCATATGGCAAAAATAAGAAATCTCGATTTTTCAGTTTTTTTCAGGATATTTCAGGAACGGTCACAGATATTTTGTATGTCTTGACTGATTCGAGATGGCCACAAAATTGCGCTTCTTTGGACTTGTTTAACCGACCCTGTATCTGTTAGCGTTAAGAGATAGCAATATAGAGAAGGATACATGGTACACCCTGTAGAATGAAGTAGAATGAAAAATAATTAATTATTGAATTTTTTATTTTTTTATTTTCAACTGTGAAAAACAGCTATTGAACAAAAGTATTTTACGAATTCTAACAATTTTATTTTAATTTAGGGGGCTACATGATATTATAATGTATATTGTTTTTTGTTATCGGAACAGATGTAAACAGTTCTATAATAAAGTTATAAAGAACATTATTGAGCACTTTTGGATCAAATCCAGGTGCTGAATGATCTTTTAGGTTTTAAACACGCACACAATACTAATAGAGCATCTGTCAGGGTGAAGCTAAAAAGGATCTTTAGCAAGTTAATAAGTAAATCCCATTGTGTAAAATTTAAGCATCACATTAAACGAATTTAGATAAATGAGGTTGACTCTGATTTAATGTGAGAAAAACTAAAGCAGATGGTGTTTCAACCTAGAGAAACACCTGGGACATGCGTTGTTATGATGAATGGAATAAAAATAGGAGAGCTAAATAATGAGCTTGGATGTATTTTTTAAACAAAATGGAATGACCTCTTTGAGTATAAGTAAATTTTTATTTGAAAAATTATCACTCGCGGTAATCCTATTTCAAGAAAACAAGCAAATGAATAAATCAACATGCAAATAAACGCAACGACTCCAACTAATGGGAAAAATTCATTACCGAGTAACTAAATCCATCATCATGGAAATACGAAGTTCCAGTTCCAAGTAATTCCGATACTTTGTTTCAGCATCAAGTGCATTAGGACGATCTGTGCATGAATAAGTCCGAAAGAATTCGCGTCTATAAATAAGTCCACATTCGATCTGAAGACGTATCAATAGATTTACTATTTCCATTATAAAGAACTCGCGTCCCATATAAAGTCCGAGATTACGATCGGAGGAGATATTTTAATTAAAAGTCTCGAGGCCCGGACAAAAAGGGAGTATTTTGCACCACCCGCCGCCTCGACGGTTCCCATCCAATTAACAGCCCACCAGATATTGAGGTAGTTTATTGTCGGAACCTGATCCAGTCGCTGCTCGTATAGCCGAAAATGCCTTTTTATATGCGATGCAATTCGCTATCAAATCAACATGCCTCCCCATTACCTCCATGCCAATGCCAAACTACCAGTTGCCGATTAATTAAATGCACTGATATCAACTCTGATAAACCCAATAATAAAAGTATCCTATTTAAATTAAGATTCTTTTAATATACTCCGTGAAGCAATAAGAAAAAATATGAGATTTTTTTATTACACGGATTTAAATGTCATCCAGTGGTGGGGAATGATAGTTCGATCAATCCAGTATTATTATTGTTGACACATTTTATACTTTTTATATTATTATTGTTAACATACCAGGAGCGGTAAAAAATAAACTTAAATTTGGCCATAACTTATGATTTTTACAGGTTTGCTCCATATATTCACCCTTAAGTTCTCCTCTCACAGCTTCTCCTCCTAGAATAGGGCTCAAATACGATCATCCTTGGAGTACTGCTCACATAACCCCAACCTAGAACGAGGCCGGGCAAAAATACACGTCCAGCCGCAAAAGCTCATCCCTATCAGGTTCAACTCGTTACACCTCGTACCCCATTTCAGTGTTTTAATAACAATTTTATTAACAAAACAAAACAATACTAAATTCAAAAAACTTGAATTGACTTGGATTTGAGAATAAATTTTATAAATTTGATAAATTTGATTTATATTGATTTTTCACAGTGATGTGAATTTCTAAAATCCGAAAATCAAAAATTTTGCTACCCCTACATTGATCTATTTAGAGTTATATACAGGTGATCAGTAATTCGCGTACTCAGACTACTCAGAGCATGCTTCAGTAAATTTCACTTTTTAAGAGTTAAAATGAAAAAAGGCCTGAAAAATAAATCAAATTTCACAGCAAATTGTTACACTCGAAAAATTAATCATCATCTTAAAAAACACCCTTTATAGGATTTGATTGCTCACATTTCGCAAACAATAAAAAAAAACAATAGTTTTGGGTCACTACAGCAGTTTTGTCATTTAAATATCGCCTTTAGAGAGGGAATTTTCCTAATTCGCCGGTGTTCGCTATAGAGCTATTTCCCTATACTAACAGAAGAAAAATATAGAGAAATTGGTAAAGAAACATAACAGAAATTAATCGCAACACTGTTCCAGTTTGAACTGTCAGCATTTTCAAAAATGATTGTTCTATAAAATGTAAAAAAATACAATGTGAAGAGCGTTAATTATAATGCCTTTTGGTAAAAAATATTATATAACCATAGCTTTCATATCTACTAAATTTTAATGACAAAACAATGAGCAATAAGATCTGGAAAATATCCCAATTCTATAAGAGTGCCGTTAGGGCAATTCCCGTCCAGTGGCACTGGAAGAGCGGATTGTCCAGCGCCAAGAAAGTAGCGCGTGAGACCGGCCGCGTTGCGACAAAGCCTAATAGCCTTTTGTCTTTAATAAAAATGTGCAGATCGCGTGGTCGTTGTCTGGTGGAGCCCTGAATAATGCCAATTATGATCCTCTCGTGCCCGGGTCGTCCCCGGTACCTGCATTTCACCGGTCGCTAATTGCACACGTTCGCTAATAAAGTACGACATTTGCCGCAGTAATGAACTTCCCCGTGTGCAGTTTGTCAGTTAATGCGACCGACGTGATCCAATAGACAAACTACTCGACATGTTCTCGATGCTCTCTCCAATAAGATCCTGTCTACATACGGTTTGTTGCGTGCAAATTATCGCACAGCTTTCAGTATCCGCTCTTCTAGCTGGGAAGACTCTTCATGGCGGAAGAAAACAGGTTGCGCGAAACCTTACCGGTAAAAATCTTGCCAATGTAGACGTGACTTGGCAGATCTCCTCTCGATCTTGTTCTTTGGATCTTCAAAAGAAGAATTGCATCTTCCTATTCTTCGTTAGTTCCATGGCAATGTCGGACCTTTCTCTTTATTGTAATTAATGTTTACAATATAGTCGTTTGAAGATGTAGTTGCATGAATGCGGAATCTCATCTTGGTTAAGGAATTGTATAAAGAAGACCTCAATTTGATGAATGGCTGGAAAAGAGGTTAATTTAGATGATTCAAATGCTACTTATATAAATGGATATGTATTGTAATTTCTGAAATGGAGTAATTTTTTACATTTTGGAAAGGCGGAATAACTGGAAATTTAATATAACGTCCATAGATTGATGCACCTTCTTGTTTAATGATTGAAGGCTAACCGTTATAGGCCAGGTTAGTGTTGTATGATACTGCTGCTCTGCTACCGATTTCATTTAGTACCTACCTCCACAGATTTACTCCAATTATGTAGTACGGAAATAGAAAAAGAAAATATCAGACCAGACTTTTTTGATGTTATTAAAATTATTTAGGTACAATTAAATGCTCCTCTTCAGCTCAAAATCAACTTGTGATACAACAAGCAGTAAAAATAAAACTTTTTTATTCCTGAACTCCATACCAGAGCAGCCAGATAGTATGGCTGACATCGATAAAGAAGGAGCACACATCCAAACCACAACTGTATTTTCATTTTACAAAACTGACACCCATAGGACTTCTCCTTCATAGTCAGAACCAATTGGTCCATAGCCATCAGTGATCCAAAATCATAGCAGTAAATATGTAAGGTTTTAAAATATGAAATTTGCTCAAGACGATAATAGACCTTGCGTTATACAACACCGCATATATCTCATCCAGAGTTCTCTGACCTCTTAAGAATGGATCAGTGGAATTTGTTGCCATAGAACGATTCTGAAAGAAGTGAAAAACGTCGTCAAGATCTTTTATCACTTTTTGTTTCAAGTAGTATGGAGGAGACAATCAAATCTGAAAGAAGAAAATCAAACGGAACAACCTTAACGTAAGTACCATGTAAGCAGAGTATGTACTAGGTTTTTTCCTTATAAGGAAACATTAACCCAACAAAGGGCCCTGCGTTACCTAAAATCCTGCCCTCCAAGAGTGTTGACTTCTACTTAAGAAATATTGTTCTCAAGTCGAAATCGTTCTGTTAAGAATTAGATACTGAATATCCGCTCGACATTTTATCGACTCGATTAATATTAAAAGTTCATTAAAATATTAGCTTTCCTGATTTTTAGATGTAATTTTATTAAAGGTGATCAAAAACTAAAGCTCAACTCTATATCCCACTACCTTGAGATTTGGTTTCGGGCTAGTCCTCGTCATCGGGAATTCATTGTTTTCATTGCGAGTGGGTTAGAAGATACCATCAGACCTATCAACAATAAAAAAGGCCAGTGCTCTTTAAGCATAGGTACAAAAAACCTTTTTTTTTATAAATAAAAAGAGAATAAGTTCTAATAATCATATCAGACCATTTTCGACTTATCAATACCTAATGTAAGAAATAATGATTTATAGCTGAAGACTTTAAATAATCTCTTTATTCTCTATAACAATATGTGTACTTACTATAAAGAAATTATTACTTCTAAATATGCACTATGACGAGTCTAAAATGCAATAACGGCTTAATGACCCAAAGTAAAAGCGATCACAATCGTAACCCATTTTGTCGTGCGACAGTCGTCACCTAATCTCTTTGCGTGTTCCATGACGAAGGCCTCTACGAAGTGGGTTAGGAGTTAGAAGAGGTTCTAAGCTGACCCGAGCGCCGACCTGTCTCCCAATGCGTTCTGTTTGATGTCCTTTTACCTTAAAATCCGGTCAGGTCCTGCATGTCATCCTCCGCAAATTCCTTTTTGCATCATCATTGATTTATCGCTGCTGTCTCCGGTTATCGTTAGTTTATAGTTTATTCGCGTGTACTTGGATTTTTTTCTTGTATGGTGACTTGTGAAAGCCAGTGTATAGTTAAGTGATCATTTAAAGATTAGGTATATAAATATTATACTCGCGACAGTGCTGCTGTGCTTAAGCGTCTTTTATTAACTCATGAACACCTAAGGAGAAATTACGTATTTCAAATTAAAATTATCTGATTATTTATTGTCCCATCACGGAGAGGTAACGACCGGTAAAGTAACTGGAATCTTTACTTTTGCAAGTAATTACTATTCATACTTCACTTCCCACAATTATTCATCCTTTATATATTGATAGAGTGATTAAAACACAAATGAAGAGTATACAAAGAATTACAAATTTATAAAAGGTATCAGAATGTGATGAGGACTGGAGTTATCTTTATACCTGATGATTGGGACACTGGATTAGGTATTATGCAAATTTCTTTTTTTTTTTTAATAACTCTCGATAGTCCAGACGACATTGTGTTTATCTAAAGCAGTTAAGACTGGCCAATTTATCCCGAAGATCCGGTATTAAAAAGCGAAAATGACGCATCGTAGATAGAAGGTGACAGTTTGCAGACGCCAATTAATTAAAAGTTTAGTTTGATCAATTCCATTTAAAAATACCAGACCCATTCCCCAGATATTTCAAGTTCGGCAACTCGACTGTTATATATTATCCAATTAATTTCTATATAATTGACTCTTGGTTTCATTTTCTCTAGTTTGAACCACTTGAGGAATTCCAGGTATTCTTGATTCGATAAACCTGATCAGACTCTCGTAAAAATTTTTGTCTAAGAATGCATCTGTACAGGGTGTTTAACATGAAACGGCTATTGTTAGCAGAGAGAAGCAAAGCGCATAACTACGTCAATAAAAATAACTTGGAAGTACTCACCTATTCTAAATTCCTTATTGAATGCAAGATTGCACAACAATTTTTTTTTATATTATACAGCAGTTAAAAAATATTAATAAAACGCTGTTATTATAAATAATTGATAATTATTATGTAATTGAAATATTTTTACTCATCGGCCTTATCAGTAAGTGTAATACTCTATCTTTTGCATAAGATTAATTCATTATACTTATTAAAAAAATTCACACGGAACTCCGAGATCTACAGGGTGAGTCGGTTTTTTGTAGCAGGACTTACAGAAGACTTGTTGTTTTAAGGAATAAAAGTCCCCTTAAACATTTGTCCGGAAAAACTTAGAAAAAAGACACAATGAGTCAAAACTTTTTTTTTTCGTTTTTGCTTCATAACTTGGGCATTTCTCAAAAATTTTCTCAAAATTTCTCATACAATTTTAACTTTACTTCTCTCCTCTATAGTAATAGCTTTATTTTCTATACATATAGTGTTGGTAGAACGAACACAGATGTCTCTAGTGGTTATATAGATCTCGGAGTACCTAGTGAATTATTTTCTAGTACAGCGGTAGGTACTCGTAGATATATTTGGCATGAATTCACATTTAAAAAAAACTAAAACTTCTAGTATAAGGCGCAACCCTTCAAAATACAAAAAAAGGTTTCTATTTTATTTGTATTATGAACATAGCCGGCCATCAGTTTTGGAAGCTTTCATGAAAATTATAAGTTCAAATTTCTGATTAAAATCAAAAAGTGATGCTGATGACTCTTATGATGAACCAACTTTTATGTTAATGGTAGGTACTGTTAAATATCGTCATTATTGCCAATATTTCTCAAGGGAAAATCCGCATAATAAAAGAAAGTACCTAAAAAGAGACCCCCCTCCCCATAAAAAATTAACAGGTTTGTTCAAAAGAATGAGATTTTGGTTAAATGACGACACACTATTTATTTAATTGAGTAGTTTATTTATTTAATCGAGTAGCGCACATAATACCAGCACCAGCGCATACCGTCATTAACAACGATCGTCAGACCAACAAAAAGCTGCAATAAACATATTTCTTGCAGTGCAGGTTCGTGCAGCCTACAATTTTTTTCACACTTATATTTAAATTATTGGATTGCTAAAGAACTAGAGGAGTATGGAATGCCCAACCCGATGGCCTAATCTGGGATTGTAATTCTTTTTTATATTTTGGATTCAAGAGTAAAGCAAAAATCTTAATGAGTATTTTCATTAGATTTTTAAAATTTTGGTTTTATACCTAAGTATTTATTATCTATAATAGTCCCTTAGAAAAAGTCATAATTTATTACAAAACTGGATGTATTCCAAATAATTTCAATGTGAAAAACAGGCAGAATGCTGATTTAAGTAAGTCGAGTGTTGTCAAAACAATTTACTAGTTTCCACGTTTTTATTAACCCGCTTTTTTGTCTGTTATCTGTCTGTCTGCGGTACAAATCTTATTTGCAATCAATTTAAACTAACTTCCCGACGAAGAGCTAGAGACTCGAAACCCGCTTTAAAAAAATAGCGTAGGTAGGTATATAGATTCAATATTTTTACAATCGATTGTATAATTTAATACACATGCAAAATTTTTGTGTACTTATACCTTGTTTAAGTTTAACACGTACTAAAAAGTATCAAATAATTTATAATAGCTATAGAGAATAGTATTATACTTATAATAGCTGCTAGAGAGTAAAGTCATCTAGGAAGTCGCCTTTGCACTTGGAACCGTAGGTAGGTGTAGCTAAACATGCATCAATTATTATCTTTTGGTATGCCTCCCACGTTTATCGTTTTAAATCTTTCAAGATTTCCATAGATATTGAAAATTATTTCAAATATTTAATTGACTCTTCAAAAATAAACTCTTTTATTTTAATGAGCTCTCAAGAAAGTGTGAAGTGGCAATTTCGTTACTGTTAAACTATATTTAATTAATTGGTGACTTATCTTAGAGCTGATTGTATATTTAAAAAATTATAGAATTATTACCTAAGCTAGATAATTAAAGTAGCATCGGGACTAATATCTAAAACTTGTACATGTACACTCGCATATATACACGAGGCTTGCTAGTACTAGTCTTATTCATTATAATGACCAAGGAAGGTGATATAAAGTGATGAGAATATCAAGGGATCTGTGTTCACTGGAAGTAGCTGTCTCGGAAAACAGCAGTTAGTGGTTTAACTAAGAGGTTTATTACTACTGTTAATGGCTAACTTGAAGTGTTAGAACTGTAATGTCTTACGCATGTCACGATGGTAATAAAAATACCTTATACAGAAAATTAGACAATTTGTATGAAAATGGTGACGAAGTCAAGAAAGGCGTTTCAGTATGTATTTCGAAAATTAGTATGATAAGGAATATTTTGGTAAAGTCCTTAAAACAATGAATCTTATGAAGAAGTATACCTATAGCTTCCTTATGTGATAAAATAATTTTAATTTGTTACTGTCAGTTCACTTTCACAACTAAATTATTTTCTTTTGAAGAATTATTGCTTACGTAACTATGCACATAAATTCAGAGCAGCTGACTCGTGGAAAAGTTATGAAATTTTAAAGAAGGTTATGTAGAGTTAAACAGCGAACAATTACTGTGAAATATATCAATTATTTACCTTTTGTCGGCGGTGAAACTCTAAACCTTTGTGAGATTTTTCACCAATTTGCATACTTAATGTAATGCAAGCGCTATTAGTTTGTGCGAGAAGTGACATATGAAAAGGTATTCATTCAACAAATTTCATGGGATACGTATTAAAATTATACAGCCACGGTTATGTAACTGAAGTATAACTGTTATCAATTAGATTAACAACACGCATATACCCTTAGTTCTTAGCTTAAATAACAGCGATACTAAATAGAACTATCCAATAAAAAATACCTACTTATATTCAAAATGTGATATAAATATTGTAACGCCAGTTCTCAGATTATGTACATATGTACATTAAACATTATTTAATATATTTGATGAATTTTATTGGGATTTAGGTTCTAATTTAAATTTGCCACTAAAGATTCTTTACAGAACAAATTAGAAAAACTTTCGTACAGCATGCGAGGAGAAGACTGAAGACATGGACGGTACCGTTTCGTCCTTATTATGGACTCATCAGCATATCATATCAGTCAGCTCTAAACCACACATGCTATACGAAATTTGGAAGTTCTATCTATTCTAACTGGTGTTTTCGTTTTGTAGTGGCTTTTAATTTCAAATGAGTGAGTAGGCAACCAGAGAAACGTGCGTGTCCTTTATACAGTATTATCCTCGCTATAACAGTAGAGTTTTCATGGATTTATGAACTTTACGCTACTAATGCAGAGGTTTCTATTAATTCAAGAACTACACATTGATTCTCATAAGTTTAAATAATTTAAACATTATTTAAATTAATTTCTCATGAAATTATTCATTAAGTTCAAGTACATACATTCGGCAATAAAATGATCTAAAGTTGTTGAGAAATGTTGTTGACTATTTATTATGTATAGTATAATGAATAACTTTGACCAAGAAATAAATGAAGGAAAATAAAAGTGACTAGAAAAACTTACTTAGAATTCCAATCGAAATGATTCACAGATAGTTAAACAGCAATGATAGTTTTAGTCATCCGATTAATTTCGCAAGTTAGGAAAAAAGTCTTATTCTATCCAATTAAAATGAACTAAATGAGTATATTGCTCTGTGAGAATCTGAAGAGGTCAATGAATAATTTGCATAAACAGAGACAGACCGAGTTGTCTAGGAGGGGCTATTAATTTAAACTTTCTGAATTAGAGATAAAAACAGGTGCAATGCTTCGAAAACGAAGTCACATTTCCAAGTCGGTATACGGCATAAGCGGCGGGACTATTAATTCCAAAGGCAGATTTATTGAGTCCCATGAGTCTACATGAAATTCTGCTTAGATTCAGCGTCGTAAAATATCACAACGAACGATTAAAAAATATAAAAACACCAAGAGTTGGATAGTCATGTCTGTGCGACATATGTGGAAATTTAGTTCACTGAAAGAGTTACAAGTTAAAACAAGTCTGACTCTTTCAGACATTCCCAGAGAAAATAACGGTTATATATATCCGTAAAAAATTAATAAAAAAGATCTATTATAAGTAGGTACCTATTATAATTACAGGATTTTTAAATGAAGTACAATAATAATTATTAACAAAGAAACAAATAGGTACGTACTTACCTACCTTCAATTACTGTGAGTCAGGAGGAGAGGGGTATATTTAATAAGGGTACGATTCGTGGATCCTTTTTAACCCTTAACGACTTAACTTTTGAACAACTTACAGAGTGTTGAAGTTTTAAGAATGAATTTTTGTCTTAATCTTACAATTTTCACACCAACCCTCATATTTTTGTAACATTTGGTATAAACTCAAGTCAGGTTAGATATGGAAATTATTTTTCGAGCAAGTCTGATTGATAAAGCTTGTCGGAGGTAAAATTCCAGACTGGTAGCTCAAAGCCCTGCCGCGGACCACCTCCCCCAACCTAGTTGTCGTGTCGTGACTAAAGGTCTGCACAGGGGTTATAACGATGCCGGAGAACGTCCGAACGTGGACTCTCCGAAAGACCGTAAAACTCTGTTGTCGAGGTTATATTTCGCGAACAGAGGAATACGGGGGTCTAGGCTTTAACGCCTGGACCAAAATGAGACAACCTTTAAAAACCTAAATCCTACGGCGGGAACCCAGGCTAAAAGGATGCGTGGCTGAATAGTAGATCAGTCCCTTCTGGATTCAACCTCGAAGAAGTGGCGCACCTTCGAAAATAAATGCCTACCATACGTATGGAGCTCTGCGTATGGTGTTTCTTTAATAGCTCCATTACTCGTGGGCCATATGGACCAAGACACACCTAATGCAATGCAGACCTTACCTAAACCTAACTGGGGTGCTGTTCAAGCGACTAGGTGGGTAAAGGGCAGAGGGAGCAGAGAAGATGTAACTGAAAAAGCTTAGTAAACACCGGCTGAGATGGCCAGTTGGACTTCTAACAGAACACTGCCCACTAATAAAACGTGGATCCTTTTGGACATAAAACCTGACACAAAAGGCCAATAACTAATTTTCCTCATGGGAAAAAACCTAAGGGAGAAAATAGTGCAACTTCAATGCAGACCTTACCTAGGCCTAACTGGGGTGCTGTTCAAGCGACTAGATGGGTAAAGAACAGAGGGAGCAGAGAAGATGTAACTGAAAAAGCTTAGTAAACACCGGCTGAGATGGGCAGTTGGACTTCTAACAGAACACTGCCCAATAATAAAACGTGGATCCTTTTGGACAGAAAACCTGACACAAAAGGCCAACAACTAATTTTCCTCATGGGAAAAAACCTAAGGGAGAAAATAGAGCAACTTCAATGCAGACCTTACCTAGGCCTAACTGGGGTGCTGTTCAAGCGACTAGGTGGGTAAAGGGCAGAGGGAGCAGAGAAGATGTAACTGAGCAACTTCAATGCAGACCTTGCCTAGGCCTAACTGGGGTGCTGTTCAAGCGACTAGATGGGAAAAGGGCAGAGGGAGCATAGAAGATGTAACTGAAAAAGCTGAGTAAATACCGGCTGAGATGGACAGTTGGACTTCTAACAGGACACTGCCCAATAATAAAACGTGGATCCTTTTGGACGCAGAAAACCTGACACAAAAGGCCAATAACTAATTTTCCTCATGGGAAAAAAACCTAAGGGAGAAAATAGTGCAACTTCAATGCAGACCTTGCCTAGGCCTAACTGGGGAGCTGTTCAAGCGACTAGGTGGGGAAAGGGAAGAGGGAGCAGAGAAGATGTAACTGAAAAAGCTGAGTAAGCACCAGCTGAGATGGGCAATTGGACTTCTAACAGGACACTGCCCACTAATTACACCTCTCAATAATAGGAGTGAAAAATATCCCGGATTACAGGCGATGCTGGGAGAGGGAGGAAACCCCATACCACCTAACAAGCACCCATTGGACTCATACTGAAATACTTTCGGGAGATGGGACCGATGAGATAATTATCCAAAGGGGTACAATAAGCGCAAGCTTCAGTACAAGGGCTTTGAACCTACCCTAGAAGTAATAATAATAATAATAATAATGCATTAAGAAACACGTTTTATTTCGCTGAGGATTTTTGAAGGAAATGCAATTTTTACCTTAAAACTTCAACACCTTGTAGTTCATAATTCAGCATTTATAGGTACATTAGTTTTGATGTATTGCAAAAGTACTTAGGTACGTCAAGTTCAAGTTTACTGTAACCTATTGTAACGCATTTAGTGCAAAAGTTTCCTTCCGAATATCTTAAATCATTAAAAGGTCAAAAATAAATAATTTTCTCGAGGTAAACATCTCAACGACCTTTTCACTAAAAACTACGCGTATAAATTCACAGACCTTAGGTGACGTGAAGGGACTATTTTAGAGCGCAGGTCAAAGGATGATGACGTGAAAAACCCACGCAAGGGCGCGAGTTGCAAGATTGGGCATTACGGCATTAGAATTTGCGAAAGATGACGAGGATTTTGGCGTCGCGATTTTACTCTCTTATTAATTCTTTACATTATAATAAAGTCAATTACTGCACATTATTTCCGCCTTGAGGTATAAGTAATAGTTTTTTTTTTTAAATGTCTACTTCGTCTATCGATACGCCACCCCCAATGCCACTATAATAAAGCTTCCGCTTCTGCATGGGTATCACCCCAGATGCAGGATTATTTTTTTACATGCATCCATAATGCCTTCCTGTACAAGAATAATGATTATAATATGATGTTGCTGTCAATGTTAAACGTATTGATATAAATGCCTTAATCAATAGTTTAAAAAATTCTTGATACGCATATCCAAACTCTATGTTAAAATGAACAATAGAGAAAAAATCTGATCGACTCTAGACGTAAATAAATCCCCTTCGATAGTCGGTAGTTGCAACAAAATAAAAGTAACTTTTTCAGGTAGCCTAGCAATGAAGGATTCTTCCTAGGTATATGAGGAACATCCGTATCAGGTTACTTCGTGTTCGCCTATTTTAGACAAGACTTTAGGTCATTGTGGCGTTCTGTACTCGGTTCTGTATTTCACGGGACTCCCACGAGTTGTGCCGTGTGTTGAGATGTAATCTGACACTGCAAAGTGCAAGCTGGTAAAGAGAGTGATGCTAATTGTGTAACACTAATCGTGTTAAACACGCCTAGGAAACTGCCTTTCTCAAACACTATTAGTTATCTAGTTATCAGGTCTCTGAATATTCACGAGCAGCAGGTGGTAAGACATTACCCAAATGTTACATAGCCATTAATTTTGGCATGTCCATAAAGACACATGAAACATGGAGAAAAGGATTCAAAGTCAATGTAATACAAAGAATAATTAGCTATTAATATTATATGTTATGGCTGAGATAATGTACAGTTTTTAACCTGAAAATTAATTCTTTAATTGCCATGCCACATTGAGAATTCTTTGACGTCCTTGTCTTGATCTGAGTTGATAAAAATTATTGTGGAAGAATATTTCTTCAACTACGTTTAACTGTGTGTATTTCTTAATTGGAGTGATTATCACTTCGGTATAATCATCTAGCTAAAAATTATATTTTACTATATACAATTACAATAAATTTCGCCTCTCACCAATTTGAATAATAATAATTATTTAGTCAATTTGTGTAATTCATTATGCAATTCAACCACAATGTATTACTATACAGTCTTTAAAGCTTGTTCGTTGAAATTCCAGGAAATTAGAAACTAAGTACACGCAGTACACACAATGTATAAAAATATGAGCGTACAAGGAATTTGTTAAATGGAAAACAAGAAGAAAGCTCATTATAAAGCAGTACCATCTATTAAAGAGTTAGTCAAGTGGTCGGCTCGTTACCTCATGCTGAAGAAGAAGAACTCAACTCTAGATGCACCTTGAATATTTAATAGACCTGGGAGTAATCAGATTGGCTAAGTCTATGATGGCAGTATGCTCATCACGGTTCAAATAAATTTGCCGTGACTGATTCCCATTTTGAAAATAAATAGAGCACAGCCATGTCTCATATCTTCGCTAACAGCGAGATATGTTTATTAAATAGGGTGGTGACCAGTTACTACGAGCACATGGAGCATGCCTGTGATAAACTTCACTTTTTAAGAATAGTAAATTATCTTACCGCAGTGCTGAAGTTCTATTTCCCAAATATTTTTTGTAAAAATAAAAGTGGCAACCCTGCATTGAACATGTGAGTAAATTTGGGTTGGATAGTACTTTCTTTATTTTTATTTCCATGGCAATAAAGGCCTTTTAACATTTAAGGTGGTTAAGCATTTAATAAGGTGGTTTCAAGAGGTTGCCTAGCATGAAATTTCTTTCAAATGTATAGAGTATGTTATTAATTTTCAAAATTTTCAATTCCTTTGTAAGTAATTTAGCTTGTAACTTGGATGAGGGAAACTCAACAAGGCATATTAAATTTTGTTTCAGATTTTACATAATTTTAATGGGCTCTATAACGCTCTGTTTTACATAAGTCGTCACGAGTTATCCATTTGACATTAAATAAATAATTTAAACCGCCTAAATCCCAGAATCCCAGAGTTTTCAGAGTCAATTTCTGTTTTTCACACGACCATCATATTTTTAATGTCATGCGGAATAAAAAAAGCAAAGAAACAAAATAAACATCGCTTTAAAAATAAATTCTCCTTTTTTCGAAAAAAAACAATAATTTTTTACTGAATGTCATAGAAAAACCATAAAACAAGCATTATGACGTCATATCTGAAAAATCAATATGACGACTGTCATATGGGAAACAAAAGTTGACAATGAAAAGTCTAGAGCCTTGTCGGCTTGGGAAATTATTTATTGTCAAATAGATAGGTAGGTCTTGCCATGAAAAAATCATAGAAACCAAAAATTTACCACTTTAAAAAAATATACAAAAAACTAAATTTTACTGAAGGTCATAGAAGTAACCGTAAGACAAGCAATATAGATTTTGTGTTTTCTTAATTTCTTTACCGAATGAAATGAAAAAATAAATCGACCGTCATAAGAAAAATAAAAGATGACAACGAAAAGTCTATTATCTTGTTGGCTTGGGAACTTGTTTAATGTTAATTGTACCAACTAGATTATTTAATGTTAATTGTTTTTAAAAAAATACAAATAAAATCAGAAATCTCGATTTTTCAGGTTTATCCGGCTATTTCAGCAACGACAGAAGCTATCATAATTTTTTTTCAGATTTTGCAACTTTTCCCTAATTTAACGGATCTCGTACCTCTTCCGAGACTCCAGTAGCTTAAAATCGAAATGTGAATCACCAATAATATTGTAACAAATGAACATTGGCAAATATTCTGAATTCATGTTTCTTTTTGTTTAAATGGCCGGTCAACTGATTCGCGACAGTTCTAGCTGACATGAAAGGGATGCCATAATATTCTACTAATGCGAAATGCCAGAATATTTACGTGCATGTTCGAAAGTGGATGATGGTGTGTCTAGACCTACGTCTAGACCTACAACAGCAGCAGTGAAGCTCCTGGAAATTTCGAGGGGCATTTCCAGCGTGTATATAAGAGTGCCACGCAGTAGCTACAGTAAATTTTAGATTGAAGTACTACAATGATGGTGAAAGAAGGTTATGACAAGTGAAGCGCAATCAGAGATTAAAGCACCGTTGTATTTAGACTTTAGAGATTATTGTTAGTTGTGTTATGACCGATTTAAATGAAGACTAATAATAAAAAATAATTGTTTTTCAATTAATTGAAAATTCAATTGATCATTTAGATGCAAATTCATAACACTAATTAATTTAGATAACATACAAATGGGCACTAACTCTCCATAATAATTCTATTAATCATAACTCAGGCGTTTTAGAGATATATCAATTTCCCGTGACTCTGACACGGCAATAATTTCACTTCAAGAGACGTTAATGTGGAATTTCAGCAACAATCAACAATAATTATTCAACAACCACCCATGTTGAATGGTCACGGCAAGAACAAGAAAGGCAAATAGAATTAGATAAGACACTTGTCACAGTCGTACGTACATACGTGCGGTACGAGCTGTATACGTCTTGTCTTTCCAAGAGACACCAATAAGGGGCTTAGGATAATTTGTCAGCGTTATCCTCTCATCTTCTAGATTGTCAAGCAGCCTGTCAACCGGCCGATGGAGGAACAAGCGAAGACCACGTCCCAGACCAGCAGGAATCGAATGCAGTTCCTTTATATGTGTCAACTTAGCCAAAGAAAGAGTTATGCAGCAGGATTTAGCGCTCGAGTGTACTTTCAGTAGTTTTGTTATTTCTTGATTGTTTTTTAATGGTAAATAACATTACATAGACACATTGAATCTGCTCAATAATCCCAGCAATAATACATGTCATGTACCTATGTATTTCATTTAATTTTTTTTTGTATGTCACCTACCGAAAGTACCTAATGTTTATTTATATCAATGCTTCTATAACTACTATTTTTGTAATTTTTTTCTAAATTATTGAGAGATGGAAAGGAAAATATTAAGCTCTTCTAAAACTTATAATAAAATGATATTTCAGCTGCTGTTTGTTTATTTTAGACAGCTGCAAAGGACTATTGTTATCAATTCTTATTTTCATAAAAGTAACCAAAAGATAAAAATCAGACAACGTCCCCTTATGAATTATCATCTATATTGAATGTCCTAGAATGTGTTGCGCATGAGTGTCACCTTCACCTTATAAGATAATAATAATGGGACGAGATTTATATACAAAATCAATTTCTTACCACATGCAGTTTTAAATTAGATACAAATCTAAAAGGTCCCTTACCTGAAACAGAAAGGAAATAAATAAGTTGAGTACAATAATAATTAGTGATAGAGCTTAAAATATCTTAACATGTTTTAATGAAAGGTCGTGTTACATGAGTAGTGACTATTACGCTAGAGATTTTTTTTTTGCTACACTAATAATAGCATTTCAAGAGATGGATTTGAAATACTATAAAAGCAATATAATGAACAACACATTTTGATGATTCTGAAGAGAATATGACATTTATTTGCGGATATTACAATATCCTGCTATTTAAGTAATTGGTTTATTTGCGTTTTCGGCGGGTTTAACGACCTAATTCGAGACTCTTTAATTAGGGATTAATTAAAATGACTGCTAACAGTTCGAATACCTTGGCCTAAATCATCAATAATGTATGAAATGCAAGTAGATTTAATTTTTTTATTCCTCAAGAACATTCTGTAGAATAGACTGAATGAGTTTATCTCCTGTAATGTTTTTTATTGAAGCAAGGTAGGTAATCCATAAATGAATCAATCAATGCAATCATAAATATTTATTACCGTAATTTGTCATTATATGCGATACCTTCGATATTATGTAGTTAGTTTATACATATAAATTTTTATCAGAAACAAAATGTAATAGCTTGATGCTTCGCAACAAGCGATTTATCTTTTCTATTACATACTTTAAAATAACGGATGTACAAAAAAATGAGTGCCATTTTAATACAGGTCACTTTAATGTCTTTAATGGATAACATTTGCTAACATCTTCAAAAACAAATGTAAACAAACTTTCTTCTCCGCCCAGACAATGTTCATTCGAATGTTAAACAATTAAATTGTCTTCATTAGAAAGCTCACGTGTGGCGAGCAGTAGGTAATTATCTTCTCCGCATACTATGACCGATTCTATTCAGTTCTTATTAAGTAATATAAATTTAATATCGAGTACCGGTTATATATCACGGAAGACTTTATAATAATTATTGTTCCATATGAAAAATGTTTTACATTTTTCACATTCAACTTATCGATGCATCGCTGGCTCAATCTGAATTATTTATTTCTTACGGTGTCAAATCAAATAGCCTTCGGATGAGAATGAGAGTTCAGGCTGGTTTTGATTTCCATGACTATTGCACGTTGCACGAAATTAAACAGATCCCTGCACCCATATCTCGCATTTAACTTCCTAAATTACATCGCGACAAAATATGATAATTATTTAGCTTACAATAAATAAAATTTTCTTGATTTCGATTCATCGAATAATTCGAATATGCGAGATATATGGACGTTTCTATGTACAATGGGAGTCGATTTCGAGAGAATCATGATCCGCTGTTACGGTAACTTGCTGTAACTGTGATTTATTTATAGGTTATTTTAAAGTAACTACAATTTTATTGTCAGTTGTTAGTCTCAAATCATAGGTAGATATTTCATCCGTAACTCTAAATATTTTTTAGTAGATATGCGTCAAATGGCGGTAAACAGTGTTTCTCGCACATGGATATCTCAAGTAACGGGGACATAAGATCTATCGCTGCTCCCTAATTCGGCTCTCCCAACTCTAGCCCCAGCTCAATGAAATTATTGATGTGATATAAAAATATGACGTATAACCGATATTTATCACTAATTATTATTAATTTTCTCAAAGGCCGCTCAAATCCTTTTTTCAAAGGAAATGATAATAATCAAGAAGATTAATTTTTATTAGACAAAAAATAATTACTGATGCTTGAAATACATACATTTATTCTGTCAAGTAAGACGGAATAAAGCTGCTTGTTTTTAAATTTCATAATTATAGTAAAGTAAACTGAATAGTTTTAGTTTTATAAAAGTGATCTTTGTAAGTAGGTACATGTATGTACAAAAACTAACAGAAATCTTAATTTTCCGTTTTTTCAATGACGAATTCTGTTCAGCGCGGACACACGTCCTGATTAGCCGAATTCATGCGCGCTGCGCGTTCGTTTCGTTGGGAGTAAAATGTTCAGATCAGGTCGCACCTTTTAGTCCTTTACATTTTATCGCTGGCGCATAAGCTTTCTAAAAGATTGAAAATATTTTAATATTTTATATCAATATTGTTTTAAGCGGTTTCTAATCAAAAGTCAGACCTGAATTTAAAAATACGATAGTACCTATCATATTAGGGTGTCCAATTTAAAACTAGTGCATCTGGTATGTATGCATGAAGGTATACCTACCGGAAGTATCAGCAGGTGATGATAAGTTTTATTATTCGATAAAACATTCAACCTAAATTATTGTCCCTTATCATATTCGGTGAAATTACGCTTGTTAGGCTTCATTTATTTATTTTTTTCATCATAATGTAGCTACCATTACTGGAACATTAGTGATTTCATTTTAATGAAGGTTACAAAAATTGCTGAATTTGTAAACTTCACTGGAAAATAATTGAGGAAGAACAGAGGAACGCTGAAGTGAAACTCACTGAATAGCGCTCAAATGGTGTTCTTGTTTTTATTACTTTTGGCGCAAAGATTATAAAACAGTTAAGTAGAAGAGTTTATAACAGGTAGGTAGAATAAGGCTACAAAACCATTGCTTGCGTTGTTCTGCGCCACGCCAATTAACCATCAGTGCTTGCCGGCATAGATATGTGGTATAAATAACACAGTGATTTATTAGAAATGTCATTAAACGTAACGATTGATTAAGTCTATAATATAGCGGATTGATGAACAAATGATCGACTTCATGCAATGCTCTTTACCTTGAGAATTTTATAATCATTAATTTAAAAATAATCTTTAATATGTAATTCAAAAAAATTAAAAAAAGTACTATTTTACATTTACGAGATCAAAGAGATTTGTAAACTAACTTCATTGTATTTGAGATGAGCCGCTCGCCAGATTTTATGTATTTCGTTGCTTTTCTGCTTCTCGCGACCAGTTGGTCGGTGCACTACTAAAGGTTGTTTCCTCTTTTTCTTGTAAATAAGTAGTAATCGCTAATAAAGCATCACTCATCATCAACGATATGCTGTAATTTCCCTCCATGGAAGATATGATTAAAAGTAAATAAAAGAGGTACCAGAGATGACTAAATATTTTAAGTGTAAATGACTGTTGCAGCGGTTACTTAGTCCCTTTCCCTTAGGCTCGTTTAAAGTTTGTTGTGAAAATAATTTTCCTTGAGCAGTTCACGAGCGGCTCGCGAACTACTCGGCTCGCAACTGTTGTAAGTACATATGCACCTTTGTAATGTTAAAAATAATATGATTACCTAATTCTATAATTTTGAACGTCCAGGTATACTTATAACAGGTAGATAAATAAAGTTTATTTTCTTTATATAGGTAGTAGATGGATCTAAGAAAATGCCGAGCCTTCAATAATTTAATATGACGCAAATAAGTTTCTCAGATTTCTTCCAATAAATAATCTTCATTACATCCACAAGTCAAAACATAAAAACCAATAATTACTCTCATTTTCGAATTAACCTTCCATTATCCTTAACGTTATCACTTTCAATAGGAATTCAGAATTGCGTCTTCTAGACTACGGGAAATTACTTATACTTATAATACCACTCAGTTTATTTATATCTAACATAATAAAGCACATGTAATTTACAGGTTCGTACCGCTCAAAGGGCATAGCTATGTAATGTCACTCATAACACAACAAAGAAAGTTGATGTCTGGACAATTAACCAGTTGTCTTCTCTACCGGATAATCGTATCAGAGCATATCAGCACAGAGATATGTAATTATCATCAAGGTCTTCGTTAACCACGGATTATCTCGAGATACGTCTGGAATTCTCACTTGAGATTTCTTTGTGTAATAATTATATTTTAGACATCCGAGAATTTTTGCCATGATCTGTGACTGACGCAAACATTCTGAATTGTGTGCAGACGTTTTCACGTTCGTTTTTCTTGTAGGTATAAGAAGCCGGGGAATCGTGCTATAGAACCATCAAATTCAACTCAATTATTATGCTATTACATTTTCTGGTAAACAATAAGCAGATAGAATCTTTAAATCGTATCTAGCATGTTAAATGAGGATAACGATTTCGTCTGTCATCTCTCGGATCTGGGAGACTTCACGGTCGATTGATCATGTGAGATCCAACTCGAATAGTAAAGTTATGCATGAATCAATCAGAAGCTAAGGTAGCGTGTCCTTTACGTAGACTGTGCTATTCTATGATGGATGGTAGATGCAAGAAGTCGATATATGGAGGACATGTCATGATTTACTGCGTTCAAACAGTCTTGCTCCTGGCACAAAATTCACCGACAAGTATTCCACCAAGAAAGTTTTATATTCTTTAGAAGTTTACTTCGTTAAGTCTACTTCGTAGAAAAATTGTTCACGAGATACTAATAATATAGACAATAGTATTATGTGAGATGCCGTGAGTTTAAAAATTTCAAGCTTAAGACTCGATTTAGAATTTTTTTTAATGATAGACTTTGTGAGCGAGCATATAGTTATAACCTTTTTTATACAAGAATAAACGCGGATCACCTAATTAAATTGACTGAAGAATCATTATAGTGTCGAGTGCATGCATAATTATAGGTTACGCGTTACGCGGTGGTAGATTTTTCGTATTGTTTAGTGGAATAGTTTATTTTCAATCCATACAAGGAGATCGATAGTCAGAAACCGCAAAATCAACTTTTTACCTAAAAACTCCGATACTGGGTTTTCTAATATTTATAGTTACATGCGCACTTACAAAAGCAATTGATTTATTAATAACTTGATATGTGTGCATAACAAACAACCTGCTTTAAATGTTCGCTGTTTAATTAATGCCAATTAACAGTTATCGTGTATCTGTAACGCAACAATAGTGACAGGGACAGGTAGACCTAAAATGGGCATGCAGGTTGAAGTTGAATAAGATAATTATTATTAAACTGTATGAACATGACGGCGCCTACATTTATGAAGGAGTAATGGGTATTACATATTTGGTAATAGTAACGAGTATGGAGAAGCTTGATGGTTTTAATGTACCGCGATAGCTCTATATTGATATGAAAATTTCAGACAAGATCGAATAGTTTATTCCATTACAATAAAAATGCCCTTTTATAAAAAAAAAATAATATTAATATACAGATTTCTGAAGAAATCAAACGACATTTTTCAGATTATGTAACATTACCTATACAGTTTTGTTAATTAAAGGAAGATTTGGGCGATTTTAATATCTGCAATAAAGAGTAGCTGATGTTCTCTACCTTTAAGGACGCTGCAGAGGTAGGTACCTACATGAAGATGACCCAAAAAAATTCGATCTAGGTGGTGAAACGTCGTCTTAATTGATTGTCCAACGACCAACGTAGAACCGCGTTTTTTAACACCAATTATCTTCATTTGGACTACCAGTTGGGGTAAAATGGGTCTTGTCGAGTTCTACCCACTTTGGCGCCGCTTATGCATGAAACATGAAAGTAGGTGAAGCTTTGTTTTAATCTCATCCCTTTCGGCTAAAATATGTTTATATGTATTTTCGACAGTATAGTGAGAACCCAACGCGCCTCCCTGGTCTCCCATAATTTCGGATAGTAAAACAAATAAACGCTCAATCAAAAAAACCATACATCAGAGCCATAGGCGTACGCAGAAAAATGTTGGGGGCCAAAGTCTGCCATAAACCCTTTCTTTGATTTTTTTTCCTAAAAATGTGTGTCTGCATAAGAAAGAAGGCTATGCAAAATTTTCAAGTGAGTATCTTAACCCTTTAAGTAACAGAGTCACTTAATTAACCACTTAATTATAACGTTACTTATTTTGTAAGTGTAAGTTAATAAACTGACCTCAGAACTTGTTACATTTATTTTTACTTAAAGTCACAAAAGTCACCAAATTAACCACCCCCTGGAGCCACTCAGGCACATGCAATTTTTTATTTTTTATTTTTTAGTTATGCTAGATCAGTTTTGCTAGAAATATCTAATTTTAATTTTTTTTTTGAAATTTATTGTCTGCCACTTAAAGGGTTAAAAAATAACGGAGTTATTGATAAAAAACTTTTTTTTTATTTAAAGTTTGACACCCTGTATCTTGAAAATGGGACGCCTATGTGAAAAATGGCATAAGGAAAGTGTCATTATTTTTGGCCCAGCAATCTGTGGCCAAGAGCTTGACCTCCTTTTTTGTAACACCCTGTACATTTCAGTAGATAAGTAAATTTGTATGATATTTCAGGCTCCTACCAGACTCAGTGCTAATAATAATAATGACCTCGCGATACTGTTCAGGATGACAGTACCTGATAAAAATATTCTTGAGCATCCAATACAGGAATTTGTTTTTCCACCTCTTTTCTATCCCTTTTTTTATATATCGATTTGGTTATTCGATGAGGCTCTTCATGCGGTGGAAATAAAATGTATCCATCGTCAGTGTCTTCACGATCATTCACACAAGAAACCATCTTCTGCGTTCTGGGTGCAGTGCACTCCAACTCATTCATGGTTCATCGTTCGCTGAGTAGAATGTTAAAAAATCGGTTTTGATATAGGAAAGAGATCATAAAGTAACTATAGACGTTAAAATTTTTATTACGTAATGAAACCCATAATATAATTATTAAGTACCTAAAACCTATTTAGGTTATTAAAATGTTATTCTTGAACAAAAATCTAGCATTGCCTCTTAATAAAAAGCGAAATTTCTTCATTAGCTTAAAACCCTATTACATCAATAGGTAAGTTATGATGATATATTACACCCACACCTCGTATTTGTTTACTAATCTCATCAGTCGAAAAGAATTGTTGTCAGATTTTAAATTAACGAACTTGATGCAATCTTTGCAAAAAGAAGAACGAATTGCTTGCAACTACTCAGATTTGAAATACTTCCAACTTTTCTGGAGACTTGCTCCAAATTTTAAGATCAGCTTGCGAAACCTATCAAACAATCCGACTCTGACTTTACCACAGTTAGGTTTATTTTTCACTTTGGTTTATAATATTGTAACGTACATTTTGTACGTACCGGCTAGATGCCGGTAACACAGAGACGACGGCGGGCGCGCGCAGTCAGTGAGTGATGGTGGGTTTTAGTGCATCGGCCGACTGGAGGCCTCGAGTTTCGTAACATCGACTGTCGAGTTGAAATCAGGTGCGTTCATCTTCATACTGGCCCGTTCACCTTCTTTTCTCTCCTGGAATTCGCTAGAGGAAGGTGTTTCCGCAAACACAGGAATTTTTAGCGAAATGGCGTTGTGAACTTTCACTTAAATTATTATAAACATCGCCCACGTTTTTGGCTTGGTGAGTGTCGTAAAATGATGTTATTAATTGTGCTAGAATTATACAGATCATATTCTCTTAATACCGTATGCTAATTTTAATTACAGCTTTTAAACCCGATCGAGTTCGTTCGCATGTAAAATTTTATCAGTCACTTTTTTTATCTCAACCTATCTTGAGGACGGGAATAATTCTATGTACCCTTGGCAAGCAGACTCAATCGGACCGTTCATTAATGCACGAGTGTTTCTGATATCCATGAATTTACAGCTTTTTCCCTACGGATTGCTTTTTCCCTGGAGTCAACTTTTTCCCTGGAGTCAACTTTTTCCCTGGAGTCAATTTTCCCTGGAGGCAATTTTTCCCTGGAGGCAATCTTTTTCTTGGAGGCAATCTCTCCACGTACCAAGGCAGATTTTCTTGGATACCAAGTAAGAACTCCACGTACCAAGGCAGATTTTCTTGGATACCAAGTCACCCTTTCAAACCAAGCAAGTTCCTGGAGCCAAGCCATACGAAGATAAGTGCCTTGTAAACTCTTAGCATCCGATCCATTCATTCGACTAGCACCGCACGCTCTTGTTTTTTTATTATCTGTTAACCGTGCTCAAGAGTGTAATATTAATCACTGTGATATATTTTATATTTTAATAAAGAGTACCTGTTGTTCTGCTGACCCGCTTGTTATTGTTGACCCTCTTGGACTAGCAGCTCAACCTACGACCCTTGTTATCTTTTGCTGTCTCATGCTCTCAGCGGCTATTTTTCCCCTCGTAGGGTAAAATAGTTCGTTTCAAGTGGCACCCAACGTGTCTATCTGCCACTAATACGTTTCAATATCTAAAGTATTAACGACATAGAAAAAACTAGGTAAGTTTGTTTTCTTCTCTTCAGATTTACCTATAGGTAAGTCTTTAAAAATTAATGTATGCAGTACCATATTATGCATGCACTTACCCGATTGACAAAATTTATAAAAGGGTTTACTGACAAAAATTCAAATCTGCCTTGCAGTTTCGGTCATTAAAATAAGAAATAGTTCTTTCAATCATTTCTGAACAAAAAAGTTTATTAACAGTACCTGATGAATAGACGTAAAGCTATGATGAAATTACGTGATTAAAACAGATTACCCTTCTCAGAGCATTACGACCATCATGATCCAGGTCGAACTGACCGTATTAAACCGAACTTAATATTAAATCGAGTTGTTTTCACCCATAATATAGAATTACCGAACCATAATGTATAGTAACCTTATTTCAAGATCCAATAACGATTGGTCGGATACATCGGTAATTTCCCATCGGTAATAAATAATAACGGCAATAATGACGGGGAGCAGCAGAGTGGAGAGCGGGGCAGAAGACGCCCATCTCTGGCAGGTAAGTGGCTAGTGTCTTACACGCCGGCCGGCTAATTTAAACAACCGATCATTTAACCCAACATGGCATTTAATTAAAGCTCTAACCAAGACCGCTTGGATGCATGTTGCTGTGCTTTATGGCAACCCTAACGTCGCAAGTCTTGCGCTAATTGTCACCGACTCCGTTGCCATCATGCCGTGCGGGTCAGATTAACAGGTTCACTCTTCAATGCTTACAACGACGAGACATGCGCTGCTGAAAAGTCCAGAGCAACATTTCAGGATTTATCGCAAAATTTATCCCGCCAAGAAGTCGCAAGTGAAGACAGCATTAAAAATTGAGGTTGAATTCTGAATTATTAAGGAGAACCAAAAATTAATCATGAATTGAGTTGAGAACGTGAAAGGATTTTAATGAATTCTAAGGATCAATCAACAACTTTGCAAGTATATCCTGAAGAAAACAGAAAAAGGCCAACAATATCAGCAGAAACATTCTGGCGAGAATAATCAATAATACACACGGGAGAATAAAAGTAAAAGTATAATTAATTAGCAGACATTTAATAAAATTAAAATAGGAAAAGGGCTTACAAATAGTGAACTGTTGAAAACTTCTCATGCAGGTATTTCTGACTTAGATCTAGATCTAATTAACTTACTCATTAAATAATTACTTTACCGAGAGTATACTACAAATTTTTCTACATATTTAAAATACTTTCAGGTTTCAGGTTTTAGACTACAGCTTTATTAACGCCAGTTAGCAGACCTCCTGTTGTATCTATTAATTAATGAAACAAGCAATTAATTTGATTGTGATTATTAATGGGACATTGAGCTTTATATTCTGTGGGAACCAGCTACAGGTGAGGACCGACAGTGTTGCTCTTCACCTGCCACTTCGATTTTGTGGTAAACACCGATGCGCCTTTGTGACGGTACTCTTTCACCCTTATAATAAACAACATCACCTGCAGAGGTCTCAGTGCCACTCCTGAGAGAAACGGAATAGATTTTAAATCACGATTGATCATCTGACACAAGGGATCGTTCTCTACTCCTTGTAAATAAAGGTTCAGAATTTATATGATAGCTTATCTTCAATGACGTTTTAGTAGCACATTTTTAATGATTTATGTCTACAGAATGCTGTCGAAAAATCAATATGTACCTATACCTATAATTGACTTAAAAAATTGTTGTTCCTCTCTTGATCTTAAAATGTTGAAAAAAAATATAGAGGGTGGTGAAGTTTTTTTCACCCTCACCAACATTAGGTTGCAAAGAAAAAGTACGCCATTGACTTGTTTAGAAATTTTATATTTATTCCAGGTTAAGTAGCCAAAAATGCAACTTTTTTTGACTTTTGTTTTTTTTCGTGGCTTACTTCGTTTTCGGGGAAAAAATTAAAAGCCGCTTGAATGCGTGCGTCGATAAATTAATGAAATAAGTTGTGGAATCAATTTTTTAAACATGCATTGAAGCGGATTTTTTTATCTAAAACGACTGGGAATACCAAAAAAAGTCAAGGGACATAATAAGTTTAATTTTTAGTTGCATTATCTGAAAAAGATATCATTTCAAAAAAGTCAGTGCCGTACATTTTTCTTTGCAATAATATTGGTGAGGGTATCCCCCTGAACGCTACTGCACTTAATAATTTTAACCTACTTGGGACTAGAAGTTATTACTGTAAATAACACTTGCCAAATTTCAACAATATCGGCAAGTGTTTTAGATATTAATAAAAAATTGAAATTTTTTTGAAACGCCCTCTACTACCCCTGATAGTTTGTTGAATTATTATTATCAACGAAAAGATATTTCAAAATATTATCAAAAGATATTTTCAAAATATTATAGAAAAATACGATTCAAAAAAATTGTTAGAACAAAATGTTAATTCTACGAATGACCAATTATTCTTATTTAAAATTCAAATTCAACTCATTGCTCCAGCTGATGCTTTTTAGTTGGGAGTAGTTTTTTGGAAGCGGGGGGTGGATATCTATAGACCGTTTATGAAAATTTGGTAAAAAAATTCTTCCATCGTAGAAAAGAAAACCGTTTTTGAGCTCCACATGAATTTGTATAGAACGAGTGGGTTGTGGACATTTTTTGTTCTCATTTTTGGTAAAAATTCTGGTCACCTAAATAATCCTCTCAGATTCCATTTGAGTCATATGGAACATTCGATAGCTGTTCGGTTAGATTTCTGGGAGTCTGTTCCCGTAACACTAGGAGAATCTCGAATAAGTCTAGAATGAATTGAGGCTGGCACGCGTCAGCTGTTTGAGAATATGTCAATTTTCGGCACTTGTCATTCTAGAAAGAGCCGAAACGAAAGCGCAGTCAACGCTTACTCAGTCAAAATGTACTGAGAACTTCTAAGAAACAGCCTCGACAGTTTGTACTTTCAATCTTTTATCAAAAGTATTGGCTGGAAAAAGAGTAGGTATAGAATGACATAACATTTTATAAGTTTGTTTTATGAATAGATATACAATATCCCTAAGAATCGATTCGCTTTCTGAAATTTCGTATACATTTAATAATAATCATAACTCATCATACCTAGCTTGCTTAGACACCCGGTACATAATACTTTTTATTATTTAATTGGACTACTTGATTGAATGAAGTTCTTACGTCATTTTATGTAAGACATCACTTTAGGCAATCTTCAAGAAGTGTTTTCTCAAGAAAACTGTTTATTTATAATTTTTTCATGGTGATTGAAAGCACGATTAGTTACATAGTGTATTTTTGGCTACCGATGTGTAACAGAATTGAGTACACGGTAAGTATACATAGGTACTTATAACGTAACGGTTAGAAACATCATTTCAGAAATTCTGACTTGGATCACTAAATTATGCATAAAATAAGCGGAAGATGAATTGGAACATATAAAAATAAAAAGTTTATTATTCCGGGCCAGGAACATCATCATAAAAACTTATATTTCTAAATGAAGCAATATACAGCGAGTTTGGGCCATCTAGCTAACCCGTTAAGTGTGCTGATATGCAGCTAATTTGTTCACGGCGTTCGCAAATTTCAGTGTGTCATAAAACTTTCATTCTCACGGTCTGTCTGTCTAGCATGCAAATTGACTTATGTATGAAATGTAGTCACTATAAATAGTGGTTACGTGCTTTCCAGTTTCGTATGCATTTAGCAATTAAGATGAAGAAGCGCCTAATTACCAGTATGCCCCATCTGCCATCCTGCGGTCAATGGGTCAATATCGAGTCACCCAGTGTCACTGCCAGCACTAATTAGGACTAATCTCCTATTCTACCGACTCCTTGGATGATGGGAAATAGGTTTCATAAGCTTGAATAATCTACATTACTCATTTTGTAACGTAGACTTCATCAGAATTATTGTTTTCTAGCGGTCATGTCTCATCTAGACTCATTATATACCTAGACCTCCAAAGTAACTATCATTTTCCTGGATTTAAAAAATATCAAAGCGTAAGAAGACATGGAAATCCAGAGAAGAGCTTTTTGATTTTTTGACTATTGTGAGCCTTTATAATTAATAAATTATTTTATAACTATATTTTTTATTCTTTATAACTAATTATTATAAAAAATAAAATAAAATATATTTATAACAAATAAAAAACCTTCAAATATAACTAATAAAGTCCTATACCTACACATTTAATGCATTTTTGCGATGTGGCGTTATTCTTCTGCTATTATTGTTATTGTTATAATATAAATCGTTATTTTTTAAAATAATTTATCCAAAAATTTTCTCTAAATGCAAGCATGGAGTTATTATTTGTACAGTTTCCAATTAATTAAAAAAAAGTTTCCGTCTGTACATCTCTTCGCATAGGGCTTTGGAAGGTTTCTATGCCTAAGAAAATAATGTTACAATTTCCTTCTTCAACTTACCTAGGTATTCCCCAATGAGTCTATTTTTTTTCCAGAAAAATTCCATAAAAGTATGTGGGAAGAAATTTATTATGTCTTCATGGGCATAGCAATTATTATTAAAAATAACCTTTACTTATATCTATCGACTGAATAATTTAATTGACTAGTTATTTAATTTCATAAAATTTCCGTGATTTGTTTAAAATCAGCAATCAATTTTACATAAAATCTGCAAAAGTGAGGAAAACAATACTTAAACATAATTATTGATGACACTTATAACAGTAATTTTCCGGTTTCTTGTTGTTGAAATAAGAACTTTTTATGATTTTTACCTGTTTCCTCTTCCAAATCATTTCTTAAAATTGAAAACGATTAATAAAGATTTTGAATAATTGCATAGCTGGGTAGAATATAATTTATGGTTTATTATAATACCTGTAGTTTCTTTTTGATTGCAGGGCGGTCTATACGTATAATTTGTCAAAGATTCGATTGACTACTTCCGGGGTGGCTCCTAGAATCCCACGCGAAATATTGAAAAAATAAATGGAACATTATATTGTTAATTTTCTATTTCAAACAATTCGATTTTGTAGAAATATCTTGATGCGTTTCTAATTTTAATCGAAACGCAAACAATGGACTAGGAATAAAAACTTTAGGTTTCATTCTTTATCGATAAAGCTTTCCTTATAATTAATTTTGTTTGTATAATCAATATTTAATTTTCGGAACTAAAGGAAGGAGTGTTCTCTCGTTATAAAATAGATTATACATAAGCCGGAAAAGATGCCACAGAAAATTAGTTCTTTCTGCTCCACAAATTGGTGAATATTGAAATATTACCAGTTTTAGTTTATAGGCCTATTAGGGCTATATCTATCAATATTTGCCTGACAATAAGGAATAAAACTTAAATAATAATAGCTACCAAGCTACCTATATACTAAACTTTTAACGGAATATAACGTAAAATAGTTATTGATGATCTCATCAGGCAATGCTATCTGAATTCTATGATTGATTACATACAAATTATTCTATTTCATGTTTCATGTCAGATATAGGTAGGTAGATGTCCTGAGGGCGATGTCTTGACTCCCCACATTCATCCAAACATTCCCCTTCTTACGCTGATATATAGTGTGATACTCTACCATAAAGATATTTCAATTTATTTACAGAGAGTTACGAGAACTAATGGGACAGGGCACTTGCTCTTTAATCCCCATGCACTGGTTGAAATTTTATGATAGTGCATCACGAATTGGGTATTCAAAGCTCTGTAATGGGTTCGGAAAAGGGGATTTCTACAATTATAGTACGATTATTTCATGCAAAACAAGTAGTAGGAAAACTAAAACTTCAATTTATAGACATGGAAATAGATGTCGTAAAATATAAAATACTCCTATCTTATGAAGAAATTTAAATGAACTATAATAATAAATAGGTATCATGAATAATAATAAACCATTTATATGCTTGCATTTTACTTCATGATGCACCATAAAACTTTCAATAAAAAGCTTAACCAAACTGCAAATACGACAATTCAGAATAAATGTAATTTAAGGTACCTATAATCAATGTATAGTATACCCAATCAATATAGGTATAAGTATAGTCGATCAAGAAACATAACGAAATGATCTAATTATTGAATATTTGATTGAACATTTTGGGACTTCAACAACAAATCCAATAATCATAAAAATTAGAAATCACAGAAGTCATTTCGTTGAATTTTTTCCCTATTCAACTATAATTAAAAATCTGTTTCGAAATTATCATAAGTTTGATTAAACTATTGTACTCTCTTATTGGATTTGTTTATTAATCTCGCTATACCTACTTAGCTAAATTTATTTTTTTAATATTTCTCAGAGACTGCTGAAAAAATTATTTTCCAGGGATTAATCGGAAATTTTAAGTATTTTTTCGAGGTCTTGAAATTTATGCTTTTTTAGCGTTATTGATAAAATTACAGGAATAGTTTCAAGAGAACCTGGCATCAAAGAAGGACCTGTTCATTTACTAGATCCTAATTACTAATTATGGGCTAGTCTCGCGAGTCTATCGCTCCTGTGGGGACTCAATTACTAATAGAAAATATACAGTTTTGAAAAGAACTTAGTAATACAGTTCAGTAACAAGAAGTAATGGACAAATTCTCAAACAGCATACCATAAAATAGTATCTATACAGACGGATCAAAAAGTAAAACGGAAGTCCACGCTATCGAAAGATGCGCTCAATTTAATATAGGAAGGAATTATAAAAAGCAAGAAATCGCTATCTTAACGGATAGCCTAGCTGCCATTAAAGTACTATATAGAGTTCATACGTCATCAGTTCAAAAAATGGTATGTGAATACCTAATGAAGCTAAATAAATTAGGCAAAGGAAACAAGTAGCTTTCCTTTGGGTGTCAGGAGTCAGGACACATACCTAGGTGTCGAAGACTACCTAGACAACCTAGCTACAAGCAAGTACCAAGAATGCCGTTCATAGAGCCAGACCATTTTGCGGACTAGGAGAAAATGTTCTCAAAGACAAAATAAAGAGAGAAAAGGAAACCCAAAGAGAAATCGTCTGGAAATACCTTCCAGGATTAAGACAGGCCAAATTAATACTTGGAAGTTACAACCAAGAAAGATTTGAAGCCTGCACCAAACTGAACAAAAATGGTTTGAGAAATGAGAATGCTAATAGGCTTTCTCACGGGGCATTGTAAGCTTGGAATACACCTTAGCAAGATTGGTCTATAAAATGACCAAACCAGAAGATTCTGCATGGATAGGGGGGGGGGGACCCCAATACCTACAACTCCTGGTCGAGTGCCCATATGCAGTACAACAAAGAAGATTCCGCTCTGTAGGTCTTTAACAACCAGCGAAAAAGGGCTTATCATCTTTACTTATAACCATCGAAACTCCTAAATCTTCTCCGAGATTTATAACTGCCATGATGGGGTGCTATACCGAATAGTAACCAGACGGAGAGCTTAATATACGCACGTTTAAAAAAGAATAAATTGACAAATTCTTTATTAATTTTTTTTTCAATTATTTTCATATTCATTTAGGTATGTATATTTATATGAAAAAAAAAGAAGTAGAACTAAAACAATCACAATTAATTCACCTAAATGCATGTGAAAAAATTTCCCACATTGGTCTTTTATTAAAAGTAAAAAATTAATTTTTTTAGTAGCAGTAAAAGAGCGACATTATACCCAACTACCCACGTACCTATAATAAATACCCCGTTAAATAGATCTGGGAATTTCATCTGGCGCGGCGGGTATACACGAAGAAGTAATACAAAAAATGTTCGGTTCGAGCCCACAAAATTCCATAACTTTTTTTTAGACATTTGTGAATCATTTTGCCTAATAATTATTCAAATAAATAAAAAAGAGTATTTTATTATTTTTTGTTCAAATTTAATTATTATAATCGGTAAAATTTTGGACGCCATATCATAATATCTGTGCGAAATAGCTTTCCCAAAGTTCGTGCATTATCCCAAACGAATAAACACTGGATGGGGGTCCTGAAATTTGGTGTAAGCTTAATTTTGAATTACCTTTTATTTTTGATTAATTATCTACGAGTTGGAAATTTAGAAAATTTTCGTGTAATTTATTTTAAAAATTATATAGGCATGTCCCAAATCACCAACAATTATTGTGAATAAAAGATAGATATATTTTATTTAAAGGTGGCTTGGAGAAAGCAATTATCTAATCTCTATCTTTAATCAACTTTTAATTAAACTAAGTTAATTAAATTATCCCTTATTTAGTGGTGAGGTAATTTCAGGTGCTATAACCAGTTTATAAAAGGATTTCAGAGTTAAAGTAAAATTATTACCTGCACTGAAATGTCAGCTTGCTTTTCATAAAACAGCAAACAGCAGGAAATATAAAACGAGCAAACTATATTATATTACAGCATTATAAACTTATGTAATTTATTAGAGATTCACGATCAAGGTATATTAATAGCAAAAATCTGTCCATTGACCTCAATCTAACCATTAAGTTCACAATACATGATTAACAAGTTTTAAAACGCATCGCAAACTGTTAAAGCTCTTCTCATATTCCAGCCATAGATGCTGCCCGTGAAAATAATGACTCACAAATCGAGCTTGAATTTTCTCCTCATTCCACATCAACAGAACATTAATTAAAAATGAAATATGAATTGCATTACTTAAAGTAATTCGCTGAAACATATTTACAGCACACCTCAAGATTAGAACTTTCAAACTTGCTAAGCGGGCGATCATCTTCTAATTAAATGGTACATAAACGAGGCTAAAATGTAGAACATTGAGGTCAGGATACCGCAAGAAGATAACTAGATATAGATTATTAAAAATCACTAGGTACGTTTCTCAACCTTGTCGTAACTTTTGTATGCAGAATCTCACTTCACAGCATCTTCTGAAAACATGTAAACATCGCTAATGAAAACCGAAATGATGGCTGTTTTAGTGATAAAATCTAAATAGTATAGATTAATGCTTCAGAAGTGAATTTAAATTTACCATACGACTTGTGTCTAATAAGACTTCATGTGTGTATAATAGTCCAAACATGGAAACCAGTCGATTGAAAAAGGAATGACTAAAATCGAACTATACGTAACTCAGGAAGATAAAATCTGAACTAATTTATTCCAGAGCTGCACGGGTACTTCCGACTGAGATTTCTGGAAGATACAGACCTAACTAGATGTGTACTTGAAGTTAATGGCCAGTCAAAAACCTATTTACTGTTAGTATTAGTTTTCCGTGCATTCTCCAGAGACTCGGTCTTAGAGTTCGTTATCTTCATTATCATTATCATTATCAACCCAGAACTGTCTCTATAATCACTCGTTGCTTCATCGTTAAAGCCTCTTATGGAAGACTTCGTGATATCAATATAGGTGCTTTAATAAACTTTCATTAAATTTAACAAGGCTAGTTTTTTGCTGCTTTGCAATAATTAAAAGAAAAACAACTAGCGTGGGTTCAGCGCTTTACTGGCAAAAGAATATATGAACATTGATTTAATTTATTGTTCTTCCTGAAATTTTTATCTATAACTACTGTAAAAGTGATAGATGTGTATCAATAGGTAATTTGTAAAAATTTAAGACGTAGAAACCTGGGTACGAGTCAACTTATTATTATTACTTATTGAATTGGGAAAGACTTCCCAGTTAAAATATTTTAAAAGAAAACTAGTAATAATGTATTAAAACAGCAGGCTTGTCTTGTAAACATACAAAAGCGGAAAATGTTACTCAGACACAGTCAGATAGGGAAAAATCCGCCCACCATCCACAGTTTGAGAAGAAGAAACCTAAACATTGGTCGCATGCCGCAAGTTTGTCTTGAGCATCCCAAAAGCAATCTGACCATATTTAGCACTACGGTTTAGAATAACAAACTGAAGCACTTGATGTGTATTAAAGTGTTCAATTATCATACGGGTGACATGTATTATTAGAAGGTATATATGAGTAAATAATCGGGTATTATAAATAAACACTCTTGGTGGCAGAGGAAGACACAGGTTCATAGAGGCATTCTTCTCGGTATTGACCGTTTGCATTCCGACACGTGGTCACGACACCTGATAATATAACACTGTACAATGTTGAAGACGTTCGTGGCCGAGGTCTTGGTCGTTGATTGATTCACACTATCATTCAACAGACAAGAAGGTATTCTATGGAAGATATACCCAACAGCAGGAACCGTTTGTCGTTCGTTATTACGTTAATATTTCACACATCTTGCAAAAGTGTTTATGGTGCAACAAGTAATAAAAAAGAACAATTTTGGTATAGTTGTCTGTAATCTCGTGCTTTCTTGAACTTCAATTCGATACAATAAACGATCTAATCATTCGGTTCATCATAAGCGGTTCGAATTTTTATAACGCTATTGCAGCTTTAGAAAAATCTGAAAGTCATTCATGTTCAACATTTTATTAACTACATTGATATACAATCTGCTTATGTATGAAATTTAAATTTAAAATACCAACAGGAAAATATCTTGCGGTATATTTCCATTTATTATTCACTGTTGTATTATAATAGAGGTCCAATTTGAGACTGTATTACTAGGTAATTTTGATTCTGAGAGCGTCAACTGTTGGCAAAACAATAATGATAAGAATGCTCATATACACCTACGCCTTCATTATATACTTTAGTAGTACTTAGTATAAGTACCTACTTGAATGTATGTTAATATAAAGTTTCTGCGTCTAAGATGGTCGCGTAGGTATGTTCCAAATTGACAAAAATTAACTATTTATATTCGCTGTTAAAAATCTTTCAGACTATTATAGTTACTAAATTTTCTGTGCCAACAAGTTGATTAGATGATAATAATAAACGACTATTATCTATTTAATGAATATGCTTAAATTTTTATTAACTAATTCAAATTCTTTGCACAAAAACTTTCTATCCGTTGAAAAAAATACAAAAGAACATTTATTCGCTGAGAACTGAATGACGATTAAAAAACCATTCTTATATGTATATGAAGAAAAAGTAAGGCGTACTCAATGAAACTTCTGTACATCACTGGTGGAAATAAATAAAATTCTTATTTCTTACGCAATAATATAAATGATTCGTTAAATGCATATTAGAAGGTGTATCTACACCAATTATCACAAAAATACCTACCTTATGTAATAAGAAAGTTTTAAGAAGCAATCAAACAAATGTTTTCTTGAAACTTGACCTCTCTGCATGTATCTCGAAAACTAAAGCTCCAACTGCACAACACACATATATCACAAAAAAATTCCAATCCATTTTGCAATTCCTACATGCCCTATGTAAATTTGTAATAAGTACCTATTCTGTAACACCCTGTATACTATTATGTCACAACAGTAATAATGAAAGAATAATAATAATAATTATAAGAAATGAAGTACCTAAATAATTAAAAGAAAAGTCATATTATGATAAAATCGTCGACGAGAAAAACGCAGGAGACTCATGTAGAATTGATCAGAATAATCAGAAAAATATCCGCATGGCAAAATGACAGTGGCGTACAATTTTTTTTTGTGTAAAAAATGTCAGAGGACATGTTTGCAGGGACGCCACTGGTGGAGCAATAGAAAAACTTTTCCAACTAAATTATGTGGTTTTACATCCTTTTAACGCATATTGAAAAAAAAATCTAAACAAATTTTTTTTTTGAGATACCTACTTAATATTAAAATTACTCTTAAAAACAAAAATTCAACACCCTTTACCAAACTAAGCCATTGCGGACATACGTTCATTTGAAATTTTCTTCATAAAATCATACCTGAGGAATCACATCCTGAAGAAATTAGCTGTTTTAAACAGCTGTATTAGGAATTAGTTGTAAGAAACTAATTCCAACTATAGGTAAATAATTAGTTGGAGTTTTTTTCAACTGAAGGTGTTTCGAAAATACTTTTTTCCAGATCCAGGCTATTGTAAGCGTGAAGGGATTACTATCAAAAATTTATTAACTGGATTTAGTTTAATACAAATAATTCGGTCCGCACAAGGCGAGGCACAAGGCCACTGGGTTGAAGACCAAGGCGATTCCATTGGTGCCTTCTTTGATGGGCAATAAGTCAATCCTACCGTGAAGATCGTAAAGACCGAACAACGGGGTTACCACTTGTGAGACCACGTTCACAGGTCTCTGGCAAAAAAAGGCACCTTTAGGTGGAAATGACCCCTGAGGTACACCATTCCGATGTGATTGGCCTTAGGGTAGTAACGCCATGATAGAATTACGCCTAGGGCTCCGCTTGACCGTCTGACCGCATGGATGAGGTACCGCACTATAAAAACCTCCCCAATCTTAGGTTTTGTGCTCACCGCTGGGTACGTGGTTGCGGGAGGGTGCTACGGGCAGCTAGCGAATAACTTCGGTTAATTTGGCTCACAGAGTTGTAATGTATAGCATACGGGGTTAGATAGTACAGTAACTATATTTCCCCAAAACTTATGGCACCATAATGGGACCAAAAAGAAACAACAGCTTAACAATGTTGAGGATTCTTCAGAACAACTTGTATTGCAAAGCTACCAATGCATCTCTATGCAGATTTTTAGCTGCCGGAGATATGGGGATAGCCCTTATATTGGAACTATGCTGGAAAAACCTGCGTGGTCCAGAAACTACAGATCATTATCATGTTTTTTTTTTATCAAGAAGACGAGACAGCTTCTCATGTAATATTTGAGTGCCCAGCACTATTAAGTAATCGTCATATAGTTCTGGGACCACTCGTTTCAGGGACCTTACGGCAAGGCAAACTTTGCTTAACACTGTTAAAGCTTGTCAAAGGAACAGAACTTAAAGCAATCAAATACTCTTTTTAAACATGATAGGCTGCAGTAAGCCTTACGGCTTCCAGTGTTAGTGATTAGAAAGCAAGTTAGTTAGACTTTCGTATTTAGTGACAACTCAACTCTCAATTTAGTTGAATAAAAAAGAATAATGGAAAATATCGGAAGCAAAAACTACTCCTATTTCTCCCAAGCAAGTCAACAAAATTTTATACGATTTTTACTACAAACAAAGCCTTTTGAAAAAGACTTATTCTGGATGGTGAGATGATGTACGTTTTTCATTCCTTCATTCAACAAGTATTTTTTGGAGTACTAAATTTTGGTTGATGGCACTAAATTGGTTGACACACCTGATTGAGGAACAAGCTGAATTGTTCATTAAAGTCTACTTTATACTCTCTTAACTAAAACTTTTATTGTCATGTTATTGAAAACAGGTAAGTTATCAAAATTCGATCCATCTGTTGTATAAAAAGGTTCACAAAGGAAGAACGCCGCTTAACTGAAAGATTTACGGAAATTATTTCATTCACAGTCACAGTCTTCGTAATTTTTTTCATATTTTTTCTTCAGCGGTTTTTCAGGAGATGAGTAAGCAGATCCCTCACCATTCTTCCTATACAAAAAATCCTCTTATATCTTGCTCATATTCGCCTCTCTATCCTGATGATTATTATACCTAGTACCTACTATTAAGAAAATGTAATTGAAACAATAAGCCATTGATAATGATTATGGAAATAATATTTTCGCCTAAGTATCAAGATTTTGCAAAAAAAAAAAAACATTCAGACAATATTTTATAATTATTACTATACCTAAATACCAAACTAACTTTTAGAGAGTTTATAAAGAATACAACACGTAACTGAGCATTGAATAAAAGCTTGAAAATCAACCCGGACCTGACACGCAGGTATCTAAATAAAAAAGGTTGCAACTGTTATGGAATTTGTGATACCTTGAGTTGAGAAGACAGTAGACGGACTGATGCCGTCTGTAAATAATAAGCTTAATTTTTCATACGCTAGTTGACACGATTGTAATGTTGACTTGACACTTGTATGCATCACCGAACCCAAGCCCGAAGAGGTATCACAAAATGAAGAGCCAAGACTCGGTGGTCGCTGAATATAACGACGTGATAAGTCGATGTCGTCTTGTTCGTTTTTTGGTTGGAGTGAAGCTAT